>OX637407.1:3375000-3722500 GCA_951799425.1 Ilex aquifolium
AAATGGTTATGGAATTGGGTAAAGATCAATTCTAATTGGATTGGTAATTAGAAGTTTCTAAATGAGATTTCTAGAATTGGGTACATGAAATTAATCCAATGTGAATCTTGGGTTATATGGAATTGTGGGCATGTTATGTGTTTATGTATATGGCTTGAGGAATTTAAGATGTTGATAACATGATTATGTGACAACATGCTTGGAAATTGTTTTATGGAAATTATATGCTTATGATATGATTTTGCCATGAAGTGTGTGAAATGTGTTGTAAATGTTCATATGTTACTCATACCATATTGAACATTGTATTATTGTTGCAATGGGACATCACATTTCATATGCACGGGAACATCGCATTTAGTGGTTGTGTGTGCATGGTGGTTGTCTTCACCAAGTTTGGTTGACGACGAGTGGGCTTGGGTGATACGGGTCGATGACCTAGTCGAGTCTCACGGTTTACATGGTTGTTAGGGTTGGGGTAGCAAGAAGGGCTAGACTATCCCTCGGGTGAGAGACCCGGTGATTGGATACGCACTACGTTGGTATATGAGCCCATAAAGTGTGTCGGTGTACGCGGAACCGTCGGTGGAAGTCCATGAATTCCGTGTAGGTTGGGTGACCTTTGGTGTGAGTCCATGAACATCCACCCCTATAAAGACCCTAGAATGAAATGTCATTTGATTTGCAACATAAATGACGGATTGGTACACATTGGCACTTGCATGTGTAGAGGAGCCGGGAAGGGCTCGGTTGATATGCATGAGTGGGTCTCACCTCATTTCATAGCATGGCATTGCAAATTTCATCATTGAATATATTTCCTTGCTTGGAATGTTATGAATTGTTGATTTTGGCATGTGAACATTTCATATGCATTTAGGTTGGGGAGTAGCCTCATTAGGAGATACACTATTGAGCGTGGCTCACCCTTTGTGGGAAAAACATTTCAGGTGCGGGGTTTACACCGGCGGACGGCTCCCATTTCGAGCCTCAAGGTTGAAGAAAGCCGACTTGTGGCTTTTATGGTTATTTTGTAAAGCTTTTGTAAGAATTCCATTTTGATATGTAAATATATGGAATCAATTGTAATAGAACTTGTACAAACCATGTTTTATATGGAAATCCTTGTCAAACATGTATTTGATGAATTGGGAAAGGTTTTGAATGGATTGGAAATGAAAAATGGTTGAAAATGGCAAAACTGGGCAGAGAGTACCGGTACAGTATGGTACCGGTACTGTGTACCGGTACCCCCTTTCCAGTAGGTTAACAGTACCGGTACTGTGTACCGGTACATCGGGGTACCGGTACTGTGTACCGGTACGGTATGGTACCGGTACTGTGTACCGGTACACTCTCCAAAATTTACTGATTTTTAAATTGCTTTGCCCTATTTTCAATCTATGTTTTTCCCTTCCTCCAATGATGTAAATGGACTATAATGGAGTGTAAATCAAGGTGCGTTGGGTCTTGGTTAAACCAAATGAATAATTGATTTCAATTTACAGTTGTGGGTTATGATTCCGGTTAAAGGAATGTTATTTGACGTGGTGTCGGGTTTAAGGGACATTCACGGATACTTCCGCGGGTTGACGGTTGGTCAACGGTTAATATAGGACCCCCGGAAATTGGGGGGTCACATACCCACCCTATTCGCACAAAACACGATCCATGTATCTACATATACCACATATATCAATATATATCACATAGACAACATAAATCTGATGAAATCTCAAGATACAAGAACCCATAGATTAAATAGAGTAAAAATATGGAATAATCAAGAATAATACTCTTTGCAAAGAGATTTAGGAAGAGTATATTATATACATCATATACCTCAAAATGTTACCCGATTCGACAACCTTTAGTTTTATCATTGAAATCTCAGATCCGAAAAATCTCAACTAGCATTTTTATTTTATTTTTTTAATGTTTAGAGGTGCTTAGAGAAGTCCCGAAGACGCAACGAAAAAAAGAATTTGAAGTATTTATAGTAGGGCTTGACCAGGTGAAGGCGATGGAAATAACCACCTTAAAAACAAAGAATCCGTTTGATAATAAGTCGACCGCCTTCACTTTCTATCAGACAATTCTGTTTTGAAAAACTACACTTTTACCCCTAAACCTTCTAATTTATCCTAAATGCTTCCCTTAAGATTTGTTTGGCGATCCAAATCCATTTCCAATGTTATTTTAAGCTAAAAATGTTTATTTTTATGAGTAATCTCAAAACCCACTCAAAAACCCAAGCCGAATTAATACCCAAAATAGTGAAATGACCATTTTACCCTTCTAAAGCCCAACATCAACCAATCACCAATCTTATGGTTTCTTGACCTCCTAGTTCCATTGACAACATTATTTTATCCTAAAAATATTATGTTAGGGACTTATTACCAAACTTAAGCCAAATTATACCCGGTATGAAAAAATTATCATTTTTTCTCTCACAACCACTACATCCTCCGTACACCTATTCCAAGATTTCTCGACATCCTAAATTCAATGGTAATATTATTTTTACCTAAAAATATTTAGATTAATGATCAATAATAACATATAAAATTAATTACACTACCATCATCCCCAAAATTTAGGGATGTTACAATCCATACCCCTAAAAGTAAAAGTTTTGTCCCCAAAACTTGCAATCGATAGCGAATTGAATCCGCTACGCACTCTGATACCATTTTTTAATTATTAGATCTACCTACAAAAACTTAGCTAACAAATTTTTCACAAATCTCATATAAGTTCTGAAGCCTATGCTCTGATACCACTTTGTAACACCCTATTTTTTTCGGTTGCATTAGCTTTTGAAAATCAATTATCATAGACCACAAATAATCTCCAAATGCAAAGGTCATAGTTGTATTACCTCAAATACATTAAAATTTGACAATAGAGTCTCCAAATATATCATAAACTGTAACACCCCACATTTTCTTTTATATATGTATATAGATATATAGTAAATAATTTTTGTAAAAATGTGGATATGTGGAATGATGTAAGAATGAACTATATAGATTGTAATAGTAGGAGAAATGCTAGAGATGCATATTGATTGGGAAGTTGGAGTTTCCAAGACGTTTAAACTTGGAAAGGGTGATTAGATGAATTTCTAAATATTTTTAGGTCCAAATAAGGTGTCCATTGAATCCGGAAGGTCGAACAACCTTGGGAGAGATAATATGAGGTGTATTGGAAGTTAGGAAGTATTTTAGAGTAAAGACACATTTAAGAGAAAACTTGGGTAGAAATGATTTTGGACACTTCCTAGTATTTTGATCATAACTTTTTATTCTAATGTCCTTTGGCTCTGAAATTTTGACAGTAGATATCATACTTCCAGGTCTACAAAAGAGTATTTCACGAAAATTTTTCAAATCAATCTCTAAATAGTCCAAAACTTCACTGGAAGTTTCCGCAGAAACTGGGATGACGTTCGAACGTGAATCGACGTTCGAACGTGAGGGAGTCCCAGTACTTTGGTGTCCGCAGAGCTCTGATGGAAATGAAAAAGTACTGGGAGCAACCAACGTTCGAAAGCCAAAGTGACGTTCGAACGTGAATCAATAATTTGCACTAGTGACGTTCGAACGCCAATGACGTTCGAACGTGAGTTACGAATTCTGAACTTCAGAATCGCGCACAGGAGGTCATTTCTTCCACTATAAATACATAAGGACATCTCCATTAGTCCCATTTCAACATTTCAAACCCTAGGAAGACTTAGAGAGGAGGAAAGAAAGGGAAAACACAATATCAAAGGAGGATTTGCACCTTGAAGAAGATCAAAACTTCAAGTTTTCAAGAACACATAGGAAGAAGAAAGGTAGGGGTTTTCTCTCACTCTCTTACATTGAGGTTAGGGTATTTATATATGTATGTTTTGACTATCAATGGTATATATATGCTATGAAATCATCATCTCTTAGGCTTTTTGGCAAAGATTACATGTTTTGAACAAAGCTAGGGTTTAATACCCATGAAATCTCTTCTCTAGTTTTAAAATCCTCATTTTTGGAGAGTGATGTATTTCTTTCTTAAATGCTTTCTTTATTATGGATTTTCGAACCCTTAGTACTTTGTGTTGGGTAGAACAATGATGTTATTGTGATCTCATGTATTTTCTTTGTTAGTTGTGTTATTATTACATGATATATTTTGGGGGATTTTGGATAGATGATTGTAAATTGAAATCAATATTGGAATTGTAAGCTTGGTTGGGGTTGTTTGTCATACACATGAGTGAGAGGTTCCTTGTAAGGATGCTCACCCCTTCCCAAGAGGTTCCTTGTAAGGATGCTTGGGAAGCCATGTAATGAATTGTGAGAGGTTCCTTGTAAGGATGCTCACCCCTTCCCAAGAGGTTCCTTGTAAGGATGCTTGGGAAGCCATGTAATCATTTGTGAGAGGTTCCTTGTAAGGATGCTCACCCCTTCCCAAGAGGTTCCTTGTAAGGATGCTTGGGAAGCCATGCAATGAATTGTGAGAGGTTCCTTGTAAGGATGCTCACCCCTTCCCAAGAAGTTCCTTGTAAGGATGCTTGGGAAGCCATGTAATGATTTGTGAGAGGTTCCTTGTAAGGATGATCACCCATTCTCAAGAGGTTCCTTGTAAGGATGCTTGAGAATCAAAGATGACCAAAACGGGGGTGGAGGTTACCCTAAAGTATGCCACCTACCGAAAGAATTGTTGGAAATTGTATATGGTGGACTGGATTATATTTGAAAACGATTTGCTAACTGTATAGTGGTTTCACTTATTCATTCAATTATTGTTGTTCCTTAAACTTGAGATCTATTAAATGTCCTGGTTTTTATTTCAAAAGTTATATATGATATTTATGAAATGAGACCGACCGTTTTTAAATGCTTTTCTAAACTTTGTGTGGGTTTGAGAGAATTTTCTACAGAGCTTCGTGCTCACCCCCTACCGCTAACATTTTTCAGATCACCTGCAAGAGGATGACGTAGGGGTCGAGGAGCCCGCTACTTGGGAGACTCCACTGGACGGGAGTGTGGATCCCGAGGTGGACGTTTAGAGCGACCTCCTTTCCTTTTGTACTAGACTAGGACATTCTTTTGGAGCACTGTGTAGTCTAGTTTCTTTTGTTTATTCCGCTGTGCAACTTTAATTAATTTTTGAGATGTAAATGCCATAGCTTGGCTTATTCTTTTGGGATGATCTTGTAAATTCTATGGATGATGAATGGAAAAAAAATTTTATTGATGAAATTATATTAGTGCTCTCATAATATGAATGTTTTAGAATGTAATGCCGTCCAGGGTGTGTTTTGGGGTGTTACATAAACCAACCACAATAACCATTTGTCTGGAATAAAATTATACAATCCCACAATCAAATTAAATGATAACAAATTGAATTTTTATACAAGACTTTTGTTCAAGCACAAATATTCGACTGTCCTCAATTCTTTAGTTATCCTAATCTCAATCCTTTCTTCGCAGATCAACCTAAAGAAAAAAAAAATGTAACGGGGAATTATATAATATGACAGAAAAAATATACTCACAATGTTAGATATTGAATCAAAACTATAATATCAGGTCAAATTGGAATGACCCAATCAATACGAATTACATAGCCATACATTAATCCATATCCCATGTCATGTTAGATCTTGGTTGTAGGAATTATGCATCCTCTTAAGGACCACAACATCTACCCACCCCGTCTGTACAAAACACGATTAATGTATCAACATATATCACATATACAACATAAATCTGATGAAATCTCAAGAACAAGAACCCATAGATCAAATAAAGTATAAATATGGAATAATTAACAATAATACTCTTTGCAAAGAGATTTAAGAAGAACATATTGTATATCTCCTATTCTTCAAAGTGTTACTTGATCTGATAACCTTTAGTTTTATCGCTGAAATCTCGAATCTAAAAAATCCCAGCTAGCGTATCTATTTCTCTCTCTTTTTTTTCTAAGTGTTTAGAGGTTCTTAGAGAAGTCCCGAAGACAAGGCTTGATCGTGTGAAGACGGTGTAAAGAACGGCCTTAAAATCAAAGAATTTGGCTAATAATCTATCAAATGTCTTCAAAAGCTGATCGACCGCCTTAACTTTCTACCATACAATTCTCCTTTGAAAAATTACACTTTTACCCCTAAACCTTCCAATTTACCCCAAATGTGTACCTTAAGATTTTTTGACGTTCTAGATCCATTTTAAATGTTATATTAAGCTAAAAAAATTTAATTTTATGAGTAATCTCAAAACTTAAGCCAAATTAATACCCGGAATAGCAAAATGATCATTTTACCCTTCTAAAGCCCAACATCAACCAATCACCAATCTTAAAATTTCTCAACCTCCCAATTCCATTAGCAACATTGTTTTAGTCTAAAAATATTTATGGGTGGGACTTATTACCAACCTTAAGCTAAATTATACCTGAGATGTCAAAATTCCATTTTGCCCCTCAAGACCACTACATCCCCCGAACACCCATTTTAAGGTTTCTCAACATCCTAGATTTAATGTTAATTTTTTTCTCACCTAAAAAATTTATATTAATTACCAATCATAGCATATAAACTTAATTACACTATCATCCCCCAAATTTAGGGATGTTACAGATATTATGGAGGGTATTGGAGAAGAAAAATGTTATTGCCAATTATATTGATGTTATTAAGGATATGTATGAAGATGTAGTTACCTTAGTGATAACAACGGTATGAGAGACTAAGAATTCCCAATTACTATTGGTTTGCATCATGGTTATGCTTTAAATCCATATCTTTTCGCGTTGATTATTGATGAATTGACTAGGCACATTCAGGACAAGCTCTCATGGTATATGTTATTTGCGAACAATATTGTACTAGTTGATGAAAGCAAAGAAGAAATCAATAATAAGCTAGAAATTTGGCGATAATCTCTAGAATCAAAAGAATTTAGGATAGGTAGGACTAAAACTAAGAATATGGAATGTAACTTAAGTAAAAGAAATCAAAACTAGAAAGTAGTAAAAATTGAAGATCAAGAGATACCAAAGAATGAACAGTTTAAATATTTAGGGTCTATTATTCATAGAGAGTGTGAGCTTGATGATTCAAAGTTAAAAGTTGCATTTTATTATGCCTTTATAAGACTGATTATACTTTAATTGTGTTTAAATGATGATATTTCAGCATAAATGAAGTACAAAGGCTATATGGGCAACAATGTCACATTCCCATGCAACAAATATGTGTTTTGAAGCAAACAAAGAAAAATCAAGGGAGAAACAAGTTGCCTGACAAAGTTGACTTTGCTTCAACATTCAAACTTCAAATCACGTTCGAACGCAACATTGAAATCAAACAGGATCTCCAAGGGACTACTATGGAGCTGACACGTGGTCACTGACTGTTGGTGATGAGGCTACATTAATGACCACGATCGAACTCCAAAAGCGTTCGAACGCACTTTAGAGAGGAAATGGATAACGTTTGAATGCCAAATAACGTTCAAACGTCAATCCATGATAGAATTAATGCAGACTGGATCTGTATCCGGATTTTCTGGCATAGGCTTGGACTTTAAGAACCTAAGTCTATCATTTATCTTCCTCCTTTGCCTATAAATACCACCCTTTGGCAATTGCTAAAAGATATATCTATTTTGGAAGTGGAAATAACCCTCCAAAAGTAACTAGTATTCTTCTACTTTTAGCATTAGTTTGATTAGCTTCCATTGTAAAGCTTCCTTCTTTACTTAGAGGATTGAATCTCTCTCACCTTTTGGGCTATCTTGTGGTTTTGAAGAGTGGGTAGTGTTTCACTCATTCTTTGTCATAGATAAGCACAATGTTTTGGTCCTCTACTTGGAGGGATAAGATTCACTCTTTTAGCTTCCTCAAAGCCATGAAGAGTGAATAGTTTCTCGTTCACTCTTTAACAAGAGGTGATGGACATGTAAATTATTATTCGAAAGTTATATTTGTGCACTTCATTTATGTTTAATGTTTTATCTTTCCATTATATATTGAATGATTGAATGCATCTAGCAAAGCTAAAGTGCTTTGTATAATCATGGATCTCCTATAGACAAGTTAATTCTTAGCATAGGTGATTTCATTGATTCCTTGAAAGTACCCAAGCTAGGTCTTCATGACAATTTTTCAATCTTCATTTTCATTATATTTTAACTAAGAATGGAATAACTTAACATATGATGTCTGTTGAAATCTCTGCCGCTTCATCATCCGGCATGCCGGACAAATGTAGAGCATGTCGGTTCACTTTGCAAGGCAAAGTACTGGGAGCTCATAGACCTGTCGCTTCAACCCATCCAGCATGTCACTTCATGAATCGGCATGCCTATTCCTCATTTGGTATACCTCTTCATCCAACCAGTATACCAGATTTATGTACTGCCACCTTCTTCCAATGCAATTTTGACCCAAAAATGTTTGAATGAGAATAAGGCTATTTCAGACAAAATTGTATCCCTTGATGTCCACTTTCTAACCCAATTGGAATCAGGTCATTTGGACATGTGAGTATAAAGTTATGTCCATAATACCAAGACATGTCTGAAACTCTCCACTGTCAGCCTTTAATGCATTAGCTCCAACTTCCATGTTTCACCTAGAAGACATTCAAATCTCAAAATTACTATTTCACACAACCTTGTAGATCTTAAAGTCTTCTTTCCATCCACACTTGAACCAAATCAATTGGACTTCTGTGTAAGAAGATATTCCCATATTACCCAAACTATGTCAAATTAACCGATTTTTGCATTCTTCCTTCTTGACTTGTTTCTTTCACTTCTTTTCCTTGATCTTTCAACTCTTCTTCTTTACCACTATAATCACATTACTAACTTGAATAATAATCATATAAAAATGATCCTTAACCTCTTCAAGTTTTTCTCATATGCACATCAAACCGACAAAGTTGTTGAAGAAGCTTCTCATGCCATGTTTTTCTCATTCAATCAACCTATATCCATAATGCTCATTCTCTTCAAGTAGATGCATCTTCTCATATTCAATTAACCAATATTAGTGATTCCCTTTCTCTTTCTTTCTTTGCATCTTTAATCATCCAATTAAGCATTTAACCCATGCACATCTTTTGAACTCATGCACATCTTCTCTTTTGGTTCTTCATACATAGTGTAGCACATTGAACATCCAAGCTTTCTCATCTTGTGTCAAACCTATAGAACACTTTCAACCAAGCTCACAAGAAGATGATTAGTAATACAAGAATGTTTGTTATCATCAAAACCTTGCTTAACCAAGCATAGGGTCAACAGGATTATAATGACATTGTGGTGTGTGATGGAGTAACTCAAAACCCGAATGAAAATACTAGGATCCAGCTTGGAAAAAAAAAAAAGAGGACGAGAGGTGATTCTAGAGTAGGAGATATAAACAAAACACTTAATTCTTTTCTTTCTAAGAATACTCAAGTGCTAGGGGCCATGGTTAAACACATGGGATAAGCACATGACATTGCTTAAGTAAATTGAAGGGCTAAATTTCTTCAACAAAATAAGAGTTGTATGGGGAAAATACAACACTTCAGGTTTAGGATCTTTCCACTTGATTATACACGAGGAATTGCACGCTAGACCTAGAGGGGGTGAATAGGTTATTAAAAATTTTGTTTAGACAAACACCAATTTTAACCAAATTCAACCTCAATTACCTCTTCTCACAATAATATGAAAATTTAAGTGAGAACCCCTTTTAAATCACCACAACCCAAAAAATCCATGTAGATTAGTGTCTTGATTTTATCAATTTGTTGATTAACACTCAATCTCACACGGTGATCCCAACTAGGGTAACCCAAACCCAATTAAGCAACATATGTGATATTTAAATTTAAACAATCAATTCATCAAACACATAGTGCACATGTGTGGATCAAATCACAAGTGTATATATAAAAGTAATAAATAACACAAGTGATTTATTGACGGAAAAACCTTTCTAAAAAAAATGCAGGGAACCTTTTCGATTAAAGTCTAATAACCAAAGTCAATCTACAAGTACTCCAGTATTGTACCTTAACAAATCCATATT
Source organism: Ilex aquifolium (assembly GCA_951799425.1). NCBI lineage: Eukaryota > Viridiplantae > Streptophyta > Magnoliopsida > Aquifoliales > Aquifoliaceae > Ilex > Ilex aquifolium. The sequence goes on from OX637407.1 coordinate 3,385,081, forward strand.
TCTAGATGCCCCTTTCCTTCGTAGATCTCTTAGCCAAAGGCCCTCTTTCGACGTTATGACTAGCTTCACTTGAACTCCCCACCGCACGGTTCATTTAGTCCGAGAGCAATCTTCAAGGTTTCTGTAACACTCCACATTTTCTTTTATATATGCATATAGATATATAGATATAGCAAATAATGGTTGTAAAGATGTGGATAGGGGTATTGAAGTGTGTTTGAAATTTGTAAATTTGAAAAGTAAAGATTTAAAATGTTAATGAAAATCATAGTTGAAATTTAGTTTTAGTGAGTGAAAATATAAAATGTTAGGTCCTATAACTTGTATTAGATAGGTTTGGTGTATAAATATGTGTTGGAGAGGTTTGTGATGGATTTGGTTAGTTTTGGAATGGATTGGAAATGGAAAACAAAAGAAATAGGCAAAACTAGGTAAATGGTACCGGTACTGTGTACCGGTACCTCGATTCCAGAAGGTTTCTTGTACCGGTACTGGGTACCGGTACTGAATGGTACCGGTACTGAGTACTGGTACTACCGAAACCAGACTGTTTATTTTAAAGTCGCGAATTTCGGCCTCTATCTCTCTCCCTATAAATACTTAAGGCCGACTATTTGAGCCCCATTTCAGCCTTCTAAACCCTAGGCACCTTTAGAGAGAAAGAGAGGGAGAGAAGAACATCAAAGATAAGGAGAGATACACCATTTTAGAAGATTAAAACCCTAGATTTCTAAGATTTCACTTCTCTACTCATTCTCTTTTCTTCCATTCTTCACCCACTCTCACCCAAATCTTTTGAAAACCCTAGGGAGAGGAGATTAAAAGGAAAAGAAAGGAAAGCAAGAAGGTCTTGAAGCTTGGGTATTTGGCTAAAACTCTTGAGCATTGAGGTAGGGGATTTCTTCTCTTTCTCTTACATTGATGTTAGGGTTAATAAATATGTATGTTTTGATTCTTAATGATATGTATTTGCTATGGCTCCATTGTTTCTTGGTTCTTTTTCAATTGTTAACATGTTTTACACAAAGTTAGGGTGTATACCCATGAAATCCCTCTTTTGTTTGAAAAACCCTAGTTTTCAAGAGTGATGGGTTTTCCTCTTGAACTCTTCCTTTATTCTTGATTTCAAAATCATAGTGTTTTGTGTTGAGTAATAAAATGATATTGTTGTGATCTCTTGCATTTTCTTTGTTGGTTATTGAAAATGTCACATGCTTAAATTGGGGATTTTTAAGATATTCTTGTAAATTGTGAAATTGGGTTTGGTATTGTATCTCTTATGAGTGTGGGATGACCATGGGTGGTCTTTGACGAGATATCGTAGAGTGGGTAGACGTGTTGCTTGCTCCGTGGGGGTTGGCATTTCTCCTACCACTCGTAGTGGGGTTAGTGCTTTGGTAAGACTAAACCGCTATTGCTCACGGGTGCCGTGTAAGAGGGTTAGTATACTAATACCTGGGTTGGATACGTCACTGCCATTGGTGTGGCATACGCCCTTCCTAAAGGATGGATATCTTTGATAAGATTTGTGTGGGTGTGTGTGGGTTAGATATTACTCAATGTGTCGATTCATGGGGTTTGCCTTACATCATGTTTGAGATACATATACATATTGATGGATTGTTGTATTATTGTGGAAAATGGTTTTCTACAAGGACTTATGGGAGTATGGGATTCCACAAGGTCTTGTGGGAAAATGGTTTATATTTTGGAAAATGGATATGTATTGGATCTTGGTTTCTTTTACTGTTTATTTAAATTACTGTTGCTACTTAAACTTGAGATCCATTTTAAAATGTCCCTGTTTTACTTCAAATATTATGTATGCTATTTGTAAAATGAGACCGACCATTTTATATGTTTTTATAAACCTTGTTCGAGTTTGGGAGGAATGTTGCTACGGAGCTTAGTGCTCACCCCTTACAAATTACATTTTTCAGATACGGTGCTAGAGGAGAACCTCGGAGTTGACGAGCAGGGGTATTGGGAGGCCCCATTCGAGGGAAATCTAGATCCCGAGGTGGACATATAGAGATATAGCTTCTTTTGCACTAGACTAGAGAATTTATTTTGAGATCATGTATTGTCTAGTATTCTGTTTATTCCGCTGCTAAGTTTAAGTATAATTCTTTTGGAATGTAATTGCCATAGTTTGGCTTATTCTTTTGGGATGATATTGTAAATTTTATGGATGATGAATGGAAAAATTTTCTTATTGATGGATTATATGAGTGCTCTCATTATGTAAATGGTTTTAGAATGTAATGCCGTCCAGGGTGTGTTTTGGGGTGTTACAAAGTTGGTATCAGAGCTTAGGCTTTAGGTCTTACATGGGAGCTGTAGGTTATGGATTCTCACTAGAGAAGTATTAATAGGTCGGACGATACTTTTGATCTAGATTTTACATGAGTTGTATACTTGAGATTAAATTGACTATTAGGAGGTCTTGTACATCAATGAAACTAAATTGTAAATTGATGTGTAGGATGGACGGTGAATGTGTACGTGGACGAGGGCGTGGTCGTGGTCGTGGAGGTCAAACAAACCCACCACCGCCACCACCTCCCGATGCAATTAATGGCATCTATCAATGTTTGAGGGAGCTCACCACTCTAGTACAACACCAGAATGGGAACAACCATAATGGTGGGGCTCATCCACTAGCCCAAGTACCGGGCAACGGAGAGGAGAATAGGAGAATGGTAGTTCTCCGAGAGTTTCTAAGGCAACACCCGCCTACTTTCCAAGGGAGCTCTAACCCCTTGGATGCGGATAAATGGATCCGCCGAGTGAAGAAGATATGTGATGGCATGGGGATAGCCGAGGATCTTCGGGTCGGCTTGGCGACTTATTTATTCGAGGGGGAGGCCGACCATTGGTGGGATTCAGTGAAAAGAAGGAGGACCATGGATGCACTCACTTGGGAGGAATTTGACCAAATTTTCCAAGACAAGTACTTTCCGGAATCAGTAAGAGACAGAATGAAGGCCGATTTCCTTGCTCTCCGACAGGGCAGCAGGACGATGATCGAGTACGAGAGGAGTTTCGATGAGCTATCCCGTTATGCTACAGAGTTTATATCCACTGAGGCCAGCAGGGCCAAGCGCTTTGAGCAGGGCTTGAGGCCTGCTATCCGGGAGAAGCTGGTGGCTCTCAAGATCCGGGAGTATGGGGACCTAGTTAACCGAGCTGCATTGGTGGAGAGAGATATAGAGGACAGACAGCAGCGACAGAGCTTCGCGAGAGGAGGTCCGATCAGGACGGACACTAACACCAGTGGAGTGCAGCGAGCAGCACCATACCGAAGTCCAAACCAGGCAGGTGGACAGAGACTTCTGACAACTCGAGGAGATGAAGTGACTCAGACTAGAACAAGAACCGACCCGCGCCAATGCTTTGCATGCGGAGAGTATGGGCACTTCAAACATAGATGCCCCTCGTTTCCCCCAAGGACCAAACAAGCAACCGAGCAAGTACCAGCAAACAAGTCACCTCTACAAAGGCTAGCACAAAAGATACCTCAGATAGCTCGAGGAGCGGGAGGCGTACCAGAGAGAGTAGGCACGGATGCACGCCGATGCTTCGCCTGTGGAGGTGTTGGGCACTTCAAAGATAATTGTCCATTGCTTTCCACCAAAACCAACCAAGTAACTGGGCGAGTGAATGCAAACAGGCCACCGCTACGACAGCCACTACCACCACAGAGACCGTTACAAGCTTAAGCCCCCGGCGGCGCCAATCAAGGAAGGGTTTTTGCTTTGACTCAACCGGAGGAAGATGCCTCCAACGCCGTTGTGGAAGGTATTGTTCTTCTCTACCATTCTTGTGCCCGAATTACATTGGATACCTATGCGACTTATTCTTTTCTACGTACTGTGTACGCTGTGGAATTGGGATTGGGTTTCTAGGGAATAGAACTTACTGTATATGTTAACTTGCCTACGGGAAAACAAGGGGATACCAGTAGGGTTTATTTATATGTACTCTTTGACTCTAATTTATATCTACTTGCTAGGAAATCATCATGTCTTGCCATTCTGGATAATACTACCTTGTTCCAAAATATATTATGGTGGGGTAAACCCTAAATCTTTTCTTATGCCTTCAAACCCTAGTTTACAAAGGAGATGTGTTTTTCTCTTGATTTCTCCTTTGTTCTTGATTCCCGAACTTAAATATTATTTGTTCTAAGCTATGTTATGGGTGTGTGACCACCAAATCCTTTTGGTATGCCCTTGAAATCCTAGTTTTCAAGGGAGAGGTGTTTTCTCTTTATCTTGATTTCTAAGCTTCATAATCCTTTGTCATTGATTTCACACCTTGATAGTCGTTTGTTATTGATTTCCATACATGATTGTTCCGTTAAATCTTAATTTCTCCTTTGTTCATGACTTTCAAGCTTGATACGCTTTTATTCTTGATTTCCAAGCTTAATATTCATTTGCTCTTGATAGCCAAATTTGATATTCATTTGATTGATTCTAACTATTGTAATTCATGCATTCTTGATATTCAATATTTGACATCCTTTGGTTCTTGATTTCAAGACTTGGTTGTTCCTTTGTTTTTAATTTCCCCAGGCTTGATGATCCATTGGTTCTTGATAGCCAAATTTAATATTCATTTGTTATTGATTCTAACCCTTGTGATTCATTTATTCTTGATAATCAATACTTGATATTCATTGGTTCTTGATTTCAAGACTTGACATTCAATTGCTCTTGATTTCAATACTTGATTTCTCCTTGTCCTTGAGTTCAAAACTTGATACTCTTTAGTTCTTGATTACAAAGCTTGATATGCATATGTTATTGACTCCAAGACTCGATTGTTACTTTGTTCTTGATTTCAAGCTTTGATTGTTTCTTATTTTGATTCCAAAGCTTGATATGGGTTGGTTATGGAATTCGAGACTTGATTGTTCTTTTATTTTGGATTCCAAAAACTTGAGATTCGTTTGTTATTAATTTCAAACTTTGCTTGTTCTTTTGTTCTTGATTTCCAAGCTTGATAGCCATTTATTCTTGATTCCAAAGCTTGATTATTTATTTGCTCATGAATTCAAAACTCTAGTGCTTGGTAGTGACCACTAAAATGGTCTTTTCGATGATATTATGGTAATTTTTCTTAAATTATTTCGTTGGAAAAAAAAATGTATATGGATTTGGAAGCTAAAATGGGAGGACAAGTCTGGTTAGGTTTCAACTGTAACCTTTGGTGGATTGTAATTTATATCAGAGTGCGCAGCGAACTAACGGAGTAAGGACTACAATGGGAAAACTACGGAGAAGATTCCACTCATCTGAGAGAGGCTACGGACGGCGCAAGGTAGACAGAATAGCTAGGCGGACCACAGACGAAGACCCTTAGAATTCAAGGTGGGAGACTACGTATTTCTCAAGGTGTCACTCAAGAAGGGTGTGTTTCGATTCGGCAAGAAGGGGAAGTTAGCGCCAAGATATACCGGACCGTTTGAGGTAATCAAAGCGGTAGGCAAGGCGGCATATCAACTTCGACTACCAGCCCAGCTATCTGGAGTACATGACATGTTCCACGTGTCCATGTTGAGAAGGTGTCATTCGGATGCAACTCCAGTCGTGAACTTGGAGGAGATTGAAATTCAAGATGGAGCCACCTATGAAGAACAACCGTTGAAGATTCTCGATGCCAAAGAAAAGGTACTCCGTAACAAAGTCATCCGACTAGTGAAGGTTGGGTAGCAACACCATGGAGTGGAAGAAGCTACTTGGGAACCGGAGCAAGAAATGCGGGAGAAGTATCCACATTTGTTCGCTACTTGAGGTAAGTTTCGAGGACGAAACTTTCTTTAAGGGGGGTGGATTGTAACACCCCGCATTTTCTTTTATATATGCATATAGATATATAGATATAGCAAATAATGGTTGTAAAGATGTGGATAGGGGTATTGAAGTGTGTTTGAACTTTGTAAATTTGAAAAGTAAAGATTTAAAATGTTAATGAAAATCATAGTTGAAATTTAGTTTTAGTGAGTGAAAATATAAAATGTTAGGTCCTATAACTTGTATTAGATAGGTTTGGTGTATAAATATGTGTTGGAGAGGTTTGTGATGGATTTGGTTAGTTTTGGAATGGATTGGAAATGGAAAACAAAAGAAATAGGCAAAACTGGGTAAATGGTACCGGTACTGTGTACCGGTACCCCGATTCCAGAAGGTTTCTTGTACCGGTACTGGGTACCGGTACTGAATGGTACCGGTACTGAGTACCGGTACTACCGAAACCAGACTGTTTATTTTAAAGTCGCGAATTTCGGCCTCTCTCTCTCTCCCTATAAATACTTAAGGCCGACTATTTGAGCCCCATTTCAGCCTTCTAAACCCTAGGCACCTTTAGAGAGAAAGAGAGGGAGAGAAGAACATCAAAGATAAGGAGAGATACACCATTTTAGAAGATTAAAACCCTAGATTTCTAAGATTTCACTTCTCTACTCATTCTCTTTTCTTCCATTCTTCACCCACTCTCACCCAAATCTTTTGAAAACCCTAGGGAGAGGAGATTAAAAGGAAAAGAAAGGAAAGCAAGAAGGTCTTGAAGCTTGGGTATTTGGGAAAACTCTTGAGCATTGAGGTAGGGGATTTCTTCTCTTTCTCTTACATTGATGTTAGGGTTAATAAATATGTATGTTTTGATTCTTAATGATATGTATTTGCTATGGCTCCATTGTTTCTTGGTTCTTTTTCAATTGTTAACATGTTTTACACAAAGTTAGGGTGTATACCCATGAAATCCCTCTTTTGTTTGAAAAACTCTAGTTTTCAAGAGTGATGGGTTTTCCTCTTGAACTCTTCCTTTATTCTTGATTTCAAAATCATAGTGTTTTGTGTTGAGTAATAAAATGATATTGTTGTGATCTCTTGCATTTTCTTTGTTGGTTATTGAAAATGTCACATGCTTAAATTGGGGATTTTTAAGATATTCTTGTAAATTGTGAAATTGGGTTTGGTATTGTATCTCTTATGAGTGTGGGATGACCATGGGTGGCCTTTGACGAGATATCGTAGAGTGGGTAGACGTGTTGCTTGCTCCGTGGGGGTTGGCATTTCTCCTACCACTCGTAGTGGGGTTAGTGCTTTGGTAAGACTAAACCGCTATTGCTCACGGGTGTCGTGTAAGAGGGTTAGTATACTAATACCTGGGTTGGATACGTCACTGCCATTGGTGTGGCATACGCCCTTCCTAAAGGATGGATATCTTTGATAAGATTTGTGTGGGTGTGTGTGGGTTAGATATTACTCAATGTGTCGATTCATGGGGTTTGTCTTACATCATGTTTGAGATACATATACATATTGATGGATTGTTGTATTATTGTGGAAAATGGTTTCCTACAAGGACTTGTGGGAGTATGGGATTCCACAAGGTCTTGTGGGAAAATGGTTTATATTTTGGAAAATGGATATGTATTGGATCTTGGTTTCTTTTACTGTTTATTTAAATTACTGTTGCTACTTAAACTTGAGATCCATTTTAAAATGTCCCTGTTTTACTTCAAATATTATGTATGCTATTTGTAAAATGAGACCGACCATTTTATATGTTTTTATAAACCTTGTTCGAGTTTGGGAGGAATGTTACTACGGAGCTTAGTGCTCACCCCCTACAAATTACATTTTTCAGATACGGTGCTAGAGGAGAACCTCGGAGTTGACGAGCAGGGGTATTGGGAGGCCCCATTCGAGGGAAATCTAGATCCCGAGGTGGACATATAGAGATATAGCTTCTTTTGCACTAGACTAGAGAATTTATTTTGGGATCACGTATTGTCTAGTATTCTGTTTATTCCGCTGCTAAGTTTAAGTATAATTCTTTTGGAATGTAATTGCCATAGTTTGGCTTATTCTTTTGGGATGATATTGTAAATTCTATGGATGATGAATGGAAAAATTTTCTTATTGATGGATTATATTAGTGCTCTCATTATGTAAATGGTTTTAGAATGTAATGCCGTCCAGGGTGTGTTTTGGGGTGTTACAGTTTCACACCCAAGACTTTTGATTTTCCCACACCAATGGGTTTGGTTCAAACTATCAAGATCTTCAACTCCAAGTTGTGAGGTTGGGTAGAATCTCAAGTGGTAGCTTTGGATCTAAGGGATCTATGTTGGTGGTGGAAGCTCTTAAGGTAGAAGATAGTATTTCTCCCTTAGAAATCTCATAAGAGACTTAACCTAGCTGTGGGAAAGGCTTTCCCTATTTATAGGTCTGAAAAAATGGTATTCTTAGTAAATAAGAAAACTTAGATTCGCGAATGACTGCTCAATCGGTGGGAGGGCAGTCATAGGGTGATTGGTTCTGGAATGAAATCCCATTTCCATCCTGATTAGGAATAGGCACCCTCGAGTGACCATGGAGGACCGCTCAAGCAAGATTTTTGTTGTTCCCCCATGGCCTTTTTCCTTCTAATTCCCTAAGTCATCAAGAGACCGATTTAGCCAAGGCTAGTGAGCATAGCTTGGTCCCTACTGGTTTTTGAAGCACAAAACCAAGCAAAAAACTAGTCATCTACAGTACTAAAGGGTGTTGCTCAAAGAGGAGTTTGATTATGACTCATTCTATGTTTTCAAAACTCATAAATGGTTTAGAAAATCTTTTCTTTTAAAATCACCTAAGAGTCATAGTCAGATTGTGTGACGCCCCAAAAATCGGGGGTCCTTTACCAACCGTTGATCACCCATCAACTTGCGAAAATACCCGTGATTGTCGCACAACCCGACATCACGTCAATAGCATCCCCTTAACCGGGATCACAAAACCCAAAATTAGGACGGAGTCTCCCTTGTACCGGGAACTCCCATTGCATAACCTGTGTACGTTCACATGACCCATCCGAGGTCCAATATACAACAATTTGTCCTCATTTAATATCCATTTATATCATTTGAACAAAAGAACCCAAAGTCCAAAAGTATGACACAACATTCTTAAAATTTGAGATTTTTGGAAAACCTACAGTTAGGTTTGGTCATCGACCTACCAGTAGGTTTTGCCTACTGGAAAGGTTCTATCGCAGGAACTTGAAGTTCTACCGGTAGGTTTTGGCTACTGGTTCACATCTACCGGTAGGTTTGCTCAAAACCTACCAGTAGGTGTGCTCAGAATTGCATGTTTCACCTGTTTTCAATTTCCAATCCACTCCTATCCATTCCATAACCATCCAAAACATGTATAATGAAGTTTTCCACATTAAACATGATCCATACAAGTTCTATTACAACCCTTGTCATATAATTACATGTCGAAACTAAGTTTTTTCACAAAAGTTATACAAAATGAGTCATAAAAGCCACAAGTCGGCCTTCTTCACCCCTGAGGCTCGAATTGGGAGTCGTCTGCCGGTGTGAACCACGCACCTGAAATGTTTTCCCACGAAGGGTGAGCCACGCTCAATAGGGTATCTCCTAAAGAGGTTACTCCCCAACCTAGATGCATATGAAATATTCACATGCAACAATCAACCATTCAAAAATTCCCATCAAGAAAATGCATTCAAAAACAAGAATCTCATGTCGTGTCATGAAATGAGATGAAACCCATTCATGTATATCTACCCGAGCCTTCAACGGCTCCCTTAACACATGCAATTGCCATGTATGAAAACCGGGCTTTCTAAACCCCCGTCATTGACGTCACACATCAAATGACAATTTATAAACAAAATTATGTGTCATTGTTGGGTAGCGGACTTTTGGTGTCGCACCGCCGGTTCCGCACACCGATACACTTTTTTGGACTTGTACCGTCGGAAGTGTATAAACCAGTAGCCGGGTCTTGCACCCGAGGGAGAGTCTAGCCCTTCTTGCTATACCCAACATAAGTTTTTTTCATGCAACCGTGCGACTCAATCGGAACTTCGTTCCAACTTTTCTCGAGCCCACCCATCATCCACCAAGTATGGTATTTGATTGAACCATGCACACTCATGCCCAATGCCTATGAATGTGATGTCAACATCATGCCCAATATGCAATGAATGCCAAATGAGCAATTTTCAACATTCAATTACCAATTATATCAAAAGCATATAATTTGCACATTTATCATAATGCTAACATATCATAAGGCATATATTAACATCACACCAATAAAAAGTCCCTAGCATGTTATCACATTATCTATGCAAACATACTTGATTTCACATTTGCATTTATTTCAAACACCTTCAAGGCATCTAATCATGTCATCACATAATTTGCTCAATTAATCACACAACTTAAGAATCACATTAGGTAATTTTCACATACCTAATTCATGATAAAAATTATTCTACCCGTTCTCAATACTCATTTCCTCAATTTTTACAACAATAGGCAAGTGATACAACTTCTATCAACCTACCCATTCCATATTTCAAACCTAGGTTGGAAATAAACCTAATTAGGGAGAAAACCCTACATCTTGAAGCGTAAAACGACGTTGAGAAGCTTCAAAGACCCGATTCAAGCTATAATCTTCACTTTTCCCAAATCTCGTTTCTTGGACTTCGGTAAACCCGTGGTATCGCCGCGTAGCCCTCGCCGAGAGGAACGACTTTAATACTTGGCTCGAGTTGATTTGAGCGACGAGGAGGCGTAGATTGTAGAGAGAAGTTTGATTTTCTCTCTTTTCCCTCTCTTCGCTTTAACATTAAAACCCAGCTGAATGAATAGGGGAAAAATCTGATTTTTCTCCCCTATTTATACTCCTAGGATACTTGGTCCACAACGCGCCACACGACCTCCTTTCCCGGGTCCATTTTCTCCCCGAAACAATTAAATTTTGGTTCAGTTCAGGTTCAAAATATATTTCTTTCAACTTGCTTTAAATTATTTTCCAACTTTTGAAATTTTATTAAAAATTACGTTTTTGGGTCACCCGAGACCCGACTGCCTCGTAAAACATGAAAAATCTGACTATCTCGGAGTTCGATGAAAATTGACAGGGTTGCTAGATTTTACAAGACGAATCCAACTGTGAGGTCCGTTTCGTCATCCGAGTTCTAGAAAAGTCAGGTTTGCAACCCGTACCATAGTGGCAATTTACCGTTTTGCCTCTTTTCATAAAAGTTCAAATTTACCCGGATTTTACATTCTTCCCCCCTTAAAAGAATTTCGTCCCCGAAATTCACACCCACATGCACATACATTCACATGCATATGCAACAATCATGTAATGATAATTGACCATAGGGATGTACCTCCATCCTCAAACAAAAACGGATAGTTGGTACGTATAGTGTCCTTGCGCTCCCATGTCGCTTCCTCCACACCTCAGTGCTGCCACATCACCTTCACGAGCCTCACGGTATTGCCTTTCAAAACCTGCTCCCGACTATCCATGATACGCACCGGTCCCTCCTCGAAGGTTCCATCCGCATCAACAATCAACTCACCCCAATCCACCACATGTGTCGGATCTAGAGTATACTTCCGGAGCATAGAGACATGGAACACCGCGTGAACACCCGATAAGTTTGGCGGTAAGGCCAACCTATAAGCCACTGTACCCACCCTCTCGAGTACCTCGAAGGGCCCGATAAACCTTGGCGACAGCTTTCCCTACTTTCTGAATCTGACAACTCCCCTCTTAAGCATCACCTTCAAGAAGACATGATCACCAACCTCAAATTCCAGAGGTCGTCTCCGTCTGTCAGCATAGCTCTTCTGCCGACTCTGAGTCGTAAAAAGACGCTTCCGAATCAAGTCCACCTTCTCCAAGGTATCTCTAATCAGATCTGGACTTGTGGAGGGTCTTTCTCCCACCTCCATCCAACACACCGGAGAACGACAAGGCCTCCCATATAACGTCTCATAGGGTGTCATCTGTATGCTCGTCTGATAACTATTGTTGTAGGCAAACTCTGATTAGTACTTAAAGTTGACATATTATTATGACATTTTAAGACTAACTGTACTTTAATGGAGTTTAAGTGATGTCATTTCAGGCCCTAAATTGAACAAGGACCCAAGAACAACAAGTACCACACTTGGATGCAACACCACCACATTAGAGCCAAAATTGGAGCAGCTTGGAGCACAGCCAGGACGTTCGAACGCCAACTCACGTTCGAACGTCCACATTACACTATAGCAGACTCAACTGCTGAGAGAAGGCGTGTTGTAGTTAGGAAAGAAGACTGGAGCTCTGAAGCACTTGAATGTCACGTTTGAACGCCAACTCACGTTCGAACGTGCACTTGAGTTAATGGAAGACCAGACTACTGCAAAGAGTTGGAACTGAACTTCACAGAAGACCAACAGACCACTCGAGTGAAAGGGTCAGAGCAAATCTGGCGTTCGAACGCCCTTAGTGCAAAAAACAAAAGAAACGTTCGAACGGCAGTCAACGTTCGAATGCCCTTAGTGCAAAAACAGAAGCAACGTTCGAACGCCAACTCACGTTCGAACGTTCTCCACAGACTGGCAGCAGAGTTGTTGACTGTTCACTTGGACTTGGGCGGCAAACACTATTCCTTCACCTCCTCTTGTCCCCTCCTCTTGCCTATAAATACTCCCCTTGTTGGAGAGCTTCATGAGCCAAGTAGGAAGTAGGAAAGTTGATGGAGGCTTAGACTCCCACTCTCATTGTAGATTTAGCTTATTTTCCTTGTATGAAGTCTTTATTTTAGAGATTGGTTTGGCTTTAGTCCAACATCTCTTGCTTGTTATAAAAGTAGTTTTATGCTTATGCTTGTGTTTATGCTTTCATTTTACATGCATAGAAGAGAGATAGCTCACCTTTTGGTTGAGGAAGCAACCCTCCAATTCTTGGTTGAGGAAGCCACCCTCCAAATGTGACTAGCTTTCTTCTACTTTTATTGTTCATGCATTTCACTTCCATTGCTTGAGCTTCTTTCTTTCCTAGAAGAGTGAAACTCTTCCACTTTTCTAGAGCTTTACCAAAGCCGTGAAGGGTGGAACATGATTCACCCATTCTTTGTTAAAGATTGGCTCCATGTTTGTTGTTACTTTATCTTTTAAGCTCTTTACTTGGAGGGATGAGCATCACTCACTTTTATAGCTTTACCCAAGCCATGAAGAGTGAGTAGTTTCTCATTCACTCTTTAGTAAGAGGAGAAGGGCATGTATAAGTTATCCGGGAATCATATTTGTGCAATATTTTTATGCTTAACGTTTATTTCTTCTTGTTATTGGATGATTGATTGCATCTAGCAAAGCTAAGGTACTTTGTATAACTGTGAGCTCTTTCTATGACACGAATGACTCTTGCATAGAAAGACTCATCAGTTCAAGGCAAGTACCCCGGCTAGATCCTCATGAATACCCTTCAATCCTCCCCCTTATTGTACTTCATTTAAAGAATGGAATATTAATATCATGATTGGATGTCTTGTAGAAACACTTGCTTGTTTGTAGACGGGTTAAGTCTCGGCACAGGCAATTCTTGTAAACTTCTAGAAAGACATTGGAATCATGTTCTTAATTCTCACAATCCATCTTTATCTTCCGATTAACTTGTTGTTGACACGGGAGTTAATTGAGTTATCAAGCACAATTATGACAAACCGGATAACTAACTACATGTCCAGATCCTTGCACTAAAGAGTGACTCTTTTTAATTAGCACTTATCTCCTATTTGTTAAGAAAATCCTCTTGGAAAGAATCTTATATTCTGTCCAGGAAAACTCATATCTCACAGCAAATCTCAAGGGTTACAATCAATAGGTCTCTACCAATGCTTGCCTTATAAATATCAACAAAAGTTCCCTGTGGATTCGACTCCGGACTCAAACCGGATTATTACTACAGCTTGACCGTCTGCACTTGGGTGTACACATTTCGGATCAAGAACAAGTTTTTGGCGCCGTTGCCAGGGAACCTTTGAAAGGTGTTTTAAGGTGAAAGGTAAAAAGACCTTCAACGTTGTGTATATTCTTTGGTTTACTGTAAATAACTTTGTTTTATTTTCTTTATGACTGAGGGCACTCCTCACTTCCAAAATTTGCCGGCAGAATTATGTGAGTCCGTAAATCAGCCTGAACCTAATTCACCTAGATTAGTAGCAGACTCTTGTGAGGGTAGTATGGTAAATAATGAAAGAAATGGAGAAGTCCCTATGAGAGAGGAGGAGGTCCCTAACATCCGAACTTTGCGGGATTACTTAAATCCCACAAGAAACAGTGTCCCCTCTTGTTTTATTTTTCCTGAAAATGCTCCCCTCTTTACTGTAAAGCCGGGGACAGTGCAGTTATTACCCGTGTTTCATGGATTGAATGCAGAAAATCCATATCTGCATATAAAAGATTTTGAGGAAGTGTGTGGAACATTTCAAGACAATTCTGAATTGGCCAAGATGAAACTGTTTTCTTTCTCCTTAAGGGATAGAGCCAAACAATGGTTAAATTCTTTAAAGGCTTTTTCAATACCCAATTGGCAAGCATTACAAAATAAATTTTTTAGAAAGTTTTTTCCTCTACACCGCACAAATGCACTAAAAAGGCAAATCATGAATTTTGCGGTCAAAGAAGGAGAAACTTTTTATCAAAGTTGGGAGAGATTCAAAGATCTGCTCCAATCATACCCACATCATGCTTTTGAAAATTGAACTTTGGTAGGATTTTTCTATGACTCTTTACCCTCTAGACTACGTCAGTTTGTCGAAATGATAGCCCAAGGAGAATTCATGGGAAAAAGTCCGGAGGAGGCATTCAATTTTTTCGACACCATATCTGACAGTTCTCAGATGTGGGACTCAGCCTCCCCTACCACTGTAGAAGCCAGACCATCTAATTCCCAAGGAGGAAAATATGTCTTGAGAGAGGATGATGACTTGAGAGCAAAAATGTCCACATTGTCTCGAAAGCTTGAAGCTTTAGAGATGAAGAAAGTCCATCAAGTTGATGTTAGCCCTTCCATCGAGCAAGTGTGTGGAATCTGTGGGCTAACAGGACACCCTACTGGGGAGTATCCCACCATCCCAGCATTCAAAGAAGTCTTGTTGGAACAAACACATTCAGTTTCCAACTTCAACAAGCCCTACTCCAACCCATATTCTGAAACATACAATCCAGGGTGGCGAAACCACCCTAACTTCAGTTGGAAGAACACACAACCAATACCCATGAACCAACAACAAGGGCCATACCCACCACCTCAAGGACCTCCTGCATATCAACCATACCAACCACCACAAAAGAGGAACCTTGAGAACACACTAAATCAGTTCATGCAAAGCCAAATGAATTATAACAATAATTCCACACAGGCTTTCACTGATTTCAAAACCCAGACCACTCAATCTTTTGAGGATCTTAAAAGCCACATCCAAAAGTTGACTCAATCCATGGTCATACACGAAAAGGGCAAGTTTCCTGCCCAACCAAAGCAACCACAAGGCCAATTCCATGTAGGGAATCCTTCAACAACAGGAAACACCCAAGACCAAGCCCAAGCTGTCACGACACTAAGAAGTGGCAAAGTGATTGACCTGAGTCAAGCCTAGCCAATCCATCATCTGAACCTGAACCAATTGAGACTGAACTTGAGAAAGACCCTGAGCCTGTGATTGAACAAGAGCCAGAACCTTCTGAGAAAATGGAACCTTCGTCAGAAAGTGAAAAATCAGCCTGAAATTTATGAGCTTTTTAAGCAAGTAAATATCAACATCCCACTTCTGGATGCAATCAAACAAGTCCCGTCTTATGCCAAGTTTCTAAAAGACTTGTGCACAGTCAAGAGAAGCCAGAATGTCCAAAAGAGAGCTTTCCTAACGGAACAAGCTAGTGCTCTTCTCCAACATAAAACCCTTCCAAAATACAAAGACTCAGGGTGTCCGACTGTCTCATGTATCATTGGGAACTTCAGGATTGAACAAGCTTTGTTAGACCTTGGAGCCAGCATTAATCTGCTACCCTACTCTGTCTATCAGCAGTTGGGTTTGGGTGAACTTAAACCCACTTGTGTCACACTCCAGTTGGCCGACAGATCTGTCAAAACCCCCAGTGGGATTGTTGAAGATGTGCTTGTCCAAGTAGATAGTTTTGTCTTCCCTGTTGACTTCATTGTTCTGGATACTCAACCAGCAATAAATTCGGAGAACCAAATTCCCGTCATTCTTGGTCGGCCATTCCTAGCAACTTCCAATGCTTTAATCAATTGCAGGAATGGAGTCATGAAATTAACTTTTGGGAATATGACTCTCGAACTGAACATTTTCAATATTGCTAAACATCCAGAAAAAGAAAAGGAAGAAAGGGAAGTAAACTCCATAGAATCTTTGATACAGGAACATCTGGATGATACATTCTGTGAAGATCCTACTGAATCATCTCTGTTAGAACTCATCTCATCAGAAATAACAGATGCTGACCCAAATCCACCAAGTGGCCCTACTCATACTGTTGAGACATGGGCACCCAAATTCGAAGAAATTTCACCAAGTGGCACAAAGCCAGTCTCATCAAGTGTTAGCCCACCAAAGCCTGAATTGAAACCTCTCCCATCTGACCTCAAATATGCATTTTTGGGAGAAAATGAGTCATATCCAGTGGTAATTTCATCTAAACTCACAGACTTGCAAGAGTCTAATTTGTTTGAAGTTCTTCGAAGTCATAAAAGTACCATTGGATGGACCATCGCTGACTTGAAAGGTATAAGCCCGTTAATCTGTAATCATGCCATATACCTTGAAGAGGATTCAAAACCCTCTCATCAAATGCAGCGACGACTGAACCCTCACATGAAGGAAGTTGTGAGAATCGAGGTACTCAAACTCTTAGATGCAGGGATAATCTTCCCTATCTTAGATAGTAAATGGGTCAGTCCAACCCAAGTTGTGCCAAAAAAATCTGGGGTCACAGTGTTCAGAAATGATGCAAATGAACTAGTACCAACTCGAGTCGTCACAGGATGGCGAATGTGTATTGATTATCGAAAACTCAATTTGGTCACTAGAAAATATCATTTTCCTCTCCCATTTCTTGACCAAGTCCTGGAGAGAATTACAGGCCATGCATTTTATTGTTTCTTAGATGGGTATTCAGGGTATAACCAAATTGAGATAGCCCTAGATGATCAGGAGAAAACAACATTCACATGCCCCTTTGGCACCTTTGCATTCAAAAGGATGCCATTTGGACTTTGTAACGCTCCTGCAACATTCCAAAGATGTATGCTAAGCTTGTTCAGTGATATGGTTGAAAAAATTTTGGAAGTATTTATGGATGACTTCTCTGTCTATGGTGATTCCTTCGATTTGTGTTTAACCAATCTAGAGAAAGTACTGATCAGATGTAAGGAAGCCAACCTAGTGCTCAATTGAGAAAAATGTCATTTTATGGTAACACAGGGCATTGTGCTTGGTCACATTATGTCGTCTGAAGGGATGAAAGTTGACAAGGCAAAAATATATTTGATTGAAAATTTGTCTGCCCCTAAAACTGTAAAGGATGTTCGATCATTCCTAGGACATGCAGGGTTCTACAGGAGATTCATAAAAGATTTCAGTACCATAGCAAAACCAATGTGTCACCTCCTAAGTCAGGATGTAATATTTGATTGGAATGAAGCATGCCAAAAAGCCTTTGACAAGCTAAAAGACATGTTAATTTCTGCACCAATAATGTAACCCCCTGACTGGAATCTTCCCTTTGAACTAATGTGTGATGCAAGTGATTTTGATGTAGGTGCTGTATTGGGACAAAGAAAAGATAAGAAACCCCATGTGATTTACTATGCAAGCAAAACTTTGAATGATGCTCAAATGAATTATTCGACAACTGAGAAAGAATTGCTTGTTGTAGTTTTTGCACTGGAAAAATTCCGTTCTTATCTTGTTGGTTCTTCTGTTACTGTATTCACTGACCATGCAGCCCTAAAATTTTTGCTCACAAAGAAGGACGCCAAACCAAGACTCTTGAGATGGATACTTTTGCTCCAAGAGTTTGATCTTGTCATCAAAGACAAGAAGGGTGTCGAGAATGTGGTGGCAGATCATCTGTCCAGACTAACCTATGAATTTCATGAGGATGGACTGCCAACCAATGAGAAATTCCCCGATGAACAACTGTTCATGATTGATAGGACACCATGGTAGGTAGACATTGCTAACTTTCTTGCTACTGGTACACTCCCTCCATCCTTTACCATGTTGGACAAAAAGAAATTTCTGAGGGAGGTTCGTAACTTCTTTTGGGAGGATCCTTACGTATTCAAGTATTGTAAAGATCAAATCATAAGACGTTGCATCCCTGCTCATGAAAGTAGCCAGGTAATAACATTTTGTCATTCTGAAGCATGCGGTGGCCACTTTTCATCAAGAAAAACAACTGCAAAAATATTGCAGTGTGGATTTTACTGGCCCACACTTTTCAAAGATGTTCATGCCTTTTGTTTAACTTGTGATAGGTGTCAAAGGTTGGGAACCATTTCTAAAAGAAATATGATGCCCTTAAACCCCATTCTGGTAATTGAAATTTTTGACTGTTGGGGCATCGATTTTATGGGACCATTCCCCCCTTCCTTTGGCTATCTGTACATTTTAGTGGTTGTAGACTATGTATCCAAATGGGTTGAAGCAATTACATGCCGAAACAATGATCACAAAACAGTGATCAAATTTTTGAAAGAAAATATTTTGTCCCAGTTTAGAATTCCGAAATCAATCATAAGCGATGGGGTGCTCATTTTTGCAATCGTCTCTTCTGGAATTTAATGAAAAAATACTTGATTTTTCACAAAATTGTAACCCCTTATCACCCACAGACCAGTGGACAAGCTGAGTTAGCTAATCAGAAGATCAAATTAATTTTGGAAAAAACGGTGAATCCAGATCGCAAAGATTGGTCGTTAAGACTAACTGATGCGCTCTGGGCATACCGTACTGCTTTTAAAACAATTTTAGGCATGTCTCCTTATCGACTAGTCTATGGAAAGCCATGTCACTTGCCTGTGGAATTGGAACATAGGGCATACTGGGCCATTAAAGCAATGAATTTTGACTTAGACAAGGCTGGGCTAACAAGGAAACTTCAGATAAATGAATTGGAGGAGTTGAGAAATGAAGCATATGAAAATGCTAAGATTGCTAAAACCAGGATGAAAATTTTTCATGACAAACACATTGTGCGGAAATCTTTTGAGCCGTCTCAAAAAGTCTTGCTATTTAATTCAAGACTCCGCCTCTTTCCTGGTAAGTTGAAATCAAGATGGACTGGGCCTTACATTGTCAAAAAGGTGTTTGAACATGGAGCAGTTGAAGTGGAAAACCCAGCAAACGGTAATAATTTTACTGTTAATGGTCAGAGGTTAAAACCATTTTTGGAGGATTTTGTTAGAAATGTGGAAACCATTCTTTTAATGGAACCAGAGTACTCCTCCGAAATTCGCGCCTGCCGACACTCCAGTGGATCGGGTCAGGAAATATCTACTCCAACCCGACCCACTGGGGCGCATTTATAAGGCACCCACTTTTTCCCCAGCCGCCGCAGTTAGCCCCCCCCCCCCCCCACTTCTTCTTCTTCTTCTTTTCTTCTTCTTCCTTTTGTTCGTCTTCGAGTTCTCTGTTACCCGAGAAACCACCCATGACCACACACTCCACAAACACGATATTTTGCTTCATGTTTTGCATTTTAATCTTCTATTTGCTCATGGGTGTTCTTCTCTTGTTCGCACTCACACATAAGGATTTTCAGCCTACCCGAAATCCAGATATGCGCACAGATGAGTAATTTTTGTGTTTTTATTTGTAGGTCTCAGCGGTGAATAGATCTCTACCATTCAACCTCGTCTTCACACTCCATGAACCGGTAAATTCAAAACATTGGGGACAATGTTCAGTTTAGGTTGGGGGGTATGATCAGTTCATCAGTTCATTAGTTCATATTTTCGTAAATTTTTAAAATTTTTATTGTCGTCGTTGATCATGTTTGAACATTGATTGTATAAATTGATGATTATGCTTACGAATCAGCTTCAATCGTCTTTGTGACTGGCAGACGTTAAAGAACCAGATAGTGAGTCTTAAAACTTAGCAATCATGGATGTAAATCTTTTTTGGTTTAGCCTAGGAGTTCTACGTACTTTTCCATCTGATGTACATACTATGATCATGAGAAAAGCAAGATTAGTAAGAAAGGCTGAAATCAAAGAAAAACAAGCGAAACCCCTCTGTGGCAGAAGTAGCTTTGCCAAACGCCGTCGTGCCAAAAGGCTTGGTGCCTGTAAATAGTGTGGCAGATTCTTTCACGAAAAAAGATACAACCAGTGTTCTGAACCAATTTTCGGTCGCGCACTTGATCGATTAGACTGGATAGTAAATGGGCTGAGTAAGGATTACCCTGATACGCCATGCTATTCCGGTACTGTGCTTAACCGATTTGTGAGAGAGGAAGTTGGGAGAGTTACTGGTTGTCCATTTCACATAGACACAGAGGGAGACTCGAATTAGATAAATTTTCTGTAGGAAATGTGTACTTTTGTTGGGGGAGTGAAAGACAAAGGTCCGAATTTTGTTGTAAAAAGTGTAAAAATCTTTTTGTATAAATTCTTTTGACTGAAATGAAAATATGGGCCGAGTAAGGAATGCTCCAAAATACCAACCTGAAGCGTGGGTAGGGGTTCATCCTGAGACGCCTTAGTTTTTTTTTGTGTGTTTTGCCTTCTTTGATTGTATATAGTGTAGTGGAGAAAATTTTTAATTTTTGGTTCAACGTTCGAACGCCAGGTAACGTTCGAACATCAGCTGCTTACAGTACTCAGCCTCTGATGAAGATTCTGATGAAAACGAAAAAGTACTAGGATCTCTATCCGTTCGAACGCCAATAGACCGTTCGAACGAGATTAACGTTCGAACGCCAATAGAACGTTCGAACGAAGAGAACTTGCAGTACTTTGGCCTCTGACAGAACACAAAAGTACTGAGAGCTCACCACGTTCGAACGTCACCAACGTTCGAACGCTACGACTCAGGCTATAAAAGCTTGTATCGTCGTTTTCAGCTAAAATCCCCAAATTGTTTTCAAAACCCTAGAACTCTTTTCACTCCACAGACCTCAATTCACCCTCATTCCCCAAAAATACCCAAATTCGACCCTCCCTAACTCCTCTCCACATCAAAATCATCAATCCCAGACCAAGAACCCCAAGTTTCCAGCACTTTTCAGCACCCTCCCAAACCAAAACCCACGTTCGAACGCCATGCCAAGGATGAAACTCCCTGCCAGGCATGCTCCACCAGTGAACCAAGATCCAAATATTGTAGAAGAGGTGATAGAAGAGAGGGAAGGAAGGCAAAGGACAAAGAGATATGACAGGACCAGGTTTCCCAATGCCTTAAAGGCTGAAAGGTATGAAAATTTCTACCATAAGCATGCAGTTGTTTGTGAGAGAGATGTTGTGATTGATGATTTTGCTGGGATTGGAATAAGGCAAGAAATGGAGAGGAGGGAGTGGGTTTGGTACTTGAGGAATGGTGGAGACGCCGTTGTTGACTTGGTGCGGGAGTTTTACTCCAACGCTGAGATCATCAACGGCGCAATCCGGACATATGTTAGGAGTATCCACATTGACGTGGATGAAGCATACATCGTAGAAATAAGGGAGGAAATACCTCGAGTGCAAAACCCGACCTACCCCCCAAAGAAGGACATAGCAATAAATATGGTGGGAAAGGAATTGACGGGGGTAGCTGACTTTTCATGGGCAGGGAGGAGATTTTTTAGGCAAGGGGAGCTCACCGACAAATACAAAATGATAAATTTGATTGCGGTGTCCAACTTCGCTCTCGTAGGAAGAAAAAATGAGATTTTACCCGACATGGCCCGACTTTTGTATGCCATTGGCAAAGGACATAGCATCGACCTCCCCTCTCTCATCCTAAATGAAATGAAGAAGGGGTGTGATGTAAAGAGGAGTGCACTCCCTTTTGCTACTTTGGTGACTGAAATGTGCACAGACCATAGGGTCAAGGTGAAGCCCGAGATGGAAATCCAAAAGCCAATGGGGCCGCTGAACAAGGCTTCCTTCCGGAGAAGCCAAAGTCATAGTGGCGGCCCAGCGGCAAAGCAAGAAAAGCCCCCTGCCCACGGAGTGGATGAAGTACAAGAGGAACTTGATGCAGAGGAGGAGAGAGAGAGAGAGATCAGCCACCAGAGGCGGGCCCTAGCACCAGCACCAGCACCCGACGCTCCTTATGGGACGTCATGCTTAGCATTGAAGCTAAGCAGGATGAGATCCTTAGGCTTCTGAGGGGTGGACATGGTGGAGCTAGTGGACATGCAGAAGAGTGAGAGGGAGAGGGATTTCTGTTCTTGTGCTTGTTTTTATGTTTGTTTAAAGTGCTTCTTTTTATGAATTTCTTCTTTGATAGTTGTAAGTTTTTGTGTGATTGTGAATGAGTCGAACCGTTGATATTAAAAGATGATATTTTGAGAAATGAATGTTTCCATTTATCACTTTTATTTGTTTGAATGCATTTGTAGATTTAGCATAAAAATTAAAAGGTGATGGAACAAATGTGGATGTTAAGAATGCATGCTAGAGTAAATATGCACATGATCGGTTTGACACCTCAATTTATCAACCGAGACTTAAAACCACATTTCTTGAAAAATTGGTATTCTCTCTATACTTAAATTGTCATTTGTACATCGATATTTGCTATTTTAAAGGTACAGGAGGATCTAACTCGAAAATGGAATTGGTATATAACCAATACCCCCTGGAAAACCCGACATACACAGTGGAGATAACAAAGAACACCAGGGTGAGTTTCGAACCTAACGATGCTTTCGAGAGACAATCAATGTTTACTTAAGTAAATTCTTTTCACTCTCAATTTTTGAATGATCTCATTAACCTTGCTTTGATTGACGCACTTAAAAGTGATCTATTGACATATCCCACAAGGAACCATCGCATACGACACATACATGTGCACATGCTTGAGAAATGATCTTAGGCCATCTTTGATATAATATTGAGCCTTAGACCTTTCTTTGACAAAATTTATCCCTCGTTAGCCATGTTTGAGCCATCAATGTATGAATTTTTCTTTGATAAACCTATATGATTACCAATCCACAGGAAAACATACTTGACATACCTTGGCTATCTAATTTTCTTACATTCTCTTTGTAAGATGATACAGAAAAAGGAAAAGAAAAAGAAGCATTCGAGATTATCATCCAAGAAGAGTTGATTGGAACAAGTGAAACAAAACAGAAGCAAAAAGGCAAGAACTTGCCAAGAAAGTGAAAAATGAGAAAAGTGAAAGAAAGAAATGTCATCTCTCGGAAAAATATCAAGAAGTTATAAAAAGGTGTGCTACAATACGTAAACAGAAGATAGCTTTTGAAAATCCCTGACGTCATTTCGTTAGCCACTGACCTCTGGCCACGCTACAACCTATGAAAAGCCCTAATTGATCTCAAGTTTGTTACATGCATGTGTTGTTAATCAAAATTGGGATATGGTAAATAGCATTCCTTTTAATTGCGTTAATATTCTTTCATGAGATTATGCCAAACATAAGTAGTTGCTTCTTTAAAATTTCACTCCCTTCCTAAATTGTGCATGTGATTTTTCGATTGGCCATCTTCTGATCACATGATCTGTGAGAAACAAGTCACTATAATCAGAGTGAACTTTTGCTGAGGGTATACTACGTGAGGTTTGTGAAATCGAAACTATCCATGGAAGGTGATAAAAGGGAGTATTTGTTACATAACAATTCCTGTTGCTTGAATGATCATTCCTACTGCATTGAGAATTTCAAATACCAATGTGACAAATGATAATTTTTGCATAGAATGAATACCTGTGAAATAAGGACGTGTGAGATATAAGTCAAAATTGAGAATCTGGTGTCCCAACGACCATGATGCTAATTTACTTTAATCAGCACTCTCCTATGCACATCTGTTCGACTGAAGTTTGTGGGTAGCTTCCCTGGAAACCCTAACGAGACAACACTCGTCTGCTAGGGTAAACCTAGTGGTTCAACGGCTTGTTGCATAAGCTAAATGCAACCGGATGACCTACGAAAATGGCATTAGGAGTAGATTTTTCTTTTTAGTATTACTAGAGACTAGCAATATTTAGGTTGGGGAGTGTGATTAGTACTTAAAGTTGACATATTATTATGACATTTTAAAACTAACTGTACTTTAATGGAGTTTAAGTGATGTCATTTCAGGCCCTAAACTGAACAAGGACCCAAGAACAACAAGTACCACACTTGGATGCAACACCACCACATTAGAGCCAAAATTGGAGCAGCTTGGAGCACAGCCAGGACGTTCGAACGCCAACTCACGTTAGAACGTCCACATTACACTGTAGCAGACTCAACTGCTGAGAGAAAGCATGTTGCAGTTAGGAAAGAAGACTGGAGCTCTGAAGCACTTGAGTGTCACGTTCGAACGCCAACTCACGTTCGAACGTGCACTTGAGTTGATGGAAGACCAGACTACTGCAAAGAGTTGGAACTGAACTTCACAGAAGACCAACAGACCACTCGAGTGAAAGGGTCAGAGCAAATCTGGCGTTCAAACGCCCTTAGTGCAAAAAACAAAAGAAACGTTCGAACGGCAGTCAACGTTCGAACGCCCTTAGTGCAAAAATAGAAACAACGTTCGAACGCCAACTTACATTTGAACGTTCTCCACAGACTGGCAGCAGAGTTGTTGACTGTTCACTTGGACTTGGGCGGCAAACACTATTCATTCACCTCCTCTTGTCCCCTCCTCTTGCCTATAAATACTCCCCTTGTTGGAGAGCTTCATGAGCCAAGTAAGAAGTAGGAAAGTTGATGGAGGCTTAGACTCCCACTCTCATTGTAGATTTAGCTTATTTTCCTTGTATGAAGTCTTTATTTTAGAGATTGGTTTGGCTTTAGTCCAACATCTCTTGCTTGTTATAAAAGTAGTTTTATGCTTATGCTTGTGTTTATGCTTTCATTTTACATGCATAGAAGAGAGATAGCTCACCTTTTGGTTGAGGAAGCAACCCTCCAATTCTTGGTTGAGGAAGCCACCCTCCAAATGTGACTAGCTTTCTTCTACTTTTATTGTTCATGCATTTCACTTCCATTGCTTGAGCTTCTTTCTTTCCTAGAAGAGTGAAACTCTTCCACTTTTCTAGAGCTTTACCAAAGCCGTGAAGGGTGGAACGTGATTCACCCATTCTTTGTTAAAGATTGGCTCCGTGTTTGTTGTTACTTTATCTTTTAAGCTCTCTACTTGGAGGGATGAGCATCACTCACTTTTATAGCTTTACCCAAGCCATGAAGAGTGAGTAGTTTCTCATTCACTCTTTAGTAAGAGGAGAAGGGCATGTATAAGTTATCCGGGAATCATATTTGTGCAATGTTTTTATGCTTAATGTCTATTTCTTCTTGTTATTGGATGATTGATTGCATCTAGCAAAGCTAATGTACTTTGTATAACTGTGAGCTCTTTCTATGACACGGATGACTCTTGCATAGAAAGACTCATCAGTTCAAGGCAAGTACCCCGGCTAGATCCTCATGACTACCCTTCAATCCTCCCCCTTATTGTACTTCATTTAAAGAATGGAATATTAATATCATGATTGGATGTCTTGTAGAAACACTTGCTTGTTTGTAGATGGGTTAAGTCTCGGCACAGGCAATTCTTGTAAACTTCTAGAAAGACATCGGAATCATGTTCTTAATTCTCACAATCTATCTTTATCTTCCGATTAACTTGTTGTTGTCACGGGAGTTAATTGAGTTATCAAGCACGATTATGAAAAACCGGATAACTAACTACATGTCCAGATCCTTGCACTAAAGAGTGACTCTTTTTAATTAGCACTTATCTCCTATTTTGTTAAGAAAATCCTCTTGGAAAGAATCTTATATTCTGTCCAGGAAAACTCATATCTCACAGCAAATCTCAAGGGTTACAATCAATAGGTCTCTACCACTGCTTGCCTTATAAATATCAACAAAAGTTCCCTGTGGATTCGACTCCGGACTCAAACCGGATTATTACTACAGCTTGACCGCCTGCACTTGGGTGTACACATTTCGGATCAAGAACAAACTCCACTAAAGGTAAATGCTCCTCCCAGCTACCCTTAAGGTCTAGGACGCATGCCCGCAGCATGTCTTCTAGAATTTGGATGGTCCTCTCCGACTAACCGTCAGTTTGTACTCATTGTCAACTGCGTCCCCATGGCCCGCTGGAAGCTCTCCCAAAAGTGAGCCGTAAACCTGGGGTCCCGATCCGATACTATAGATATGGGCACCCCATGCAACCGGACTATCTCCCGTATAAACAACTTGCAGAACTCCTCCAGCCTGAAGGTCATCCGCACAGCCAAAAAGTGTGCCGACTTAGTAAGGCAGTCCACTATCACCCACACCGCGTCATGTCCCCGCGATGTTCATGGCAAGTGGGTCACAAAATCCATCGTGACATGCTCCCACTTCCACTCAGCCACCTCCAAAGACTGGAGCAACCCCGCTGGTCTCTGGTACTCAGCCTTGACCTGCTGACATGTGAGACATCGACAAACGAAATCTCTAACATGCCTCTTCATCCCACTCCAGTAGTACTGGGGACGAAGATCAAGGTACATTTTTGTGCCACCTGGGTGAACAGTAAAACGGGAGCAATGAAACTCCCTGAGGATCTCCTCCCTCAGATCCGCTAACTGGGGAACCACAACCCTTCCCCTATACCGAAGACTGCCATCCGAGTGAATGACCCAGACCTCGTCACCAATACCCACCTACACTTGGTCCCTGATGGATAATAACTCTAGGTCCTTGGGACTCAATCACCCTGCTCAGTAGGGAAGGCGTAGCCACCAAGGTCCCTAAAACACCCTGAGTCTAGCCCCGATAATGCAGTCCAAATTGTCCCACAGTCTCGAGCATCCGCCACTCTCGGGAAGCCACACTAGCCACAACTCTCCGTGACTTCTGGCTAAGTGCATCAGCCATTACATTTGTCTTGCCAGGATGGTAATGCAAGGTGAAGTCATAGTTCTCCAGGTACTCCATCCACCTACGCTGCCTCACGTTGAGGTCTCGTTGAGTGAAGACGTATTTCAGACTTTTGTGGTCCGAAAACACCTCGAATTGCTCACCATATAGATAGTGGCACCAAGCCTTCATGGCAAAGACTATTGCCGCCAACTCCATATCATGCGTGGGGTAATTCTGCTCGTGGTTCTTTAATTGTCGAGAACCATAAGCCACCACCCTCCCAGACTGCATCAAAACACAACCAAGTCCGTCTCTAGAGGCATCACAGTACACTGTGTACATCTGTCCCCTCTCCGGGACTATCAAAATAGGAGCTGAAGTAAGCCTCCTCTTCAAATCCTGGAATGCCTTCTCACACGATTCATCCCACTAGAACTTGACTTCCTTCCGGGTCAACCTGGTCATAGGTGCGGCTAGTCGGGAGAAGTCCTCGATGAACCTCCGGTAGTACCATGTCAATCCCAAGAAACTGCGTATCTCGAAGACTGACTTCGGTCTTTCCCAACTCATAACTGCCTCAACCTTCTCCGGGTCAACCGACACCCCCGAGGCCGATACTACATGTCCAAAAAACTTTACCTCCATCAGCCAAAACTCGCATTTTCTGAACTTGGCGTACAACTGATGGTCCCTCAAGGTCTGAAGAACAATCCTCAAATGACCCTCATGCTCCTCCTCAGACTAGAGTAGATCAGGATGTCGTCAACAAACACCACGACGAACTGACCTAAATAGGGTTGGAACACCTTATGCATGAGATCCATGAATGCCGCTGGGTCATTCGTCAATCCAAATGGCATCACAATGAACTCAAAATGCCCATACCGTGTTCTGAACGCCGTCTTAAGGATATTTACCTCCCTGATCCTCAACTGATGGTAGCCAGTGCGAAGATCTATCTTGGAGTAGACCCGTGCCCCTCTCAGTTGATCGAACAAGTCATCTATTCTCGGCAAAGGGTATCTATTCTTGAGAGTAACCCTATTCAACTGTCGGTAGTCTACGCATAGCCGAAGCGTCTTATCCTTCTTCTTGGCAAACAATACCGGAGCGCCCCAAGGTGAAGTGCTCGGTCTAATAAAGCCTCTGTCCAGCAACTCTTGCAGTTGGACCTTGAGTTCTTACAACTCTGCAGGTGTCATCCTATGCGGAGTCATAGACATGGGCGATGTACCGGGGTGTAGCTCAATGTTGAAGTCCACATCCCTATGTGGAGGTAATCCCGGTAGTTCGTCCGAAAAAACGTCCTCATACTCACAAACCACTCGAGGTAGACCCAACTCCTATCGCGCCTCGTCCTCTAGGGTAAGGCTTGCTAGTCAACCCATCAACTGTCTGTGCCATCGAGAGTTATATACGGCTTGGGGTAGAGCCTCGTGCTTTTCCCCTTGGAACTTAAAACAAACACCGTCGGGCGTATAAGCAGTGTCCCTCTTCCAATCACAATCAATGACAACTCGGTGTGCCGCCAACCAATCCATCCTAAGGATGACATCAAACTCCGACATTTCCATGACCCTAAGGTCCAAGATGAGTAGAATTCCTGAGATCTCTAACTCACAACCCCGACATATCTGGTCAACACTCACCCTAGCTCTTAGGAGAGAACTCACATGCAATGACTCTTCCAAGGTCTCAACCTCTAAGCCCAAATCTCTAACACATGATGCAGAAATGAAAGAAGGTGATGTACCAGAGTCAAATAATACCCTTGCCCATAAGCGAGAGAGTAGAAATGTACCCTGAATGACTGACTGATCCACTGGCTCAGTCTGAGGTGTGATGGTGTAGACAAGCCCCTAGGTCCCCGAAGTCTCGATCTGTGAGCCCTGTCCTCAGCCTCGACCCATGCCCTGGCCCATCTGGCCTGATTGAGGAGTCCTCGCTCGTGAAGTGGTAGGGACCTGTGCAGCACCCTGAAACTGATACTGGCTTCCCTGGCCCATGGTGGGGTAGGGAGGAACAAAATAAGTCTGCAGCTGTCCGACTGATGACTGGGATTGAGATGCCCCGTAACTCTGGGATCCCTGCCTCTGAGGACAATCTATCTTCATGTGGCCCGGTTGGTTACAATGAAAACATGTCTGTGAGCCTGCCTAGCTAGAAGCCCTGAAGTGTCTCCCGCCTTGGGAGGATTGACTTTGGACTTGGCCTTGGTAGCCGTGGCCCTGTCCTTGGTGTCTCTGTGGAGTAGAAGTTCGTTGCTTCTTCCCTGAACTAGAAGAAGAGGATTGACCCTCCTTCTTCTTATCCTTAACACCTTCCTCTCGGATGCTTCATGCGTCGTCAACCTCTCTCGAAAATGGTCATTGCCGTCTCGACCATTGAGTCCAAATCCTGTAGGTAGTGGCCCAAAATTTTACCCCAGATGGACAACTTCAACCCATCCTCAAACCTTCTCACTTTGGCCAAGTCGGTGGCCACATAATCGTCGGCAAAGCGGTCTAATTCGGTGAACTTAGCCACATACTCCATCACTGTTATAGTCCCTTGTTTCAAGTCTAAGAATTCTCGGGCCTTCACATATCGAACGGCCGCTGGGAAGTACTTGCCCATGAAGAGTTCCCGGAACTCTCCCCATGTCATTGCCTCTACGTCCTTCGAGGCCTTTGCCCAATCCCACCACAGATGGGCTTCCCCCTCTAGTTGGAATGCAGCTAGCCTTATCTTCGTGGCATCGGAGGTGATCTCCATAGCCTCTAAAATCTTGTCGACTTGTTGGAACCAATAGTCGGCAACCATCAGATCCACCCCTCCCAGAAAAGTCAGAGGTTTGTGTGCCTTGAACCTTTGGAGGTTACTTAAGCCTCCTTGACCCGCACTTGCACTAGCATGTGCAATGGTGGCTGCCATTGTGCCAATAGCCTCCATGAAGGCTTGTTGGTCAAAAGTCGGTGGTGGTTGGTTGTTGTTCCGCCCACCGCCTCAGCCGCATCCTCTTCCTCTATTTGCCATCTACATACACGTCAAATAGCAATAGAGCACTAACTTAGTATCCCATAGTAGGGATCAAGTTCAAACTTTGAGATTTACCTCCTTGTCAAACTAGTAGAGCATGTGCCAACTTCTAGTAGACATCAACGCCCTGAACCATCTCGTTCATTCTTTTTCCGACCCCCAAGGTTATGTTTTCTAACCCTAGTGTTTCTCTTTCCATACACATTTCACCATGCATATAATTCACATAACACGTAGCACATAACATGTAACATTTTAAAACACATAACATGAAATGCACAATGAATGCAATGGTGTAGACTCATGCCCCGCAAGCCTTAGGTAAATGGTAAACCTAGGCTCTGATACCAAGCTGTGACGCCCCAAAAATCAGGGGTCCTTTACCAACCGTTGATCACCCATCAACTTGCGAAAATACCCATGATTGTCGCACAACCCAACATCACGTCAATAGCATCCCCTTAACCGGGATCACAAAACCCAAAATTAGGACGGAGTCTCCCTTGTACCGGGAACTCCCATTGCATAACCTGTGTACATGACGTTCACATGACCCATCCGAGGTCCAATATACAACAATTTGTCCACATTTAATATCCATTTATATCATTTGAACAAAAGAACCCAAAGTCCAAAAGTATGACACAGCATTCTTAAAATTTGAGATTTTTGGAAAACCTACAGTTAGGTTTGGTCATCGACCTACTAGTAGGTTTTGCCTACTGGAAAGGTTCTATCGCAGGAACTTGAAGTTCTACCGGTAGGTTTTGGCTACTGGTTCACATCTACCGGTAGGTTTGCTCAAAACCTACCGATAGGTGTGCCCAGAATTGCATGTTTCACCCGTTTTCAAATTCCAATCCACTCCTATCCATTCCATAACCATCCAAAACATGTATAATGAAGTTTTCCACATTAAATATGATCCATACAAGTTCTATTACAACCCTTGTCATATAATTACATGCCAAAACTAAGTTTTTTCACAAAAGTTATACAAAATGAGTCATAAAAGCCACAAGTCGGCCTTCTTCACCCCTGAGGCTCGAATTGGAAGTCGTTCGCTGGTGTGAACCCCGCACCTGAAATATTTTCCTACGAAGGGTGAGCCACCCTCAATAGGGTATCTCTTAAAGAGGCTACTCCCCAACCTAGATGCATATGAAATGTTCACATGCAACAATCAACCATTCAAAACATTCCTATCAAGAATATGCATTCAAAAACAAGAATCTCATGCCGTGTCATGAAATGAGATGAAACTCACTCATGTACATCTACCCGAGCCTTCAACGGCTCCCTTAACACATGCAATTGCCATGTATGAAAATTGGGTTTTCTAAACCCCCGTCATTGACGTCACACATCAAATGACAATTTATAAACAAAATCATGTGTCTTTGTTGGATAGCGAAATTTTGGCGTCGCACCGCCGGCTTCGCACACCGATACACTTTTTTGGACTTGCACCGTAGGAAGTGTATAAACCAGTAGCCGGGTCTTGCACCTGAGGGAGATTCTAGCCCTTCTTGTTATACCCGACACAAGTTTTTTTTTTCATGCAACCGTGCAACTCAATCGGAACTTTGTTCCAACTTTTCCCGAGCCCACCCATCATCCACCAAGTATGATGTTTGATTGAACCATGCACATACACACCAACACTCATGCCCAATGCCCATGAATGTGATGTCAACATCATGCCCAATATGCAATGAATGTCAAATGAGCAATTTCCACCATTCAATTACCAATTATATCAAAAGCATATAATTTGCACATTTATCATAATGCTAACATATCATAAGGCATATATTAACATCACACCCATAACAAGTCCCTAGCATGTTATCACATTATCTATGCAAACATACTTGATTTCACATTTGCATTTATTTCAAACACCTTCAAGGCATCCAATCATGTCATCACATAATTTGCCCAATTAATCACACAACTTAAGAATCACATTAGGTAATTTTCACATACCTAATTCACGATAGAAATTATTCTACCCATTCTCAATACTCATTTCCTCAATTTTTACAACAATAGGCAAGTGATACAACTTCTATCAACCTACATCCATATTTCAAACCTAAGTTGGAAATAAACCTAATTAGGGATAAAACTCTACCTCTTGAAGCGTAAAACAACGTTGCGAAACTTTAAGAACCCGATTCAAGCTAGAATCTTCACTTTCCCCAAATCCCGTTTCTTGAATTTCGGTAAAATCCGCGCTTTTTGGTATCGCCGCGTAACCCTCGCCAAGAGGAACGACTTTAATACTTGGCTCGAGTTGATTTAAGCGACGAGGAAGCGTAGATCGTAGAGAGAAGTTGGATTTTCTCTCTTTTCCCTCTCTTCTCTTTAACGTTAAAACTCAGCTGAATGAATAGGGGAGAAATCTGATTTTTCTCCCCTATTTATACTCCTAGGATACTTGGCCCACAACGCGCCACACGGCCTCCTTTCCCGGGTCCATTTTCGCCCCGAAACAATTAAATTTCGATCCAGTTCAAGTTCAAAATATTTTTCTTTCAACTTGCTTTAAATTATTTTTCAACTTTCAAAATTTTATTAAAAATTTCGTTTTTGGGTCACCCGAGACCCGACTACCTCGTAAAACGCAAAAAATCTGACTATCTTGGAGTTCGATGAAAATTAACAGGGTTGCTAGATTTCGCGAAACGAATCCAACTGTGAGGTCCGTTTCATCATCCGAGTTCTAGAAAAATTCAGGTTTGCAACCCGTACCATAGTGCCAATTTACCGTTTTACCCATTTTCATAAAAGTTCAAATTTACCCGGATTTTACAAATTGCTTCCAATTCCATTTTCATCCTAATCAACCTAAGTTAAAAATAACTAAGGGTTCATATTAGGTGACTAGGTCATTACATTGTCCTAAGCATGAAGGTGCATATAGAGGTTGAATGATATTTCTTTGACGCTTTATTTTCTTTCTTGTTTTAGGAATAAATAAGTTGACTTAACATGAGCTTTAATGTGACTTTTAAATTTTGTTTAGTTTGTAGATGTAGTTTTGACTTATTACGTGGATTTTTCAAGGTTTTAACTATGGTTCATATGAATACATTGATTCAAATAAAGCGTTACTTGCTTGATCGATGTTGTTTTTATTGATATTATTGTCAATTCATTATTACTGTTTTAACTTAGTGGAATTTTCTTGTAAGTTTAACATGAATGGACTTGATAGATTTGGTAATGGGGGTAAAAATATAAGACTATCCAACTTAATGTTAACCCAATGCTTGGTTAAGCAAGGTTTTGATGATAACAAACTCTCTGGTATAACTAATCATCTTCTTGTGAGCTTGATTGAAAGTGTTGTATAGGTTTGGCACAAGATGAGAAAGCTTGGATGTTCAATGTGCTACACTATGTATGAAGAACCAAAAGAGAAGATGTGCATGAGTTGAATTCTTAATTGATTGATTCAAGATGCACATAAATCAAGAGAATGGGCATTGAAAAAAAAGTTGAGTGAAGATGAAATAGAATAAGCATGAGAAGCTTCTTCAACAACTTTGTCGATTTGATGCGCATATGAAGAAAACTTGAAGATGATGAGGATAGTTGTTATATGATCATCATCAAGTAAATAATGTGAATATGTTTATTGAGAAGAATATTTGAAAGATCAATGCAAAGAAGTGCAAGAAACAACCAAGAAGGAAAAATGTTGAAATTGTCTATTTGACATAGTATTGGTAATATTGGAATAACTTTTGATGGAGATGTCCAATTAATGTGATTCAAATAGATTTGGAAAGAAGACTTGAAGATATACAACGTTGTGTGAAATAGAAATTTTGAGATTTGAATTTCTTGAAGGTGAAAAATAGATTGGAAGTTGAAGGTTATGCATGAAGGCTGAACAATCAGGAGTTGTAGACATGTCTCGGTATTTGGAACATTACTTTTTACTCAAATGTCCAAATTACCTTATTCCAATGGTATTCGAAAGAATACATCAAGGGCTACAATTTTTTGTGAAATATACTTCTTCCAATTCCAACATTTTGAGGGTCAAAATCGCATTGGAATAATGTAGCAGTGCACAGAACCGGTATGCCGGATGTTTGAAGAGGTATACCGGTTGGAGGAAGCGGTATACCGGTTAGCTGAACCGGTATACTGGTTGGGGAATCGGAAAAGCTCAAACGCTTATAGTATCTTCACTTGATGGCCATTGGTGAACCAGCAAAGTGCTTCTGACAGACCGGTATACCGGTTGGGCATTCCAGATATGACCGTTGTACCTCTAACGGCTAATTTCTTTTCTCCAAGTGCTTACACTATAAAAGGGCATTATGAGAGCTATTGAAACAAGACTTTTTGGGGAATTATTTGGGAGTTCTTGAGCATTCAAAGGGTTATTTACATATCAAGAAAGGATCATTATTGTGAGATCTTGGCTACAAGTCCAATTGTGAGTGTCTCCCTCTTTGAGTTTAATTGAGTGAATTTTTGCTTGTAAAGAGAGGAGATATTATTGTATTGACTGAGGTTGAAAGTGTATCTATTGATCTTGAATTGTAAAGGTGTGTCTTCACTTATCAAAGAAGGCTAGGCTTGTAAGAGGTTTGATCTTCACCCGTTGAAGGAGATCGTGAGAGTGAAAAAAGCTCCGTGGAAGAGGGGAAGAGAGGACATAGGCCATTGTGGTTGGGGCAGAACCTCTATAAATCTTGTTTGTCTTTATTTTTCCCTACTACTTATCATATACATCATCATCTCCATCATATCAATAATTAAATTACCTATCATATACATAATCTTGTTAATCATACAACCATTTATTTTGCATTAACTCCTCATATAATTGTTTCCATTGTATAATTGTTCACATATCATAAAAGCTAAAATTTGGTCATTAACTCATACAACCTAGTTCACCCTCCCCCCCCCCCCCCCCTCTCTTAGGTTGTTTTTTGGGCCAACGCTTAATATTGATGCCATTTTGGAGGGGATCATGATATGTTTTATGTTGTTGGTATTGACAAACACTAGAATTGATTGAGGGTATTTTTTTCAGTTCAATATTAACACGATGAAATAATTCTCTAACCAAACCAGCGGATTGGACTAAATAATTACTATCAAACTCTTATACTGGGTATTTCCAAATACTAGATAAAATCAGGTATTATTCTTATCAGCAAATAACACTAACACACCTTGTTGTTTCTCATATTTTCATTGCACTCCCTGTTGTTTACACAATACATTGACATCCCTTTTTAGTGTAATCAAACGACCTTAACTTATCATAAAGTTACAATTTTTCCCTCTCTTGTTTCATATTTTTTTTTTTTGTTTTTTTGTTTTTAGTTTGAAGACCCTTGTTTATATCAATCTATTCTGATGGGCCCGGACTAGACCAGACGCAAATCAAGGAAGCAGACTAGGCCTAGATCACAGATGCAGACTAACAAAAGCTCAGTAACAGTCTC
This sequence comes from Ilex aquifolium, assembly GCA_951799425.1. Taxonomy (NCBI): domain Eukaryota; kingdom Viridiplantae; phylum Streptophyta; class Magnoliopsida; order Aquifoliales; family Aquifoliaceae; genus Ilex; species Ilex aquifolium. The sequence goes on from OX637407.1 coordinate 3,420,516, forward strand.
AATTGGGCTGAGCCCACCATCTTGAAAGACCCAGTCTATTACTAGCGCACGTGGGGGATCTCCATCTTAGGAAGGGAATCTGTGGAACGCAGTCATCGGGGTGCATATCGCCAGCTTCACGGAATCACCTCGCCCTTTACGAGAAAGATATTGGCTTCATAGAATCACCTCGTTCCCCATTACGAAAATTTCGTCTCAATCAGGGCTCCCTCGGAACCGTTATGAAACTTTACTTGCCTACAAATTGGAAGCTCCACCTACACATGGGGGCATCACTCGTCTCTTAGCACTCTATACACCTTGAGTAATAAAACTCACTAGCCATCGTAATCATTCCCTGTGGAGTAGGTTACTCAGACCGAACCACCTAATCTGTGTGTTTGATTGTGTTGAACATACCTTATCACATACTCCATTACATACGTGATTGATTTTGCATAAACACTTTTATGCATCATCAGTTTGGCGCCGTCTATGAGAACGTTTTAGTTTTCACTCTACTGTATTCCCACTTCTTATGGCTATTACAACTAGATCCATGAATCAACAAAGGGAAGATGATGATCAACCACATCGCGATGAGGTCCCGCCCTCACCGGCAAACCCCGTCGCTAGACCATAATTACTGGAGACTATGTAGTTGTTGGTAAACCAAACCCACCAAATCCTCCAATTGATGCTTGATAGGCACCCTCGAGGAGCCGTGCCCCAAAACCCAGGAAGGCCAATGCCCCAGGCAGCTCGCCTAACACACCAAGGCACCCCACCTCTACGCTAGGGCACCCCGACTCCCCTTCCTCGTATGCCTACTCCATCCTCCCATGCTGGCGACCCTCCATTCCAAGAAGACGAGAGGGAAAACAAACATATGGACCATGAAAGCCACTATAACAACCCTTCTGAGGGAGTCCCCAACCACTAGGACAAAAAAATCAAGGAAGTGCAGAACCAACTAAGCGACGTCTTCAACGCCATGAAGGTGCGAGGGCCAAAATAGTCAAGTACCTTGTAATGCGTATTGACACGCCATTTGTAGCTGATGTGGCCAACTACCCCCTCTCCCCAAAGTTTAGAATGCCAAATGTGGAAGTTTTTTACAGCTTAAAAGATCCACTAGACCACCTTGACACCTATAAGTTCCTCATGCAGCTACATAACATACTAGACAAAATTATGTGCAGAGTTTTTCCTACCACCCTCAAGGGATCTTCGCGTCAATGGTTCACCAAACTCAGACCAGTTTCCATTGATTTTTTTGGTAAACTAAGCAACTTCTACATCTCCCACTTTATAGGGAGACACCAACACCAGAAGCCTGTTTCCCACTTGCACGGCATCAAACAAGATTAGGATGAAAGCCTAAGGAGTTATCTCACCCTTTTTAACAAAGAGGTGCTCTAGATTGAAGAGCCAAACAACAAAGTCACCATGGCTGACTTCATAGGAGGCATGCACTCATCCAATTTTATATTTTCAGTTTTGAAGCACCCGCTAAAGAGCATGCCAAAATTATTATCAAAAGCCCATAAATACCTAAACGCTGAGGACGTCACCAAAGCCAGCAAAGTGAGTCCTCACGTGAAGGGGAGAAGAGAAAAGAGCCTTGTGAAAACAAGAGAAAGACCGAGAACAAAAGGGGCATGACAAAGAGGGTGTCAGCCAAAGATCGCCTTGGCCCTACGCCTCAAAGGGAGTAGCAGGCCTTCAAGCTGGTAAATGCCTCAGCTGAGCATATTTTGCTCCAAATTCAGGATGACCCAACGGTGCACTGGCCAGGAAAAATGAAATCTACCCCAAATCGTAGGAACCCGAACAAGTATTGTTGCTTCCACCACGACCAAGGCCACGCCACTAATGACTGTTTCAAACTCAAAAAGCATTTTGAGAACCTTATACAGCACGGTCAATTGCAATAATAGTGGAAGGCAAAGGCCTCGTCCCGTTACTAGATCGCAACCAAGATAAGAGAAAGCAGCAACAACCTCTAGGAGAAATCCAGACGATCTCCGGAGGGCTTGGAGAAGGAGGTGAATCCAACTCAGCTAGGAAGGCGCACATCAAAAAAGTTAGGCACTCGAAGGCAGATGACCCACGCCTATTGAAGTCCCACAAGTAGGGGGACGGTGAGGTCATCTCCTTCTTAGACAAAAACCTGGAGGGGATCCAGCACCCCCATGACGACCCATTGGTACTGACCATGATGGTAGCCAACTATCAAGTGAGAAGGATCCTTATGGACAATGGCAACTCCACCCATATTCTGTTCGCATAGGCATACGTTAACCTTCATCTCGGTAGGGAAAGGCTCCAACCCATCAGGTCGACTCTAATTGGTTTTCATGAGAAAAGGCATACCCCCTAGGCTCCATCACTCTACCAGTCACAATGGGCACGGCGCCCAGAAACTCCACCATAATGCTAAATTTATTTGTGTTGGATTGTCTGTCACACTCAACATGTTGAGTGGGGGTGTTATCCACCTACCATCTCATTCTCTATTTTTCAACCCCATGTGAATTGGAGAAATTTGAGGAGACCAAGTTGTAACAGTGGAGTGTTATGTGGCTTCCATAAGGGCCAAAAAGCCTCAAGAGGCCTTACAAACAGAAGTGGTTGACCATAGGAACGATAGGACACTAGAAAGAGGAGAGCCAATAGAGAAGCTCACGCCAATAGTCTTGGACGAAAGCCTTCCAGATAAAAGAATCTATATTGACTCCTCATTTCTCGAAGATCGAGCTCGCTAACTCATTGATTTTCTAAAGTAGAATATTGATGTATTTGCCTGGTCTCATGAGGACTTAAAAGCCATTGGCCTTGAAATTGCCACCCATCAGATCAACATAGATCCCAGGTACAAGCATGTCCTCCAAAAGTTGAGAAGCTTCACTACAGAAAGGGCGCAGGCCATCGAGAAAGAGGTAGGAAAGCTGTTAGCAAATGGGTCAGTTAGAGAGGTGGCCTACCAAGTATGGCTATTCAATGTAGTAATGGTGAATAAGGCTAGTGGGAAGTGGCGCCTCTGCGTGAATTTTACCTAGCTAAACAAAGCATGTCCCAAAAACAGATACACATTGCCATGCATTGATATCCTCATTGACGCCACAATTAGTCATGAGCTGCTTAGTTTCCTGGATGCCTATTCCGGATATAACCAGATTAGCATGTATCCGCCAGACTAGGAGAAGACATATTTCACTATTCCTAAGGGGACCTATTGTTAAAGGGCCATGCCCTTTGGGCTCAAAAATACGGGGGGCACATACTAGCTGCTAGTAAACAAGATGTTTGACTCACAGATCAAAAGAAATATGGAGCTATACGTCGACAACATGTTGGTAAAGAGTCTGGTGGCAGCGGACCATGTGACACACTTGTAAAAGGCCTTTGACATCCTTAGGTCTTATCGAATGAAATTGAATACTGAGAAGTACGCCTTTAGCATGGGATCATGAAATTTTTTGTGCTTCATGGTCACCAAGAAGGGTATTGAGGCGAACCCGGACAACATCAAAGCCATTCTGGACATGAGGTCCCTCGCTACTGTGAAAGAGGTTTAGTGCCTCAATGGAAGGGTTACGATTCTCAACAGATTTGTCTCAAAATTCGTTGATAAATGTTTACCTTTCTTCAGAATCCTCAAAAAAAAAATTTGAATGGGGACCAAACAGAAGAGGTTGCACCCCCCTTACATCCCCACTCAACATCTCTCATTTCGCCCTTAGATGGGTATGTGGGGTGTATTTAAAGCCCTAGGTACCTACTACTAAAAGAGTATGTGGGGGCCCTATTTAAAGCTCTAGGTATCTGCTGCTAAAAGGGTATGTGGGGGTCCTATTTAAAGCCCTAGGTATCTGCTGCTGCTAAAGGAGGACGAAGACAAGCTAACAAGGGTTATACTCTACCAGCAGAATACACACCAACCACGTCAAGTGAAAGGAACTAAAATAAAAATGACCACGACATGGAGTGAAAGAGTTCGTGGCAAGAAGAGGCATGGAGAATAAGAACGATTAAAAGTCACCACAGTCAATACCCAGAAGGAAGGGCAAAAAAGGTACAAATAAAAATTTATTCTTAGTGATGCCCTCTCCCCCAAATCCCATTGGACCCCGGGCATGTGGGAAAATTATGAGCCTGGCCTAGACCAAACCCAGATCACAGATGCAGACCAACAAAAGCTCAGTCACAATATCATTTGGGTTGAGACCACTGCCTTGAAAGACCTAGTCTATTACTAGCACACATGGGGGATCTCCAACTTAGGAGGAAATCCGTGGAACGCAATCATCGGGGTGCACATCGCTAGCTTCACGGAATCACCCCACTCCCCGTTACGAGAATGACGCCTTAATCAAGGCTCCCTTGGAGCCGTTATGAAACTTTAATTGCCTATAAATTGTAAGTCCCGCCTACACATGGGGGTCATCACTCATCTCTCAGCACTCTACACACCTTGAGTAATAAAACTCTATGGCCACTATAGTCATTCCCTGTGGAGTAGGTCACTTAGACCGAATTACCTAAATATGTGTGTTTGATTGTGTTAAGCATACCCCATCACATACTTGATTGATTTTGCATAAAAACTTTTTGTATCATCATATTCTACTCAAATTCTCACTAAACATTTCACCAAACACAAACCACCAACCCATATCAAACCATGAGGCATCGAAAGAGATCCAGAATAGAGAGCTTTGTGTCTAAAGTTCTGAATCTTTAAATGTTGGAAAGAAATATTTGAACCCAAATCCATCTTTCGGTGTTCAATCGCATTTTTCCTAGATTGAAAAGCCAACAATGAGGTACTACCCATTTTAAGGTACTAGATATTGCACACGTGCGTTGCACATGAATTATTTTTGACAATAGTTTAATTTTATATTTATCATAAAGATATATAGGTTAATTTGTTTAGAACTGAAATATTATGAGAAATTGCCTCAAATGTGATTTTTGTAATTGATGGGTCCTATTTTATAGTTTAATTATAAAAACGGTAAAATACATTGGCCACAATCCACACATATCTACCACAACAATCTCTTCTTTCAAATTTTAGAGTATGTGTAATTTATCCGCCACTAAGAACACTACAAAGGGTTGTGGTATAGTGGCAAAAGAGTTTTGAGTAAATGCATATTTTTTACTTTTTTTGGATCGACTTTATATTTTTTTTGATTTAACGAAAATGATCAACTTATATGGTAAAATTAGACATAAATTGAGCAATAATTATTAGATTTTTTTATGCTTTTGTGTTGAAATTTTTCACTATATGATAAAATTGAATTGAAATTTAGTTGTACTTGAGTGATTATGCGATGAAAATCAACTACAAATGTTTGTTTCTTCTGCAACTTTTATCTGAGTGATTAGAATTTTGCGAATTGGAATTGACAAAAACTAACTCAAGCTTATATCTGAGCAATTCCCTAGGGCTAACTTATCTCTAGTTAAAAAAAATTAATTCTAGATTTATTGTTAGATTTATCTAAATATATAACATATTAGTAACTTATGTAAAGTTCAAAATTCAAATTTTTAAAGTGCTTGAGTCCATATAAATCTCACAAGTCATTGTTATAACTTGTCATTTACTATCAAGAACTCTTAAGACTTGTTTACACTATTTCTAGAATCTGTAAGGTCTACAAGTCAGATAAGTTATAACACTTATTAGACCAACAAAAAAATTAGATTTATATTATGAATCCATCAAAAAGGGAAAATTAGTTAGAGTAATCTTTTGATCAAATATAATATGGACTTTATATTATTTTTAAATCATAGTTATAAAATTACAATATGGACTTTATTAATTGTGTTGGGGTAAAATTATAAAACATTTTTTTAATTAGTGTACTTTTATGAATTGTACATTGGTAATCATTAAATTTATAGGTTTCATTAAGGGTACACACAAGGTCAAATTTTTATGATTCAAGCCATAGGTGTCTTCATATATTTATTTAAGGAAAAAATAGAAATCCAAATTTTTTTATATTTAGATCAAATTATTAGTGTGATGTATAATTGTGAATTGTACATTAGTAATCATTGAATTTATAGATTTCATTAAGGGTACACTCAAGGTCAAATTTTTATGATTCAAGTCATAGGTATCTTCATATATTTATTTAAGGACAAAATAGAAATCCAAAATTTTTTTATATTTAGATCAAATTATTAGTGTGAGGTATAATTGTTCTTATAATTTTGTTTAAGGGCAGAAGTGAAATTCAAAAGTTTTTCATCTAAGAAACTTTTATTAGTAGTATAGATTTGTTGTATAATGAAGGATTAACAAAATGGATCATGTTTTTATAGGTTCTTGGGGTTATTTAGGGCATGCATAGACATCCTAACAATGTTTTCTAAGGTTTGGTTTTGGGTTTTGAACCCATATTTTTGGTTCAAATGCTCAGTTACTTTTTTTTCTTTAAAGGGTTTCCATGTTAATTTATGGACGAAAAATATTTGGTTTTTGCCGTTAAAATTATGGGTTTAAAATTTTACGGTTTCAGGAAATCAATGGTCATGTTTTCTTTGCTTCTTTTATTTTTTTTTCCTTTTAAATGTAGTTGTATACCTTCACAGATAGTTAACTCAAATATGAATAAAATAGTTTAAAGTATTGAATAACTTTTCATTGCAGTAATTTTTATTGTTTATTGGACAAACGTTTTACCAACACACATTTATCTACTTGCACAGTGGCTAGTCTCGTTAATAATGGATTGAATATTGTTTTCTTACTTTCTCTTATCTTATGTAACTTTAGTACCCAAACTAGATTTATTTCACTCTGAGGTAACTGTTAAATTCTAATCAATCTTTGTTATTGGCTTTAAGTTTTGTTGGTCAATGGATGACGATAACTTTCATGACATCTATGTTCACTATTTGGGAAAAGTGAACTTAATCAGAAATGTTGATTCTTGTAATTATAAATGCATGACACTAATGGCTGATATTTATGAAGCCTCTAAGGAATATTCCTTCACATGTGGGGCTGCTGATGACGATGTGCTTCAATGTTCCTGACTCCAATCAAAGGATTATGGTGGTGAATACTAAGAAATATTCATTTTGTTGTTGAATATTTGAGGGTAATGCTAGTAGTAAGCCATTCTGATGCCCTTTTTTGTTGTGAATACCAAGGGTAATTGTATTAATTTTAGCGATGTTTTAACATGTATTTAAACACTACAGAAATGATTAATGGTTCTATGGTTTTTGAAATCCAATGTTGTGTGTTGATTGACTGCTTTAGTCTAAGTTAGTTGTGATGTTTTACTTTGTTTTTTAAAATTAAATGAATTTATCTGTACGTTTTTTATTCAATTTTCTTTAAGTGTGATTCGATGGTGATTCTATGTCACTGAAAGTATTTCATGTTTTCATAAATAAGAATGTTTACTGTTGTGGTATGTTTAAAACGGGTTGATGTGTAGTTATTTTCTAATAGATATTTTTTAATTTGAGGGTAAAATGGGAAATTTAAGTCAAAAAATTTGCTTACATCATCATAGAATGTAAGGTATGTTGCTTGAAGGGGTATCTGTTACAATCTGTCACATGTCAAGGGATGTCAATTTAGTTTTATAAACAACAGGGGCTGCAGTAAAAATGTCAGAAACAACAAGGGGTGTCAAAATAATTTACCCTATTCTTATACACTCTTGCTTTTTGTCCATCTATATTGTACTAGTTGTTGCACATATGCGTTGTACGTGAATAATTTTTAGTTATATAAGAGTTATAATTCATGCATGTAATTAAAAAAATCATATAAAATTGATCTACCTTCAAAGATCAAATCCAAATTAATAGAAAGTATTGACAAATAATTATATTATACTACCAAGAAAGTTAATAAAAATTAAGAACAAATATTGTAACTATCTATCATTCCATGCATTATTTTTTTTGAAATTTTGACGTATTTGAGTTTGAATCAATTCAATTGATCGTGCATGCAACCGGTAGAAAAAATTTCTTATATATTATGGGAAAAAGGGTCAGAATTACTAAAAATGAAGAAGTTGGTGCCAAAATGTGAAATACAACTACTAACCAAAATTTCTCTAACCATTAGACTACCAACCATTGCTCATCATACTATACCAAAAAATCACTGCCCATCGATCATCATCTCAACTGCAATTTTTTTTTTTTGAACTGATCTCAACTGCAATTGGCAATAACACTTTGTATTCTTTGTCTTCTTCTTTTATTGACAGTGGTAGGAAATATGTCATTCAACATGCGTTATAACTTGACATATTCTTTTACTCATTTTTTTATTGCTCATCTTGTTCTATTTTAGTTCTCCATTGTGTTAATTTTGAATTTTCTTTTCTTTGGGCTTTGATCTCTTTGGGATTAGGGGAACTACTAAAATTTGATGAGTGAAAAAGGGTTAGAAGGGTTTGTTGACTATCAACTTATTGATCTCTTTGTTCTCAGATAAGAATATAATTGTCATGTTTGGGTCTATGATTTAAGAGCCAATTTTTCACTATAAGAATGACTAATTGACAGTGAATCCCTAGCTAAAGAACCTTGGTTTTTGAAATCCTTCCAATTAGAAAACAGATAAAGTTGACATCGGGCTTATTTGGCGAACAATTCAAAAAACCATCCTATAGATGCAAGCACTTCTTAAAAAGATAAGATTGTTTGGTATCCAAATAAATTTGGATTTATCAAAAAGTGCATCTTCAAGATGCCCATTCTAGAAAAGTCTCCTAGGGGAGCTTCTCAAACCCATCCTATTTGCACTTCTTGGGAGGTAATTTTTAATTTCACCTTACTTTTCAAAATTAGCCTTAATTTTTGCAATTAAATATTTGTTTTAGCCCAACTTCATAGGTATTTACATATCTCAAATTCTAAGATAGAAAGCAAAACAAAATATATCCTACTAGAACGCTAGTTGTAGATAGACATTGATTCAAAAGCACTTCTAAAACACATTTTTACCAAACAGTTAGGTATTTCAAAAAGCCTATCTTAAAAAGTCTATTTTAAAAATTCCATGACAGACTTTTACTTTGATAAGTTACGCTAAATGCAACCAACATATATCTTTCCAATAAGGACATGTGTGTGGTGTGTGTGAGAGAGAGAGACATAATCTATACTTGTAAACCCCCACATTCTTATATTTATATAGTAACGTAATTAATTTGAAATGCTCATATATGTAATGAAGTAAGCATGAACTATATAGATTGTAAGAGTAGAAAAAAAAATGTTAGGCGAGGTAATAGGGTGTGTAGTAGAAGTTAAGAAGTATTCCGGAGTTAAAGCACATTTTAGATAGAATTCGGGTAGGAAGGAATTTGACATTGCCTTAGTAATTGGACCATAAATTTTTACCCTGAAGCCGTTTGATTCGAAATTTTTACAATAGACACTAGACATCCAGGGCTACAAAAGAGTATTCCACGAAAATTTTCCAAATCGACCTTTAAATAGGCCAAAACTTCATTGGAAGTTCAACTAAAAATGGGAGTCCGTTCGAACGTGAATGGATCCGTTCGAATGACAGTTAGTCCAAGTACTTTTGTGTCTGACAGAACTCTGAGGGAAAAGCAAAAGTACTGGAAGCAAACAACGTTCGAACGCCAAAATGACGTTCAAACATCAAGTAGATAGTTCGAACATCAAGCCTCTAGTTCGAATGTGAGGTCGTGATTCTGAGTATCATATTTGTGCCGATTTGAACTATTTTTTCATACTATAAATACCCAAGGATGTCTTCCCTTGCCCTATTTCATCAGTTCTAACCCTAGAGAGTCTTGGAGAGCAAGAAAGAAGAGGAGAAACACGAGATTAAGGGGGATTTCATGTTGGAATGGATCAAACACGCTAGGTTTTCACACAAAACTACGAAATCGAGGTAGGGGATTCTTCTTGAGTTCTTTCATTGAGACTTAGACTATAATTATGTATGTTTTCAATCTTCTTGATAATTATATAATAGATATATATATATGAGTTCTTGGTTTCTTTATCATTGGAACGTAGTCTTGAACAAAATATATTTGGGTTCAAGGAATACTTGTTTTTGAATTTCCAAAACTCTAGTTTTTCTAAAGTACATGTTCTATTGTGAAATTCATATGGATTCTTGATTTCTAAATTCTCATTCTTGATTAAATCATGTTTCATCTAATACTTGTTCTTGTTCCAAGAAATCTTGAGTTTTGAAAAAACCCTAGAATTTTGATATCGAAATTGTGAATGTTTTCTTGAGATGATCTCTTTCATATTTTAATTCCTTATTACTGTAGTATATTGAGAATTGCGAAATTGTGATACTTGAATTGCTAATGGAAATTATGATTGGTTAAGATTGTGGTTGTTGAGAAAATTGTTGTTTCATCTCTTGTATGGTTTGGGTGTGATGGACTTGAATTGCCTTCGAGAGCAGTCGTAGAGTGTTAGAGGTTAGTCTATCCCAGTAGGGGTGAGATGGTTTCCTAACACTTGTAGTGGATTGTTGTTTGTAAGAGCAACCACTATTGTTCACGTAGGTTCGAGACTGAGGGATGGTATACTTTCCTGGGAAGGATTCGTCAATGCCGTCGGAGACGATATACGCCCTTCCTAAAGTGGTTTGTGATTTGGCCCTGCAGGGAATAATTGAGATTGTGTAGTTGTGATGGGTGAACGAGGTAGAATCATTGTGTAGATTCCTGAGAAGCAACCAACATACATGAGAATATGGGATGATGCTACTGAGTTATTAATTGATTGCTTTAATTATAACATGTTTATTCCTTTCATGGATTTATTGCATTTCTGTAAACCTGAGATCGTTATAACTACCATTGTTTTACTTTCAAAATGGTATATATGTTATTTTCCAAAAGAGACTTGCCTTCTTTTTGTTGTTTTAAAACTTTGTTGGGATTTGAGAGGGATTTCCTGCGGGCTTTTTCTCACCCCCTACAACACATTATAGATTTGGGTAATGAGGAGGATGTCGAGTTAGAAGAGCAGGTTGATCTCGAGGATGGAGAGGGTCAGTATGAGGATCCTGAAGTGGAGGCTTAGATATGCTTGGTTTTAGTTCTGATTATTGTGTAACACCCCAAAACACACCCTGGACGGCATTACATTCTAAAACATTCATATCATGGCGGCACTAATATAATTCCTTAAGAAATGAGACTCCATTTGTCATCCACAATATTTACAAAGTGATCCAAAAGAATAAGCCCAAATTATGGCTATTACATCTCAAAAATTAATTAAAGTAGCACAGCGGAATAAACAAAAGAAACTAGACGACACAATGTTTCAAAAGAATGTCCTAATCTAGTACAAAAGGAAAGGAGGTTACTCTATGCGTCCACCTCGGGATCCACACTCCCGTCAAGTGGAGTCTCCCAAGTAGCGGGCTCCTCGACCCTTACGTCCTCCTCAAGCGAGTAATCTGAAAAATGTTAGCGGTAGAGGGTGAGCACAAAGCTCTGTAGAAAAATTCTCTCAAATCCATACAAGGTTTAGAAAAGCATTTAAAACGGTCGGTCTCATTTTTAACATAACATAGATACATAATTTGAACGAAAACAGTGACATTTAAAAAGGATCTCAAGTTTATGTAAAAACAGTACTTAATGAATAAACGAGCACCACATACAAATAATCATTAATGGCCATAAACAATTCCCAACAATTCTTTCGGTAGATGGCATACTTTGTGGTAACCTCCACCCCACCCTTTAGGTCATCTCTGATTCTTTCGGTAGGTGGCATACTTTAGGGTAACCTCCACCCCCCTTTAGGTTATCTCTGATTCTTTCGGTAGGTGGCATACTTTAGGGTAACCTCCACCCCCCTTTAGGTCATCTTTGATTCTCAAGCATCCTTACCGGGAACCTCTTGAGAATGGGTGAGCATCCTTACAAGGAACCTCCCACCAAGCACTACATTGTTTCCCAAACATCCTTACAAGGAACCTCTTGAGAAGGGGTGAGCATCCTTACAAGGAACCTCCCACCAATCACTATATTGTTTCCTTCGGTAGGTGGCATACTTTAGGGTAACCTCCACCCCCCTTTTTGGTCCTCTTTGATTCTCAAGCATCCTTACCGAGAACCTCTTGAGAATGGGTGAGCATCCTTACAAGGAACCTCCCACCAATCACTACATTGTTTCCCAAGCATCCTTACAAGGAACCTCTTGAGGAAATCACATACTGTCCTCTTTTGGCATGAGCATCCTTACGAGGAACCTCTCACCCTCAAGGCTTGGTTTTTCAAGCATCCTTACAAGGAACCTCTTGAGAAGGAATGAGCATCCTTACAAGGAACCTCTCACTCATGTACATCACCACAACCCAACCAAGCATACCATTCCAACATTTATGTCAATTTACAAGCATCTATCCAAAATCCCAAAAATGTATCATGTAACAATTCCACAACCAACAAAGAAAATACATGAGATCACAATAACATCATTTTTCTACCCAACACAAAGCACTAAGGTTTCGAAAATCCATAATAAAGAAAGCATTTAAGAAGGAAATACATCACTCTCCAAAAATGAGGGTTTTAAAACTAGAGAAGAGATTTCATGGGTATTAAACCCTAACTTTGTTCAAAACATGTAATCTTTGTCAAAAAGCCTAAGAGAGGATGATTCCATAGCATATATATACTCTTGATAGTCAAAGCATACATATATAAATACCCTAGCCTCAATGTAAGTGAGTGAGAGAAAACCCCTACTTTGGTGTTCTTGAATATCAACCTGTAAATAACCCGGTGCGGTCATTGTTTTATATTGGGCCTCGGATGGGTCATGTGAATGTATATTGCACAGGTTGGGTTTTGGGTAGAGCTCCCCGTACAAAGGAGACTCTGCTCGATTTTTGTTTAATTATGGACCCCGATAAATGGGGCATAACGGCGCGATATTGAGTTACTCAGTATCCATGGGTATTCCACGAGTTGATGGGTAATCAACGGACCCCCGGATTTTGGGACGTCACATGTAGCCCTTGAAGTCTAGTTTCTACTGTCAAAACATCAGTGTAACACCCCGCATTTTCTTTTATATATGTATATAGATATATAGAAAATAATTGTTGTAAAAATGGGGATATGCGTAGTGATGTGTGTTTGAATTTGGTAGATTGGAAAAGTAGAAATAAAAAATGTTAGGCGGTATAATAGGGTATGTATTAGAAGCTAGGAAGATTTTCGGAATGAAAGCACATTTAAGAGAAAACTTGGGTAGAAAGGATTTTGGACACTTCCTAGTATTTTGATCATAACTTTTTATCCTGACTTCAATTTGATCTTAACTTTTGACAGTAGATATAAGACTTCTAGGGCTACAAAAGTGTATTTCACGAAAAATTTCAAAATCAATCTCTAAATAGGCCAAAACTTCACTGGAAGTTTCAGAAAAAATAGGAATTTCCGTTCGAACGTGAAATGACGTTCGAACGTGAATCGACGTTCGAACGTGAATAAACGTTCGAATGAAAGTGCGTTCCAGTACTCTTGTCTGATGGAAAAACAGAAGTACTGGGAGCAACGACCGTTCGAACGCCAATGACGAATCTGGGTTTCAGAAATCGCGCACAAGAGACCATTTCTCACCCTATAAATACATAAGGACGCCTCTCTTTGCATCATTTCAACATTTCTAACCCTAGGAAGACTTAGAGAGGAGGAAAGAAGGGGAAAACACAAGATCAAGAGAGGATTTACACATTGAAGATGATCAAAACTTCAAGTTTTTCAAGAACACTAAGGAAGAAGAAGGTAGAGGTTTTCTCTCACTCACTTACATTGAGGCTAGGGTATTTATAAATGTATGTTTTGGCTATCAATGGTATATATATGCTATGGAATCATCCTCTCTTAGGCTTTTTGGCAAAGATTACATGTTTTGAACAAAGTTAGGGTTTAATACCCATGAAATCTCTTCTCTAGTTTTAAAACCCTCATTTTTGGAGAGTGATGTATTTCCTTCTTAAATGCTTTCTTTATTATGGATTTTCGAAACCTTAGTGCTTTGTGTTGGGTAGAAAAATGATGTTATTGTGATCTCATGTATTTTTCTTTGTTGATTGTGGAATTGTTACATGATATATTTTGGGGATTTTGGATAGATGCTTGTAAATTGAGATAAATGTTGGAATTGTATGCTTGGTTGGGTTGTGGTGATGCACATGAGTGAGAGGTTCCTTGTAAGGATGCTCACCCCTTCTCAAGAGGTTCCCGGTAAGGATGCTTGAGAAATAAGTCCGTTATAGTGAGAGGTTCCTTGTAAGGATGCTCACCCCTTCTCAAGAGGTTCTCGGTAAGGATGCTTGAGGAATAAGTCCGTTATAGTGAGAGGTTCCTTGTAAGGATGCTCACCCCTACCCAAGAGGTCCCGGTAAGGATGCTTGGGAAACAATGTAGTGATTGGTGAGAATTTCCATGTAAGGATGCTCATCCATTCTCAAGAGGTTCCCGGTAAGGATGCTTGAGAATCAAAGGAGACCTGAAGGGGGGTGGAGGTTACCACAAAGTATGCCACCTACCGAAAGAATTGTTGGGGATTGTTTATGGCAATTAATTGTGATTATTTGTATGTGGTGCTCGTTTATTCATTTGAGTAATGTTTTTACATAAACTTGAGATTCTTTTTAAATGTCACTACTTTATTTCAAATTATGTATCTATGTTATGTTAAAAATGAGACCGACCGTTTTAAATGCTTTTCTAAACCTTGTATGGGTTTGAGAGAATTTTTCTACAGAGCTTCGTGCTCACCCCCTACCGCTAACATTTTTCAGATTACCTGCTTGAGGAGGACGTAAGGGTCGAGGAGCCCGCTACTTGGGAGACTCCACTTGACGGGAGTGTGGATCCCGAGGTGGACGCATAGAGCGACTTCCTTTCCTTTTGTACTAGACTAGGACATTCTTTTGGAACATTGTGTAGTCTAGTTTCTTTTGTTTATTCTGCTGTGCTACTTTAATTAATTTTTGAGATGTAATAACAATAATTTGGGCTTATTCTTTTGGATCACTTTGTAAATATTTGTGGATGACAAATGGAGTCTCGTTTCTTAAGGAATTATATTAGTGCCCTCATGATATGAATGTTTTAGAATGTAATGTCGTCCAGGGTGTGTTTTGGGGTGTTACAAAGTTGGTATCAGAGCTTAGGCTTTAGGTTTTACATGGGAGCTGTAGGTTATGGATTACCACTAGAAAGGTAGGACTAGGTTGAAGGAACCGTAGGCTTGCATTTGTTTAAAGTTATGTGTTTATCAGATAGGTTAGATTCATTGTATATTTAGGTTAAGGGTTAATTATTTGTTCGAATTCGATGAGTTGTCTCGCTACGCAATTAAGTTTGTGGTCACTGAGGCAAGGAGGACTAAACGCTTTGAACTAGATTTGAGGCGTCCATCCGCGAGAAGCTGGTTACACTCTGAATTCGAGAATACAAGATCTCGTGAACGTGGACGTGGACGTGGACGTGGACGTGGACGTGGACGTGGACGTGGACGTGGACGTGGACGTGGACGCGGTTGAACAAAGACTTCAGACAGTTGGAGAAGATGGAGTTACTCAGACGAGAGCAGGCATGGACCCGCGCCAATGCTTTGCATGCGGAGAGTATGGGCACTTCAAACATAGATGCCCCTCGTTTCCCCCAATGACCAAGCGAGCAAGTACCAGCAAACAGGCCACCGCTACGACAGCCATTACCACCACAGAAACCGTTACAAGCTCATGCCCCCGGCGGCGCCAATCAAGGAAGGGTTATTGCTTTGACTCAACCGGAGGAAAATGCCTCCAACGCCGTTGTGGAAGGTATTGTTCTTCTCTACCATTTTTGGGCCCGAATTTTATTGGATTCCTATGCGACTCATTCTTTTATACGTACTGCGGACGCTGTGGAATTGGGATTGGGTTCCGAGGAGCTAGAACATGCTTTATATGTTGACTTGCCTACGGGAGAACAGGGGGATACCAGGCTGGTCTGTAAGGGTTACGTGCAAGCGGATTACATTTCAGTTACCAGTAGGTTTACTTATATGTATTTCTTTGACTCTAAATGTTATATGTATGCTATCCAATTCTTGATTCTTGCTATTCTTGAAATTAATGCCATGTGGAAAATAATGTGATGGTTAGGTAACCCTTAAATCGTCTTGCTTGCTACCAAACCCTAGTTTTCAAGGGAAATGTGTTTTTCTCTTGATTTCTCCTTTGTTCTTGATTTCCACCCTTGATATTTGTTTGTTATTGATTTCAATACCTGATTGTTCCTTATTTTTAATTCTAAGCTTGATATTCTTTGTTATGGATTTCAAGAAGTGATTGTTCCTTTGTTCTTGATTTCCAAGCTTAATATTCATTTGTTCTTGATATCTAAATTTGATATGCACTTGGTAATGACTATAACCCTTGTGATTCAATTATTCTCAATATTCAATACTTGATATTCTTTATTCTTGGTTCCAAGACTTGAGTGTTCTTTTGGTCTTGATTTCTAAGCTTCATAATCCTTTGTTCTTGATTTCACACCTTGATAGTCGTTTGTTATTGATTTTCATACATGATTGTTCCGTTAAATCTTAATTTCTCCTTTGTTCATGACTTTCAAACTTGATACGCCTTTATTCTTGATTTCCAAGCTTAATATTCATTTGCTCTTGATAGCCAAATTTGATATTCATTTGATTGATTCTGTAACACCCCGCATTTTCTTTTATATATGTATATAGATATATAGTAAATAATTGTTGTAAAAATGTGGATATGTGTTGTGATGTGTGTTTGAATTTGGTAGATTGGAAAAATAGAGATTTAAAATGTTAGTGGAAATAATAGTTGAAATTTGGTTTTTAATAAGTGAAAATAGGAAATTTTAGGTCCTAGAACTTGTATTAAATAGGTTTGGTGTAGAAATATGTGTTGGAGAGGTTTGAGATGGATTTGGTTGGCTTAGGAATGGATTGGAAATGAAAAAAAAAAAAAAAAGGGAATGAAACAGTCTGTGAACAGTGCACGTGAATAGTGCACTGGCTGCAACTTCATGCGCGATTTCGACCTTGATGCAGTCAATATCTCTCAAAACTCAAAACATGAAAGTTGTAGAGATCTTTATTAGAATTCCATAACATCTTTAATCATCTCAATCGGAGCTCGGATGAGAGAGTTATGCCCATTCTACGAAGACTGGTCTGGTGTTTGCCGAAACAGTAAAAACAATCGGGATTTTTGTGTTTTAAAACACCATTTTAAGCCCCATTTGTCCCATTCTTCCATTCCAATCTCACCACAAACCTCTTAGAGCCCTAGGAGAAGATAAAGGGAAGAAGAAAAGGGAGAAAGAGAGTCTCTAAAGCTTGGGCTTTGGTTTGAAAATCTTGATTTCAAGGTAGGGGTTTTCTTCTATTCACTTACATTGAGGCTAGGGTTATTATATATGTATGTTTTCACTCTCATTCTTATATATATGGTATGAAATACTTGATTCTTGACATTCTTGCAAAGATTATCATGTTTTAAAAAAATCTATGGTGGAATAACCATTAAATCCTTTTTTCTCATCTTCAAACCCTAGGTTTCAAGAGAAAGGGGTTTTTCTTTTGATTTCTCCTATGTTCTTGATTTCAAAACTTTAGTGTTTCATATTGAACAACAAAATGGTATTTATGATGATCTCTTGTACATTTTCTTATATTACTCTTTGTACCACCACTTATGATAATTGAAGATTTTTCTTGGAAATTGCTTGTAAATAGGAGACTTGTGGAATTGTTGCTATGGGTTCCTTGTCTCTTGGTATTATTGCAAACTTGATTATGTTTTGAGAAAAGTTATGGGTGGAGAGCCATAGAAATCTTAGTTTGTGAGAAAGATGGGTTTCTCTCTCTATCTTCACTCAAATTTGGCTTTGAAAACTATAGTGCTTTGTGTTGAGTATTGAAATGCTATTGTGCATGATCTCTTGTATTTTTCTTCATTGTTTATTTGAAATTGTCTCATGATGGATTTGTGGATTTTATGGAATTTGCTTGAAAAATTGGTGGTTTATAGTATTGTTGGTTATGTGAGATATTTGTTGGTATTTTATCTCTTGCGTGGATGTACGATACGAACATGGATTACTATTGACCGGGTATCATGTAGTGGGTAGACGTCTTTATATGTCACGCGGGTATGAACTTTTCCTATCACATGGAGTGGGTAGACGCCTTTGTACGCCGTGTGGGTATGAACTTTTCCTATCACTAATGATCACGGATTAGTAACGTGGGTTGTGTCGGACATACAGTGTGGGTTATCGTGCATTGTACCAGAAATGGTTTCGACAAGAGTTTCGGGAAGTATGGGATTCCGCGAGAACTTGTTGGAAACGGTTTATTGTAGAATGGATTACCAATGGTATATTGTGTTTATTTATCTATTTCAATTACTGTTGCTATCTAAACTTGAGATCTGTTTAAATTTCCTCGTTTTACTTCAAATGTTATATAGGTTATTTGTGAAATGAGACCGACCGTTTTAAATGATTTTCTAAACCTTGTTTGGGTTTGGGAGGATTTTTCTACAGAGCTTCATGCTCACCCCCTACAGTTGAACATTTTTCAGAGTTTGTGCCAGAGGATGAGCTAGGTGCTAACGAGCCAGGCCATGGAGAGGCTTCACTAGAGGGATACTTGGATCCCTAGTGGGACATCTAGAGATGTCGTTGACTTTTGTTCTAGACTAGGATATTCTTTTGAAACACTGTGTAGTCTAGATTTCTTTTGTAATTTCCGCTGCGCTATAATAGTTAATGTTTTCTTTGGGAAATGTAAATGTCATTGTTGGGCTTATTCTGTTGATATTGTGGCCATGGCTTGGCTTATTCTTTTGGAATGTTATTGTGGGTATTACTTACGATGAATGGAAATCTTTTGGGATAATGTTGTAAATAGTTTATAGATGAATGGACCCGGTGTGGTCGATGTAGTATAATTGCACCGGTTGTGTTTTGGGTAGAGCTCCCCGAACAAAGGAGACTCTGCCCGAATTTTGTTAAATTAAGGACCCCCGGTTATTTATGGATTTTATTAGTGCTCTCATGGTGTAAATGGTTGTTAGTATGTAATGTCGTCCAATGGGGTATTTGGGGCGTTACAAAGTTGGTATCAGAGCTTAGGCTTTAGGTCTTACATGGGAGCTGTAGGTTATGGATTACCACTAGAGATGTAGGTTTAGGGTGAAGGAAATTGTTAAGTTAAATTTTGTGTATGCCTTGTGCTTAAATCAAGACATCCTACATATCATTTTAGTTTATATCTTGCACATCACAGAAACTAAATTGTGGATTGATGTGCAGGATGGACGGTACACGGGGACGAGGACGTGGACGTGGTCGTGGTCGTGGAGGCCAAGCAAATCCACCACCACCACCTCCCGATGCCATGCAAGGCATCTATTAGCTTCTTGAAATAAATGTACCAATCGAAACTTCAAACTGCCAAAAAAAACTTTAATCTTCCTCATAACACCTAAATATTGCCAAGGACATACACAAGTACCCAAAATAGAGTTCACCAATATCTGGGAGTCACATTCAATCTCAAAATCATAGCAAGATAAGCCATACTGCATAATCAACTACAATCCATCACTCAAAGCTCTAAACTCAACCAAATAGTGAAGCATTACTATCTTTAAATACATTTTGTTCATCTCACCACAGAAAAAAAGACTACTCAAATTGAATATGTCAACAAGTTCCATATTTTATCACAAGCAGTTTTAGATTTGTTAACTACAAGTACAACAAAACACCCAAAACACCCAATATTTTATCATAAGTGTTCCCAAATCTTGACTTCCCCTGTAATGAATTTCCTGAAGCACAATAACTATACACTGATAAAATGCATTCCTTTTCCCGGTTATCGGCATTAAATGACTAATAAACAGAGAAGCCACAAAGGGACATTGTTGCCTCAAACCCAAAACGTAATCATCATGATAATCAAGCTACATCTGAATAGGACATAAGAAGCAAACCATATGAAATATGAAAACTTGGTACATCCCGGATATAAATTTCGTTCAGCTTCACTCAACAGTTTGAAAAAAATTTATGTCACCTGATCTGGCCCTTCTCTACTATCCCTTTCAGGTTCGTCACTACTCATTCCACAAACTGGACTTGGAGGGGGAATCCCAAATGCATCATGCAACATTTCTTGAATTTCATCTCCCGAACTAGAGTCGTTTGATTCATTATCTCCAAAAACCGAAGCAAATGAACTTTCCCCATGAAAAATCCAACGAGTATAATGACTTGATTCGAAATGTGTACACCCAAGTGCAGGCGGTCAAGCTGTAGTAATAATCTGGTTTGAGTCCGGAGTCGAATCCACAGGGAACTGTTGTTGGTATTTTTGAGATAAGCAGTGGTGGAGACCTATTGTTTGTAACCTTGGAGATTTGTTGAGAGGTGTGAGATTTCCTGGACAGAATATAAGATTCTTTCCAAGAGAATTTTCTTAACAAAACAGGAGATAAATGCTAATGAAAAAAGGTCACTCTTTAGTTCAAGGATCTGGACATGTAGTTAGTTATCTGGTTTATTATACTTGTGCTTGATAACTCAATTAACTCATGTGTCAACGGCAAGTTAATCGGAAGATAAAGATGGACTGTGAGAATTAAGAACATGATTCCAATGTCTTTCTAGAAGTTTACAAGAATTGTCTATGCCG
Organism: Ilex aquifolium; assembly: GCA_951799425.1. Classification (NCBI taxonomy): domain Eukaryota; kingdom Viridiplantae; phylum Streptophyta; class Magnoliopsida; order Aquifoliales; family Aquifoliaceae; genus Ilex; species Ilex aquifolium. The sequence continues at coordinate 3,441,276 of OX637407.1, forward strand.
AGACTTAACACGTCTATAAACAAGCAAGTGTTTCTACAAGACATCCAATCATGACATTAATATTTTATTCTTTAAATGAAGCACAATAAGGGGGAGGATTGAAGGGTAGTTCTGAAGATCTAGCCGGGGTGCTTGCTTTGAACCGATGAGTCTTTCTATACAAGAGTCATCCATGTCATAGAAAGAACCCACGATTACACAAAGTACCTTAGCTTTGCTAGATGCAATCAATCATCCAATAAACAAAGAGAAATAAACGTTAAGCATTAGAACAGAGCACAAATATAATTCCCGGATAACTTATACATGCCCTTCTCCTCTTACTAAAGAGTGAATGAGAAACTACTCACTCTTCATGGCTTTGGTAAAGCTAGAAAAGTGAGTGATGCTCATCCCTCCAAGTAGAAGACTTAAAAGATAAAATAACAATGAACAAGGAGTCAATCTTTAACAAAGATTGAGTGAATCACGTTCCACCTTTCACGGCTTTAGTAAAGCTCTAGAAAAGTGGAAGAGTTTCACTCCTCTAAGAAAGAAAGAAACTCAAGCAATGGAAGTGAAGTACATAAACAATAAAAGTAGAAGAAAGCTAGTCACATTTGGAGGGTGACTTCCTCAACCAAGAAATGGAGGGTTGCTTCCTCAACCAAAAGATGAACTAACTCCCTTCTATGCATGTAAATGAAAGCACAAACATAAAACTACTCTTATAACAAACAAGGAGATGTTGGACTAAAACCAAACTAATCTCTAAAATAAAGACTTCATACAAGGAAAACATAAGCTTAAATCTACAATGTGAGTGGGAGTCTAAGCCTCCATCAACCCTTCTACTTGGCTCCCTTAGCTCTCCAACAAGGGGAGTATTTATAGGCAAGAGGAGGAGACAAGAGGAGGTGAAGGAATAGTGTTTGCCGCCCAAGTCCAAGTGAAAAGCCAACCACTCTGCTGCCAGTCTGTGGAGAACGTTCGAACGTGAGTTGGCGTTCGAACGTTGTTTCTGTTTTTGCACTAAGGTCGTTCGAACGTTGACTGCCGTTCGAACGTTTCTTCTGTTTTTGCACTAAGGGCGTTCGAACGCCAGATGTGTTCTGTCCCTTTCACTCGAGTGATCTGTTGGTCTTCTGTGAAGTTCAGTTCCAACTCTATGCAGTAGTCTGGTCTTCAATCAACTCAAGTGCACGTTCGAACGTGAGTTGGCGTTCGAACGTGACACTCGAGTGCCTCAGAGCTTCAGTCTTTTTTTCTAACTGCAACACGCCTTCTCTTAGCAGTTGAGTCTGCTACAGTGCAATGTGGACGTTCGAACGTGAGTTGGCGTTCGAACGTTCTAGCTGTGCTCCAAGCTTCTCCAATTTTGGGCTCTAATGTGCTGGTGTTGCATCTAAGTGTGGTACTTGTTGTTCTTGAGTCCTTGTTCAGTTTAGGGCCTGAAATGACATCACTTAAACTCCATCAAAGCACAATTAGTCTTAAAATGGCATAGTAACATGCTAATTTTAAGTGTTAATCATGTAACTCTCAAGAAACCCATCTACAATCAAATGCTCTTCCAAAAGTTCCACTTTTACCAATCTAACATTACGACATTTTTTGCATTGGCACGTGAGTTCCAGTGCATTTGGTTTATTTTCACATGCAAACTTGATAAAAAATGTTAACTCCTTGTTCGTACAACAGATCCAGTCTATGTAAATGTATCCAACTCTTATCCATAAACGTATTCCAATATGATATGCTTGCAAATCTGAACCATCAAACATATGCGGTTTCAAGATACCAAAATAATCGAACACAAAAAAAACAAGGAAAAAAAAGAATTGGAAACTCAACAATCCTATACCGTATTTTTTAATAATTATGTACAATCAAATTCAATCATTCTGAGGAGACTAAACCTCTACAATCTCTATTATATAAACTTAATGCCGATTGTGAATTATGCCCACTATTTTTTTTAATCTTAGATACGTATATGAAACCTTGGGTATTTAATTTCTAATTATCATGTCTCTAGTAGTTTTAAAATGTGAAGGTAATGGATAATAGATAAGAGGTGAGCTGCTAAGCTTTTCTGATATTCTATTACTATTGAGTAGATCATAACAAAATTGAAACTTGAAATCCAAAATAGCAGATAATGAAAATAAGCTTTCTGTTGTTCTAACCATTCGACATACATCTTTTGAAAGCATGCATAGGGTCAAGTTGCTATATATCAGCATGGATTTGATAATTAAAATTTAGGTAAATATAACTAAATATAACCATCAAATTCTCAATTATGCAAATAAAACACTAATAAATTGAATTTTCCGCAACCACAAGTCTCGACCTTAGCTCTCAGGAAGTAATCCAGCGTTAGAACCATTTTTTTTTTTCAAAGATAACACAAGGCGAAATAGATATTCAATCTTGTTGCCAATGCTCTGAACCCAAACATATACATAAAAAAAACTTTCAAGAGACAAACATAATAAGCACATGAAAGAAGTTTCCTCCAATAAAACTAAGGTCACCAATTTTACAACCAAAATCCATGATAGATGCATCCTGCTAAGTGCCCCAAAAGACGGGACAAATAAGAAAAAAGACCTTAAAAGAAACTAAGATGGATCAAAACCTTAAAAAGAACTATGATGGATCAAAACTAAGTTAGACGATTACAACTTTCAAGCATATGAAGCCATAAATCTACGGAATGTGACAGAACCGTTAGATTAATAAATTATGCCCATAATCAAACAAACATCCAAAAGAGAAGAAACAAGAATTCGACGAAAAATCATCACTCGATTTAGTTGATCTTTTATCAAGATTCTTGAGTTTTGGTCACTCTGGTGAAAAAACAAACATCCAATCGAAATTGAAATTAACATCGAACTTCAGAGAGAATAAACCAAATTTATAGACTTGTAATACTAAACAAGCAAATAAACACCGTAATTGGAAAAGACAAAGAATCAATATACGATGAATTCATCAGTCAAGGAACTAACCAGTCAATTAATCATACAGTTTCAAATTAAGATATAGTTTACATACCACTGTTTTGATCATGAGAAGACAGAGAGAAGGCAATCAGAAGTGCGTGCTCAGAGATTAGTTGACGGAATCTTCTAGAAGAGACAACCACAAAAAATCCATCAAGAGAGGGGCGACAAGGATTCGACTGAGAGAGGAACGGCGAGGAGTTGACTAAGAGAGGGACAACGAGGAGTCGACGGAGAGATCGACGGGGAAAGGAGTCGACGGAGAGAGAGAGGCGCGAATAAAGTTGGGGAAAAATATTTAGGTTTATGTTAGGGAGAGAAAAAAAAAACTTTTTATTATTTTTAATTAACAATTGTTTGTAGCGTTTAACGTAAACGCCAGAAATTAAATGCCAAAAAAAAAAAGATTTTTCTTATTTTTTATTAAAAATTTATGGTGTTTAAACATAAACACTGGTGTTAGTGGCATTTAATTTAAACGCCGGCAATTAAATGTCAGATTTTCCCATAATTCTTGTAGTGACTTTACAATTTTGTGCACATGTGAGTACATTTAGTTTATTGTAGATGGTAGCGTGTATAGATTGCATCAAGTCATATATGGCGTAAGAATCCTCATAAATATTTATAGCACACATTTCCCTTTTCTCCAAGGCCAACATTGTAGTAAACACAATTATTCAAAGTCCGTTAAACCCATCAAACTCATCATTGGGTAGGATCAATCCTATAATCCATGGAAACACCTTTTTTTCTTTTTTGATCAGAAAAAAATAAATGAATGTTATTCAGAGAGTTATATAGGTGGACGAAACTACTTTCAATTGAAACAAAGCGGATAATAGCTTTGTAATCATCCAAGTTATGAATGAAACAAAGGAAGTAAAAACACACACTAAACCAAACCATGCTATATATAGAGGGGGACAATAGGTGAATCTGGAAACCATGAATTAATTTACAAGAGAGAAAGAAATAGCAAACCTCCACCAACGGCTTCCGTACATGCTCTCTCTAGGTAAATGATACAAGTATCAATATCATGGGAGCAAGTTGTTGAGCACCGCCAGTGGCGGAGCTGTCCATGGTCCAGGGTGGGCACAGTCCCCTGAAAAAAAAAGTGTTTTTACTTAGGTATATATATTTATTCATGTAATATCTCACTTGTATCCACCCAAAAAAAAAAAATAAGCAGACTGGGTTCAAACAAAAAAATTAAAAAAAAAAGAAATTTGGAGGCCGATCCCCTTATATGGACTTATTTGGACTTAAGTCCGTCAAAGAAACTTATTTGTTATGAAGTCATTTTTTTGTCAATTTTATCAGACTATCCCTTCCCTTTAGAAGTGAAGTAAAACTAAAAATTAAAAACTCCTAAATTTTAGGAGTTTGACTAACATTAAAAAAATTTCTCTCTCATATCTATCTATATCCATATATAGGTTAGGACTATATATATATCTCATACATATATACTGGTAATAATCCGTGTCTGAAGGCACTGTGTAACACAAAAAAAAAAACCTACTAATCAAAGAATCATGAGCCCATGTATTGCTTTCTTACCTTTTGCAATATTTCAACCATGCAATGCAGTTCAATAGAAACAATAAAGTTGTGTAAACATGCACTTGACTCATAATCTCCTTTTTTTTTTAAGAGGTGATTCATTAAATTTGACAATATGGATTTATTGTAAATAATTAGAACATAAATAGTTTAACTTAATATTTAAAAGAGCATGTGTAGAAAGAAAGACTATAATAGTATCTATTTTAATTAGCCAAAGGTTGAATACCTAAAAATCAATTTACTGTTTATTACTAATTGTAGTTTGATGCCAACCTATCGTTACTTCTTGCAAATAAGGATCTAAAAAATATGAATATTAACGTTTCAACTTAAATAAAACTTAGAAATAAATTCAAACTAATTCTTACCTGACAGATTTCACTGCATATAAGTGCAATGTGTCGCAGATGACACATTTGCGTGACGATCAAAAAAGAACTGTACACATTCTAAATACCCATGCATTGCAAGCATAATTGGTGATATTTAATTGTTTTGTAATCTAGCACACATAATTTAAACGACTATTTCTCACATGAAAAATCCTTTTTATTGGTGTATTAAGGTTATTAGAGCTGCCTGCTTCTTTGAGAGTCAGGCCATCGAAAGTCACCCAAGCTATAATCCTTCTAGCAAAAACCTTAAAAGAAAAACAAATTGTAGTGCACCATGAAATTGAGTGTTATTTCAACCATATTATTTAACATGGTTCTCTTGTGACACCAAATTTAGATGTTTGCAAGTATTTATTGGTGACTAAAACGCATCAAGATACTGTTTATGTTTTTGGTGGTAATGTTGACAGAAACCAATCCCCGTTGAAATCATAAACTCCTTGACAGCTCTTTAACATTTTTTGTGATTCCCTAATTTCAAATCCTCATAGCTAATATGAACCTTTGTTTTATGAAATGCAGCGATCAACTTCTATGTTGTAACGTTAATATACAATATAAGGATCTGATTAAAAATCAATATGACATGAAAGTTTTACTTAACGATACCTCACTCAACCAATTCTTACCCTCGATTGAAACTCAAACTTCACGGTGATGAATCTTCAAGAACATATTGCAATGTCTTTTTATCTCCTCATTGAGAATCATATTAGCAAGAGTAGCACTACCACAACAAAGCCACCTTTGAAAAAAATTGAAATGTTATACCTACATCACACAATGATTCCAATAATTTAGCACACAAATACAATTGCATAAATTCCAAAATACAGATGACCCAAATAAAGGAAAAGCCTGAAAATTAAAGAATCACAAAAACTTCGACCTTTTTTTGCTAATAAGTATGAATTGAGATTAAGGAAAAATAGTACATAAGATATAATTTAGAAGGAATCACATAAAATTTGAATGTATAAGAAAGAATCGTGACACTTAAAAAGTAAAACATCAGTGACCTTAACCTGAGAGAGATCGGATAAACAAGTAAATTGAAGATTGAATCACCACATTGTGAGCCAAAACCCACTAAACAGCCTGTTAATTCTGCAATGAAGAGAGGTAGGGGCAAAAGCTTTTGAATTGGTGAAACAAAAGAATTTCTAAGAGAGAGTGTTACAAATAAACCAACGTAATATGTGCAACCAGCGAGAATAGGGAAGGGCGGACTTGGTTCATCTTCCTATTTATAGTATATTCATTGCACGTTGAATATCTCAGCGTTAATTGATATCCTCACTACGTAGAATCGGTACCGCCTAAATGATATAAATTAGCCGACGATGAATAAAATTAAAACCAAGGCAAAATTGGAGTTGCATCTGCATTGTGTTATGATATTGCCCGATGATATATAGGATTGAATATATGAAGCATTGAGAGCAGCCCAAAAGTCTACATGAGTACTAAAAAAGAGATAATGTTGTCATTATATTTTTTGTGTATTAATGGATAGATTGTTTGTAATTGATCTAGAACTAATATGACTTTATATAATTGTTTAAGAATAATGATGATAAAAATATTTTTTAATTTAGTAGCCTTTTAAAAATAATATAAATATAGACTAGACTGAATTCCTTAATTTAATTTATTTATGTTGTATACGTCAATAAAATGAATCTAATATATCTCAGCTCGGTAAGGAATTCACCTAGAAAAAAAGAAAAAATTAGTTTTTTATTAAAAGATAATATTAGATAATAGTGATGTGATAGATTGAATATTTTCTTCCCCGTCAATAAAAAAAAAAAAAAAAAAATTTCTTCCCCTACCCCCAAAAATACAAGAACCCACTCTTTAAACATCTTTGCTGACGATTTTCAGGCAAGTAGACACCTCATTCCCTTTTCTATTTCTCTGTATTTTTATAAGAGTTTTGGGTTGAATATAGCCGTTGAGATGAACAGTACACTCAACGGCTCTTTTGCAACCCTCCCATTCTCCCTCCAAAGTTTGCAAATTTGCCACCCCAAGCCCATAGTTGCCATTTTACTACCCGAGATGCCATTTCATTTGGAGTGAATTTTTTTAATTTTAGGGTGACATTTTAGCGGTTAAGGGTTTACCACTCCCAAATAGCAACTCCCGTTGGAGTTGCTCTAAAAAGACCCATATATCTGACCACACCCACGCGGTGTAGGTAGCATCAGAAGGGTCTTCACGTAATCTTGAAGCTGAAGTGTCTATTAACAACTAGACTCCTACGTTTGACAGGCTATCTTCCCTGTCTATCTTCAACTAAATTATGTTCTTTTGAAATGGCAGATGGCAGATGGCAGATGCCAGATTGGGCTTTTCGATCAACCCTAATTCTGATCATCACTCTCTTCAGTCAAAACTTTGAATCCATCTAAGGGGAAAGACCCATCACTCAAGTTCATCTCAATGGCTTTAGAAGCTTTTCAATCGGTCAACGACGCCGTTTTGGAGCAACCCAGTTCAAGGGTGTGCATAAACGAGACCCTTAGGGAAGACGAGCTTCGAACAGTTTTAGCAAAGCTAAAGAGCGATAAGGACAAGGAAGTGTTTGGTTTGGTTTGCAAAAAATGGCTTAATTTGCAGAGCACTGAAAGAAAGAAGTTGTGTGCTCGCGCTGGGCCCCACATGCTCAAGAAAATGGCCGCCAGATTCACTCGCCTTCATGAGTTGGATCTCTCTCAGTCAATTTCCCGCTCTTTTTACCCGGGAGTCACTGATTCGGATCTTTCCGTTATTGCCAGTGGCTTCTCTTGCTTGCGGGTCCTTAATCTGCAGAAGTGCAAAGGTACCTAATATTTATGCATTGCAAATCTTGCCCTCTAAATTTTCTATCTTTATTTAGTTTTTAATTTATTTGGCGTTTACTTGCTGTACTTGAATTCATTATGTGGTGGACATGAATAGCTCTGTTTAAGTGGCTAATATATGTGCCTTTATTGGAAAAATCCTAACAAGTAAATGACTTCAACGTGTTCAATATTTACCATTGTCAATTATATAATGGGAGTATGAGTTTTCTTTTTTCTTTTTTTGGTCCATCCAAAAGGTTTGTGAAATTTCGAGCAATTTCTGTTGATGTTCATCATTAATGTGTGTTTCAAAGATTTAAATAATGATAAAATTGAACATTAATGTGTGTTTCAAAGATTTAAATAATGATAAAATTGAACTAAACAACACAAACCTTTGCTCAAGAGCTTGATTTCGGAAGTCAATGGTCACAACTTTTTATCTGCGAAAGAACACATCTTTTCATCAACGGTCACATCTTTACCTTTGAGGAGTCACATCTTTACCTTTGAGGAGTCACATCTTTACCTATGAGTAGTCACATCTTTTTATCAACGTTCATAGATTTCATCACAAATGGATGTGATGTTTCGTCTCATGACTTTCGGAAAGTGGTAGATTTTTTCTATAAAAAAGCTTCTATTGGTTTTGGTGTTCGATTCATGAATAAACTTCTTGTTTCAGTAAATTCTGTGAAGATTGTTTGGAGAATTCAATAAGTATATCTAAAGGCAGTCAAGGAGAAATTTTTCTATGGGATGTACACACCACGTGGCATGCCCATGTGGTGTGTACAACCAATCACAAATTGCCATGAGAGCAGGCTGTCAGACACAATACACCTCAACATTTAAACAAGTTTCCATTAACTCCCATTAACCACCGTTATCAGGTACGAGTTCCAAGAAATTTTTGTAGAAGACATCTCTTTCTTGCAGCTTGTATCCATTCTACTGTACAACCAAATTCAAAATTCAAAATGTAATTTTTCACCTTTACATCTTCGTACTTTACAAGAACCCATTCAAAACTTTACCCGAGTAAAAATTCAAAAATTCACAACCCATCTAAGCCATTTCTCTCCATCCTATCTCTCTCCTCGCACAACTCATCCTCATTAGTTTCTCTTTTTCTCCAAATCTCTTCTCTCTCTTAGTATATCATCTGTCAAGGCAGAGACTGGACCCTATCCTGGTTGTATTGGTGGAGAAACAAGTGAGAAATCTTCGTTGTCTCTCTAAAATGAGTAGAGAAATATTCGTTGTCTCTCTTCATTACTCGAGTTAGGTATGTCTTACCAATTCTGCCGCCACTACAACATCAATTTTAATTTGATCAAACATCAATAATTTCAATTTGATTTCATCACATAATGTCTGGTTTAGCTTACAATAAATTTCATATCATAATCAACAAATTCAACACCAATTTTCATCAAATAGTCCATTAATTGGAATACTGATAGACTGTGAATATCCAGACCAAAAAAAAAAAGACTACAAATATCATATATATGCATACACACGCACATAGAACAATGGGTCAAATTCTGTACAAAACAATGGATCAAGATCTGGTCTTCTATGCCTTCTATGGTTGTGGGCGAACAGAGAAGGAGAGAGAGAAGGCAAAAACAAAGATTCATGATCAAACTATTTTCTCTTTGACGCAAAAAAAAAACCTTTCCCCATCATTTACTCCACAATACTCCTACAATTACTAAAACTAATAGAGTCATAATCAAGCTTGTATTGACCACAATTGCATCTGTTCCGATGTAAAGCAGTGGATGTAAAAAAAACAACTTTCCCCATAAATTTTTTATTTTTTTTCCCATCATTTACTCCACAATAGTCCAGCAATTACTAAAACTAATAGAGTCATCATCAAGTTTGTATTGACCACAATTGCATCAGCTCCGGTGTAAACCAATGGATGTAAAATCAACCTTTGCTTGTTGCTGAAAAATAGGCATTGTCATCCGACTGGGTCTTTATGGGTGGAGCTATGTACCTGTATTCAAATTTCTGCAGCACCACAAATTTATTTTAGCTAAAGGTATCATAACTAATAGGAAAATAGTTCTCATTTAAAATTCGTAAATCAAGCCACAGAACTAAGAAATAAATGTACTTAAATGATCACCTAAATTGTTATAGGAGAAGGAAACAGTAGATTTGCATAGCTTAAAATCATTATCAAAGCAAATCCCGACAAATAATAAAAATACAGTATAACCTATTTGAAAGGTGCACAAGAATATATTATCCTCTTTCAATTGAGTCAAAAGACAAATAATAAGAAGATATTATACTAGTTTAATGGACTAAAAGGCATGAGTAGCATCCTTTTTTGCTCAAAAGGATAGCATTATCCTCTTCCAATTGAGTCACCAACGACTCCAAATCAACAAAACTTAACATGCATTCTTTAAGTTTAGAAGTGATAACTGATAAAAAAAATTAAATTAAAGATGAGGATTAAAAGTGAAAAGTGGAGGTGTGCGAAGAGAGGGATGAGAGTTAGAGAGAGAAAGGGCATTCTTACCTTTTCCTCCACCAATACAATCTGGATATAGCTGGGTCTCCACCTTCACCGGCGATGTGAGAAGAGATGTGGAAAAAGAAGTAAATAATGATGAAGTTCCGGGTGCGAAGAGAGGGATGAGAGTTAGAGAGAGAAAGAGAGTAGCAATGGAGAGAGGGGGATTTTTGAATGTTTGAATTTTGAAAAGGCATAAGAGAGATGTCACCTAGGTTTTGTGTTGTCTTTTTCTTGAAGTGTGTCTTGTTATTTCAGACGTTTGCCTCTGTTAACAAAGCTAGCTTTGTTGATGAGTTGGATTTTTTGGAAAATTCTCTGACACAATGATGAGATGGCAGTGAGACACTGGATAAGCACACCACGTGGGCATGCCACGTGGTGTGTACAATCCCATAGAAAAATTTCTCATAGTCGAGGGATCATTTTATGTTCATCAAATTTCTTGTTTGGGTGTACGTCAAGAAGTGATGTTTAGTTCGTTGTATCTTAGGAGTAGGATGGTACCGGCGTTTTGCACTGAGGTGAAGACAATATTCTATTCTAAAGTGATTGTGGTCCATAGCATGTCTCAAATTGGGTTTTGCATTTTGACTTTCTCGTCGTCATCATCATTATTGTTATTATTTTGTTTATTTACTTAATTTAATTTAGTTTAATCGATCTTCCAATTGAGTGGATACAATCAACTTAACCTAGTAAAACCTTTATCCCAACGAATCAATGAATAAACTATTAAAGTTTCCAATAGTTTGAGAGTAGAGGAAAATACAATTAAACTTTCATCTGATCTTCATAGCTTAAACAAATGAACAAAATTCTATAAAACCAGAGAAATTCTCTAGAAAAAATTCATAGATGGCAAATCGAATGTGTTATTGGTTGACCACGTTGTGGTTTTATTTGGTTTTTCTAATCTTAGTGCATCATAAGAAACACCAACTCAAGATAAATATTCTTCTAGTACAATAGAGAATTCTTCAATCCTATCATATTTTTGCAACGATTATCCGTGTCATGGTTGGATTCTATATGCATTGTCATATACTCTCTATCGTGTTTCTGTCTTACTGGCACTGTAATAGAATGCACTAGAAAAAGATGTGGAAAAGAAAAAAAGGGCTTTAAAACTATACTGCCGAAAGATATTTGGATTTTAAAATGATTGATGATAAATTTGTTGGGCAAGCCTATGAATTTCAAGTTTTGGCTCATGAGTTGAATATGAAAAAAAAATTTGATGAGCGGTTTCATGCCCAATGGATTGTGATTTGGATCTTATGATTATACGATTTGGTACAGAAAGTCTCTTGTAGAAATTAAAATCCTAATGGATTGTGATTTGGATCTTATAGGATCGTAGAATCCCGATCTAAATTGCAATTTTATCCAAGTTGTTGTGTTTGTTTTCTAGACGCATTTAGTTATTGAACTGACCCAATTTATATTTATTGTTTTAATACCTAAAAACTCACTCCAAATATGATTGTCTTGTACAATTGCCAGGTTTATGGGAGAATTTTAGCGGATGAGAAACGTTACAGAAAGTTCTTTTTGTTACAAAAATCACTTTTTATTCGTCCATCTTTCTGGTTGAAAAGTTGAAAACAACTGTTAGGTTTTATCTCTTCTTTTAGCGAGTGATTAGCCAAATAGTCTTCCATTTTCATTCTCTTTTATCTTTTTTTTTCTTTGGATGTCGAACAGATAAAGTTGTTTATTCAACGGTCCCACAACTTTCCAATCTCTCATTTATATTCGTCTCTCTCTGAAAGTTAAGATTAAAATACTTTAATTCTCATATACTCTTTGCAAAATACCACTAGATTAACAATCTACCTTTGATTTTTAATACTCATATTGTATAGGAATGTCAATTAGAGAGCGATATCGATACGCTAAAACAAAATAATACCTAGAGGGGTGGTGAATAGGTCTTATGCACTATAATTTGGAATTTGTGCCCAAATAAAACTTGCCCCACTTAATTACAAATTAATTAACCAATTAGTTCAATTAACTCCTCAATGAATTTGACACAATGATCAAATTAGTTAATGTGTGTAACCACCCAATTTAATTCAATCTGCAACAATCAGAATTCACCAACCTTATTTCTTCAATCCTTTTCATCAATTCAAACCAATTGATTTAAACGATTAGAACGACTAACAACACAAGTCGGATTCTCTCAAGCAAAATATTAAACGTTTGGAGGTAGGGAAAAATTGCAAGTATGTAAAGGTGAACACAATCACACAACGCAAGCAATTTTAACGTAGAAACCCTTTTGGAAAAAACCAGGGACCGTAGTCTACTTAACTTAATCCACTAGTTTCAAAGTTTGATTACAAGTTTGAATCAATGTTACCTGGATCGTAGGTCGCTTTGGTACGTGGTACGGATACGGGTACATGGTACGAGACTTTTTTAAGTACTCAGTACGATGGGAGTAGGTTTAACTGGTATGGTATTTTGGGTCGCAATTCGTTTTGGAACTCTTATGCAGATCGTTTTCCCTACTATACAACATTATATATTACAGAACATTCATAAACACAAAGTTAGTTACCATTTATCTTATAGTTGTGCTTGATTTTCTATTATCTAAAATAATATATAATTTTAAATCTATATATATGTAGTCAATTAATAGGTATTTTATATTTGTGCTACATGTTCTAAAGCGAATTGATTTAGGGTAAGTATTACAATTTGGGATCGTCCATTTTGGTGATCTAGATTGTGATCCCACCTCGTTTGGAATCGATGTACCTAGATCGTGGGTCGTTAAGGGTTTAGTGAATTGTGGTAACCATGGTTTGAATACTTATACCTCAACTAATATCATGATTAGTAGCCTCCTCCCTTGAATCTTCACTCCGAAAATTCACTGAGAGTCTTGACAACTAGCTTCAATAGACAATAAATCAAACCCTACAATCCGTCCTTAGATCCTCCTTTTTCTATTTTGGAATCCTCCATTTGATCTTTGGTAGTCTTCTTGGATCCTTTGTGTTGTGGGTTTTGGTGGTCTACATGATCTATGAAGGTTTTTGCTCAAATTCTCTCCAGAATTCTAAGTTAGATCACATGTAGGGATTGGGGCTTGATGGAACTAGGGTAAGTTCTCTCTAGTCTTGGTAGCCTTTCTTAAACCCTAGAGCCTTGAATGTGTCCTTGATGTGTATTAGGTCAGAGAACATGTCCCCTATTTATAGGAATAAGAAAAGGGAGGTTAATTAGTGTGTAATACAAGTCTATCCATGACGCACTACTTGAGCACCGGCCACTGGACAGGAATTTTGTCAGCCTCAAATAGGGAGAGAGCGCTCAAGCGCTACAGCGAGGACTGGTTACTGTTATGCTCTTTTTGTCCCCAGTCCATTTTTCAAATTCTTGAGAGCGCTATCCACTGGTTTTCTCTTAAACTAAGGCTATTTTTCAACTTCCTAATGGGTGGTACCTAAAAAGCCTCCATACCATGACTCATTTCAAAACTCGTTTTCAAAAACAAATCCTAAAAGTTTCAAAAACGTTTTTACACAAAATGCATTAGAGTCATGTTACGGATTTGATACGCACACTCTAAATCCGTTTTAACAATCTAAGTTAAACCAAACTAAGGTAACTAGGTCCTCTTTTCTCATCTAAGCTTTGATCGGATCCAATAAGTCTTCTTCCTTTTGCAATGTAGCTTGAGTTTCTTCACCGCATCTTGTTTTTGGATTTTAATCTTCGTAAGCCTTTTGACCACGGATTTAGTTGAGATATAAAATTACGAAGCGACATCACGGAATTTGGCAATTACTATCAATTTTCCTAACATTGTAGTTTCTCACATGTCTTTAAGTGGATCTTACTAACATGTCTTTAAGTGGATCTTATGAATCTCAATCCGATCCTATGATTCCGTCTTTTAGCCTCTCCAATCAATCCAAGGAAGGATCCCGATTTTAAAAACTTTGGTCCTAGGATAGCTTTGATTTGTGAATCCACAGTTTGGTGGATAGATACTAATGCAAATATTTATGTTTATAGATTTATTAGATCTCAGATGGAAAGTCTGAACATGGGCAATGCCATTGCCTCTCCATCCCGCTTTCAGTTTTTGATGAAATTGTTCTACTGGTTCTGATCTTCTCCTTCTCTCTTTCTCTCCTTTATTACATTTTTCCTCTGTTTTGGCAAACTGTAATCTGAAGTTCTTCTGCTCTTTTTTTGACACATCTTGCTCTTTATTCCTTTTGTGTCCTATTCAGTTTTATTCTTCTAGCTTTCTTTGATTGATCATTATTTTCCTCGAAGATTTAGGATAAGGATTAAAAGAAAAAGCTTTCTGGTCGAATTTTTGGAACACCTTAGAGGTAATTATCCCGTATTACCGAGACAAGCTGGAATGTTAGTTTTGATCTTGAGGTTCTTGGCAATTGTGAAAGATGGCTTGGAGCTTCTTTGAAGAAAGGTGGATTGTCGTCAGGGATTTTCTCCGTGAAATTCAGGGCTAGTTTCTTTGTATTTTGGGTGGAGGAGATCAGTATTAGCAGAGGTAGCTTTTTGAGGGTTCCTAAAAAGGCTATGAATAAAACGCTTGCTTGTCTGATGATGCCTTGGGGTTTTGAAGGTTGGGGGTGGAGGAAACTGGGTGACCTGATTCGAAGTAGATAGGGGTTGTAGAACTTCTTTTGGTGATCCAGCTGATTGTAGAATGGAAGCAAATAATAGGGCATGTGGTGATGCCAAAAATAGGGTAGTGTTGATGCCAAAAACAAGGTTCCAGTGTTGTCTATAACAGATCTAGTTTGATGGGTGTTTTGAATGATTTTTCAAAGGAATTCCTAGTAAGATAACAGGGTTGTGGTTGGTTTTGGCGATTGGAGGAGAGCTATTGTATGTACCTGGGTAAGTGTATTTGATTCGTGGGGCAATTGTAAGTTTGCAATGGCAAAATTATGGAATTTCTGATTTAAGATGTTGCCTTTCCAAGGAGATGGGACTATCTTTTTCTATGACAATGAGAAACTTTTCAAGGATATTTGTAAATTCGAGAAGGGCTTTCTGGAAGGTGGCCTGTTAGTTAGGCATTGAAGGTGGTCCCCTTGATGCAAACTCTGTTTGCAACAAAGTCTTGTTCTTTCTTGGAGGCTGGCTTACTATTTATGGGCTGCCTCATCACTTATGCAAAATGGAAGTGTCCAGAAGATGGAGGATTGCTGCTGTGGATTTCTGAATGCCGAAGATTAAATTTGCTAAACCAATTTTAGGCCTTATTCTGGCTTCTCTAAGTCTTCATTTGTCTTGTAAGGTCTTTAAGGTGAAGGGCAGGGCTTTGGGAAGATTGGGCAGAGATGGTCCTCGTGGTAGCAGTCGTCTGATTGCAAAAGGCAGAACAAAACTCCTCCTAACCATCAAGAGGTTAAAGACGATGGGGGTGGGAAAAAAGGCTTTTGGGGCAGTTGGGCATTGGCGGCAGCACAAGGTGGTGATGTGAATAATTGCGTTCTAGAGTAAGGCGATTCAAGTCCTAAGAAATTGGGTCGGGTTAAGGCCCCAGATAGTGGAGCCAAAATCGCAATTAATCGAGACAAAGCCTAATAATATAATGTAGTAAATAAGGTTTAAAATTTTAAACTATCCCCTAATTACGCAAAATTAAATTTAAAGTTGGTTAGTTGTATTAGTTGCATTGAGAAAGAGGTTCTAGGTTGGATATATGAATTGGGCTCAATTAAAGATAAAAGAAATTGGCTAAGTGACATTGGGCTTGGGGCTGGTTTGAATAGTAAGGCCCACAGTGGTCTGCTTCTTGAAATATTGGTTCCAATTTAGGAAGCACGGATACTCCTCAGGAGGTTGACGAGAATAAGTTTTTGTACTTTTTGATGCCGAGAATAAGTTTTCAGATTACCCTTATGAAAGTGAATACTCCGTAAGTTGTTGCTCCTTCGGATTAACATTCCATTGAATAGGCAATTGAATAAGAGGCTCATGACAAAACATCTCTTCCCCTATAGTGGTATTCTCCTCCTAAAGAGATGTCTGGATAGTAGAGAAGAAGGACCCAAATTCGCGAAAGGTAATATTCATGTTAACATACATTTTCTGTGACTCTGGATGATTACAATAAGAACTGTAATCTTGCCATCAATTTGTCTGACGAATAAGGTATGATCTGCCTGATTCTGTTTGTATTTAAATGTCAGAATGGCTTTGAGAAACCTATCAAACCAAGTTCTGGGAGATTGCTTTAACCCATAAATAGATTTCTTCAATTTATATACCTTCCCATCAGTCATTGGAGATGAAAAACTTGGAGGAATCTCTATGTGCACTTCCTCCTCCAAATTTCCGTGAAGAAAGGCATTCTTCACATCCAACTGCTGTAAACTCCACCCCAAATTTGCTGCACAAGAGATAAGAGCACGTATAGAGTTCATCTTTACCCCAGGAACAAAAGTCTCTTGATAATCAATATCATATGTCTAAGTAAATCACTTAGCAACTAGCCTAGTTTTACACCTCTCAACAGTCCCATCAGCTTGTTGTTTGACAATAAACACTCATCTGCACCCTACTGCCCTTAGTCTAGGAGGAATACGAAACAAATCCCATTTGTCATTTTTCTTCAAGGCTTTTATTTTCTCTACCATAGCTTCTCTCCACTTAGAATTAGTGAGAGCTTCTTTCTAACCCTGAGGAATGGAAACAGAAGGCAAGAAGGAAACAAAATTCCGATAGGATGGAGTCAAGGAATCATAAGAGGCAAAATTAGAGGTAGGATGTTGAGTACAAGCTCTAACACTTTTTCTGATTGCAATAGGAAGATCAGAGTCATCAATAACTGGATTATCAATAACAGGAATAACACTTGGAGGTTCATTACGTGATAAATCAGTGAAGAATGAAGCTGGAGTTTAGAAATCTGATTGATGCGGCGACACATGGGTAATTTGTACTTTTTGATGCCGAGAATAAGTTTTCAGATTACCCTTATGAAAGTGAATACCATGTAGATCACTATTATCACCTTTTTCCTCCGTAAGTTGTTGCTCCTTCGGATTAACATTCCATTGAATAGGCAATTGAATAAGAGGCTCATGACAAAACATCTCTTCCCCTATAGTGGTATTCTCCCCCTAAAGAGATGTCTGGATAGTAGAGAAGAAGGACCCAAATTCGCGAAAGGTAATATTCATGTTAACATACATTTTCTGTGACCCTGGATGATTACATTTATATCCCTTTTGGGTGGCAGAGTAACCAACAAAAACACATTGCAGAGCCCTGGGGTCAAGTTTTCCACTAGAGGGTCTGAAATCTTGTACAAAACATACCCAAAAACTTTAGGGGAAGAGAAGAAATAGTAGGAATGAAAAAATACTTAGAAAGACACTCGATAGGAGATCAAAACTGGAGGACACTCGAGGGTAGACGATTAATAAAATAAGCAGCAATAAGGATTGCATCTCCCCCAGAAAGACTGAGGAACATTCATAACAAATATCAATGAGCAAGCAACCTCAAGTAGATGACGATTTTTTTGCTCGGGGTCTGCACACAAGTGGTTTGGTACAAGATGCCATTGTCATTGAGATAAGAATGAAATTCTCCATCACTGTACTCAGTTCTATCTACGTACGCACTATTTTATGGAAAGATCTAAAGCAGGAGAAAACTTCACCTTTATTATGTAGGAGGTAAACCCAAGTAAGACGAAAATAACAATCAATAAGGGTAACAAACCAACAATAACTAGAAGTAGACACAGCACAGGAAGGACCCCATACATTTGAATGAATAATGACAAAAGGTGTCGTGCTTCTATGGTTAGTACTAGGATTAGATGAATGTTTATGCTTGACAAACTCACAAGCATTATAAAGAACAGATTGTATACTACATTGCTTCAAAAGGCTAGGAAAAAGACGTTCTAAAACACCAAATGATGGATGCCCCAAACGTCTATGCCACTGATATAAGAGCTGAAGAGCTGAAACATCATTTGCATGGAGAGCTTGACAAATAGACTAAGAAGAAGTTTCAGTATCCAAGAGGTACAGATCACCATGTGCTCTACCATTGCCAATTGTTTTTCCTGTCTTGGAAGATACAATAAGTAGAAAAAAAAGTCACTGAACAATTGAAGGATTTGATAATACTACTAACAGACAATAAATTAGTAGAGAAATTGGGAACATAAAGAACAGAGTTGAGAGATAAAGAGGGTGAATAATTAATTGAACCTTTCCCAGAAATATTGGATAAATATCCATTTGACACCCTAACTTTATCCCTACCGGAACACGTAGAATATGAAGAAAAAATGTTAGAAGAATCTGTCATGTGATCTGGGGCTCCAGAATCTATTATCCATGGAGTAGATGAGGATGACGAAATAAACACACTAGTAGATATAACTGTATGAACAAAGTTGAAAGAAGTGGTAGGATTAAGAGTTGTAGTAGAGAAAACATCAAGTCGAGCCATCAAACGCCTAAGAGTCTGCATCTTATCTTGACTAAAATTACTAGAGGCAACACTCCCTTTCAACATGTCCACAAAATAGGGTCAAACAATCACAGCAGCAGGTCACAAAACCAACAAAATAGCCAACACCGGAAAAAAGACCTCAACGGGGGTTAAACAAATTTCTCTTGTTGCACCTCATAGAGTAGGGCCACAACCAAAAAGAACCACAACCATAAAAATACTCAAACAATAGCTGAATATTCCCAATACAACACCCAGAGTAGAACCAAATTGAAGACAAACAACTCACTGGACAAATCAAATAGCTACTGCCGACAGTAAAAAATGTCTAAAAAATTCTTTAAATCAATCCAAATGCAACAAAGATAACTGGACATTGTTAGAAGATGGTGATGCCAATATTGAGACCAAGCCAAAAAACAAAACTCACAACTGATCTCGTCCTATTCGCACCCCATCCAGGAAGATCGAAGCCAAAAAAAGGTTGGAATGGCCAGAACAGGAGGGTTTCACTCACTGTATCGTCTCAACACAGGAACCAGTAGTGGCAGCACCTCAACAGGAGTCAACCAGAAGCAGCAGCACCTCAACAGGAGCCAACCAGTAGAGTAAAGTCTCACACATGAACTAGAGGATCTGGAACAGTAGCCAGAATAGTAACCGAGGCTGAAAAATGGCCAAAAAACCTCTCAAATCTGATCTAATTCCAACAACTCCTCGTGGGTATTCAAGGTCTATATTTTTTGCACCACACCTAGGAGAAATTAGACTATATGCAACAAAGAAGTCCCAGCAGTGGCAAAAAAATGCAAGAACAGATGTGCCGATGGTCAGTTCTTGCCAAAAAACTTTAGAAATCTCATCCAATCTCAATAAAACAGCATGGGCATCATCAATCACTCCTAGTCGGACCTCACAGTGATGGATCGAAGCATAAACAACAACGAAAATCCACAAATATTGTAGATTTGGGTTTTCAAATAAAAAATTCCAAAAATACTTCGAAAATTTGAAAACCTAGTTAGATGGCTTCAAAATATTTCTAGAAAATCACCATAAATCTTACAAGGCCAAGTCAAATCTCCCCTAAGAATTTCAAAAAATTCTAATAAAGTTCGTCGCTGACGACAGCATGTTAATCGCTGATATTAGCTCGTCAGAAAAAACTATAAGCCATTGTTATAATTTCAGACAATTTTCAGCGATATTCGACAACTATAAGGCTTCAAATTTGAATCGATGCTCTGATACCAAGTTAAATTATCAAGTTGTTAGGTCTTGAAAGAAGAGGAAGATAGAGAAGATTATGGAAGTGAGTAATCAATAATGTGTTGGGTTACACAGCTACACCCAACTTTTATATATAATCACAAAGTACAAAACTACGCTTAGTTTAGAAATAACACATAACATAATTTCGTCTTTACTTTGTCTTTTCCTCACCTTATTAGGTTGTCCTGGTCTCGAGAGGCATCCATTGCTAGTATGTATGGTGTTTCTTCATCTCAAGGGGGTGGAACTTCAACTTCTTCAGGGCCTTGAATGACAGGGAAGTTTTGGAAATTAAAAATTTCCTATTGGTTGTCTTTATTTCAATTGGTTTCCTTAATGTCAGGATTGGGGGATAAAAGAGTGTGGGTCCTTAATTCTTCTGATGTCTTTTCTTGCAATTACTACTTCCATACTTGATTGATGATCAATTGTCCCCTATTTTTGTACCTTGAGATGATTTCGAAGGCTAAAGTTCTAGTTAAAGTGCATTTTTATGCTTGGACAATAGCTCATGAAAATCTTAATGCTTACAATTTGTTGCAAATGAGAAGACCAACTTCTTGTCTTTAGCCTCATGGTCTATACTGTATTAAAGTTGCGATGAAAGTGTATATCATCTCTTTCGTCGTTGCCCGATGACTTAGAAAATGTGGTGTAGAGCTTATACCGAGTTTAATTTGAGTTCGGGTATTCCAAGAGGATGTACGTCTCTATTTGGCACTAATCTTGGCGTTTTTGGAAAGTAGCGCAAAGCATTTATGGGAAGGTGTGGTTATGGCAATCTTTTGGGTGGTTTGGTTAGAAAGGAATGATATAATTTTTGAAGAAAAAAAAGAAATGTAGAGTTTATTTGGGATAGAGTTAAATTTTGGCTTCTCTTTGGGCGTCGATTGCTAAAGAATTCAAGAGGTGCCATTTTTCCCCCCAACTCTTGATTGGATTGCAACATGTAGCTAGATGAATACCTATAGCTCTATAGTGATGTATCCTTTTCAATGTATTTTCTCCATTTATTCTTGTTATTGATTGGATTTCTTGTCCACTACTTTGAACTCTCTTCATTGTTACTGAAAGTTTGTTTCCTATCATAATAATAATAATAGTAGTAAAAGTAGAGTAGGAACAATGGATCTTTTTTTACTTCACGGAAGAGTTTGACTCGTCACAAGGTGCATGATGTGCTAGACATTAGGAAGAATTTAGTTAGTACCTTTCTTCTTATCTGATATATTGTTCGAAAATGTTATGTATTTGAAGGTTTATTTTAGTTAAATTTAGCAAAAGTTAATTCGAATAAAGTTAGTGATCTTTCCATTTACCATCTTATTGTCTCTTCAAACACTTGGCATGGTCGTCTTGTACATATTAATAATTACACTATCCAAAAAATGATGAATTTAGGGTTGATTCCTAAATCTAAAATCAGCTTACTTAAAACATATGAGGTTTGTGTTCAGTCCAAACAAGAAGAAAATGTTCCAAAACAGTAACTAAAGAAAACAAAATTCCTAGAATTGATTTATAGTGAGGCATGTGATCTTATAAAACTACTAGGAATGGTATGAGATTTTACAAGTTTTGTAAGTCTAAATATTATTATGCATATCCTATTGGATCGAAAGATGAAGCTTTAAGTATGTTTTATCCCTTGCAAAGTTAAATAACCAAGAGAAAAAAATAAATTTCTAAGGTCAGATTAAGGAGGAGAATATTCTTTATCTGATTTTTCTAGAATTTTGCACAATGGAATTGTTCATCAAGTTACTGCTTTATGTTCTCCTTAGTCAAATGGAGTATCCAAGAGGAAAATAGAACTTTAAGTGACATGATTAGTGATATGCTCTCTCGTTTAGGCTTAGTATACAATTTTTTGAGGAAACTATTTTGTTGGCATGTTATATATTAAATAGAGCTCCACATTAGAGAAGTGAACAAACACTTGATGAATTATGGAAAGTTAAAAAAATATGCGTCTACGTTTGAGACAAAATGATAATATATCACATTAAAAATTGAATTACTCCGGTAAATTATATTCGATCCAAAAGAATATTGCAGATTCTGAAGCCATGGAGTAGTCATCAATAGTGGCAATGTAACCTATTGATTGGAGATCCCAAGACACTGGTTCAATGGGTGACAAGTTGTTTGAGTGAGTGGAAAGCACGACAAATTTGATGATATTCTTTTATAGTCATTCCCTATGATATTAGTGCTTTATGGGACAACAAGAGAGAGAGAATTAGTATACCCCAAGAAGTTCGAAGCTAATTGTGTAGGGTATTAAGTAACATAATACTCTTGGAAAACTCACGTATATGAGTATGGTTGTCGGGCTGCGACCTATGATACTCTTCACCGGATTTCTTGTTTGAATGCACATCGGGATATTCTATTTGGTTTGTTGTACCTTGGGAGTAGGATGTCAATGGCTGTTTGTATCAAGGCGATGGCGTTGTTTTGTTCTAAAGTAAGCACTTTCTATAGCATGTCTTGAATTGAGTTTTGCATTTTGACTTTTTCTTATGTTATTATTTTCGATAATGAGGGGGAATGTTTGTTTTTTTTTTTTTTTATCATTTTTGTGTCCATAAAAAATTTAGATAATAGTAACAGTAAAACAAAAAACACAAGCTTATCCAAGATCCTTGATTTTTGGATATCAGTGGTCACAATATTTTATGTGTATGTCACATATTTTCTTTAGCCAACATTTGTCTGTGAATGGTCGCGATGGTATGTCTCACGACTTTTCAAAAGGGTCCGATTTTGTCTATAAAAAGAGTACCATGCCCTTGGTGTTAGCATTCAATTCACCAATAAAGTTCTTCTCCCCATCTTGTTTCTTATTGTAAGTCAATTCTATGAGAATTCTTTTTACGTATTCAACAAGTCTTACTAATATGCGGTCGGGTTTCATTCCAGTTCATCAGATTTCTTGTTTGAGTGCACATCAAGACATCCTGTTTGAGTCATTGTATCCTGGGAGTAGGATTTCAGGGTTTGTTTTTACCTAGGCAATGGCGGTGTTTTATTCATTTCTAGTTTCTCTTATTATTATAAATTTATAATTATTTGGTGATTTTATTTAAATTGCTTACTCCTATTGATAGTTGAATCAGTAGCCTAAGTTACCCAAACTTTCCTAGATTTTTTAGAAGAATTGGATTACTTGATGACATTATTAATGGCTTTAATTCTCTTAAGAGTGGCTTTATGTTGTGATTTGCAAGATTTGGATATCTCTAGTTTAGGAAGTACCTTAAAAACTGGCTGCCATGAAGTGAAGGTTGACAGTTGCATTGTATTTTATGTGAATTTGGTGTTTGAAGCAATATTTTTCTTTGGAATTCCACTGTTAAGGCGTTCTTTGATTGGACTTCTGCTCAACTCTTTTTATTTGAGTGCTATGTATGTGAAGTTTCACCCTATTTAACCAAAAGTGAGGTTTGCTATGGGGAAAAAAAAGAAAGACCAGAACATCAAATAATCTCTGGAAATAGAGAAAAAAATCATTCAGACTTACTTCATGAAAATGTTGTCAGCTAAACTTTGGAGAGACTTTCAATTTGTACAAAGTGATTGTAGAAGCTATGTCTTCTGATTAGTCATTCGGAGTCATTTAGGCATATTCTGTTTGTCTGCCATGAATATTTTTCCAAATGCTTCCTTAGTAAGTCAAGGGTTTTCCTGCTGAACCTGTGCTTACATGGTTTCTGAACCGAAGTTGATTTCTGCAACTGAAGGGTTGTCTACTTGTCTTCGGTGTTTCATTGGTTTCCGCCTGTTAGTATCAGAGTAACGGATTTCATTTTTGTTTTACTAGTACTCTGGCCTAACTGGGTTGACTAAAGTTACTTGTTTAATTCTTTTGCTTTTTGTTTGTGAGTTAGAGTACCAATATGTTGGGTTCTAGTATTTTGGGTTAGAGTACCAATATTTTGCATGTGAGTTAGAGTACCAATATTTTGGGTTCTAGTATATCTATTTTCTCTGATATATTAGGGAAACATGGGGTTTTTGAGTTCCATAGTTCTTATGGTTGTAGTTACGTATTGTAGCTCCCATTATGTTTGTTCACCATATCAATTCTTGAATGTTGCAGTCATTTTATTTAAATATATGTTCTTTTGAAAATTAGCTTCTGGGATTGCCTTCTGGAATTCTGGAGAATCAGATCTTTTCGTCCATGGGAGTTTGCTTGGTTGTCTAGTTCACTATGTTAATTATTTTGGTCTGGAGGTCCTTTCATCCTCGAATGCTTAACTGCATTTCCTACATGCCATTTTTACTACTAGTCAAGAAGACCTCTGCAAGATGCTTATCATGGTGAGTGGACTATCACTGTCTTTACAGGTATCACAGATGCTGGAGTGGCAGTGATTGGATCTGGTCTATCTTTTCTGCAGTCATTAGATGTATCAGACTGCAGAAAGCTGACAGACAAGGGATTGTCAGCTCTTGTTGAGGGATGCCGCGATCTGAGAACCTTGCATGTTTCTGGCTGCAGATTTGTTACAGATGAGTTATTAAGAGCTCTGTCCAAGTACTGTCATAAACTAGAAGAGTTATCCTTACAAGGATGCGCCAACATAAGCGACTCTGGTCTCACTGTTCTTGTTGATGGTTGTCAAAGGATTAAGCATTTGGACGTCAATAAATGCAGCAATGTTGGAGATGTAGGGATATCTAGTGTATCCAAAGCTTGTTCATCGTCTCTGATAACACTGAAGTTGTTGGATTGCTACAAAGTTGGAGATGAATCCATATTATCATTGGCCAAGTACTGTAGAAACATTGAGACTCTCATCATTGGTGGCTGCCAGGCGATATCTAACGATTCCGTAAAGTCATTGGCTGCTGCTTGTTATCAGAGTCTTAAGAGGCTTCGGATGGATTGGTGTTTAAATGTTTCTGACTCTTCATTGAACAGCATCCTCTCTCAGTGCAGTAATCTAGAGCTTCTGGACATTGGGTGTTGTGAAAAGGTTACAGATGCTGCTTTTGAGGGGTTAGACAGAATGGGATTCGAGTTGAAATTGAAGATTTTGAAGGTCAGTAACTGTCCACAAATCACTGTGGCAGGGATAGGCCAACTACTGGATTCATGTAACTCTTTGGAATATCTTGATTTGCGGTCATGTCCTCATGTTACCAAAGCAGGGTGTGACGAGGCTGGATTGCAGTTTCCGGAATGTTGTAAAGTGATTTTTATTGGAAGTTTAGCGGAGCCAGATATATTACTTTGAGGCCAGGATTGAAATGGCACGGGCACTGCTTTGGAAGCTTGTTGGCCGACTACAACAGATCACGGTTTTTCCAACTATAAGTCTTTTTCCCCTTTTTCTTGTTCCGCGTTAATCATTGAATATTAATTTGTTTTACTCTTGTTTTGATTTATATTTATCTCCACATCTCTATGTCTTATGCATGTAGATTATTGGTAGCTGCCCTTGTCTGTGAAATGAATGTGAAATTGTCATAAGTTTGAAACTAGATTTAGGCATATCAATAAGTATATGTACCTTGATTTACTCCTCATTTGTGACTTGAAAACTCTTTCTGTTGGATCTTTATATGATAATCAAAAGCTGGAGCATGTATCTTTCTGAAGGGTGGATGTAAGGAAGCATATGTTGAAGGAGTGTGTGATTGCGGATGGTAGAAGTAAGCTAGTGGGAAGGGACTCATATAGATTCTCATTGAGGAAGGGACTCATTGAATCTCATACAAACTATCCTGCTGCTGTGGTGGTGGCTCTTGGTGGTGTCGCATTCGTCTTTTGGGTCGACAAATTCTTTGATCTCTTATGTTTTGGTATACATCCCTTGTTCAAAAATTTATATGTATTGAATTTGTTGCTGAATCATCGTCCAGTGGTGCAAAATCGAATGGAACTTGAAATCAGAAGTTGGAATTGAAAATCAATTTTGTTCTCGATTTCTGGGGATGTGGATTTTTTTTTTAAATGATGGTCGTCATGGTATGTGGCGAGACTGAGTTCGGTGGGCGGTGAAATTTCGTTTTTGCTTTCTGCCATTTTCCTGCACTCGTGAATATTCCTTTGCAGGGCATTCATCTGCTGAAAGTTTCCCAGCAGAACTCCACCGCTTGAACCTTGAATTGGTAGTTGCCTAATTAAGTTTTTCTCTCGACATACCTGTTAGGAAGATGTATTGCACTGTTTATTAGCGGATAACTGTGCTATAGGTTTCTCTGCTTTGTTATTGTGGCCCTTGGTAACCAGTTTAGCATACTCAGAAGATGGCCCTCGGAGGCGAGGGTATTGACTAAAATGACTTCATCCCCTACCGATAGGAGTTCCGTATACATACATCAAGCTGTTTAGAACCAGTATCAGACTTAGGTTCTGCCTTTGAGCTTGTAAGAAAACCAAGCCATGCTGAATCTGTTTTCCATTGATCATGCGAAACAATTGCCCCGCCCTGTCCCGGTGGGGTTACTGTTTGTTTTCTGTAGATAACTCATTCATATAATTAGGATTTTGGAGTGCTTATATTTTGATTTCAATGCTGGTAACCAGAGGTGGTGGTGTGCGGGGGGTCGAGGTGGTGACTTGAAGCGAGGAAGAACAAATTTAGTTAAAATTTTAATGACGCCCTTTGTAAAACGGCCTAATTCAAGAGATATCCCCGAGAGTGGTTAGTGTCTTTCTTACCCTGCTTCTTGGTGCAAGGTTCGAGTGTTACCAAGTCTTCCTACCCTGTCCAAAAAAAAAAAAAAAATATCCCCTATAATTTTTAAAATATCATTGTCACTTTGGTCAGTTGTCAAAAATAGACCCAACAAAAAGAACACTATTACCAATTTGCCCTTTAAAGGTACCCTTTTTTACGTATTTATAACCATTCTTACAGACACTTGAACACAGACATATTAGTCATTCAATTTTATTTGATCAATATTCAATTTTATTAAATTAATATTTAAGTTTTTGAATTAAAAAATTCAATTTCATCTAATTAATATCAAATTGATCTTTAATTTTATCAAAGTAACATTCAATTCCAATTTCACATTTCATATTATCAAATGAACATTTAATCTCGTTAAATTTGCTTTCAATTTAATCAGTTTGACACTAATTTCCATCAAATTAATACGAAATTAACTTTTAATCTTATTAGATTAATACAAATTTTACCGTCAATATGATCTCATCTATTTCATAAAGTTAACATTCATTGATCAAATCAAAATAGATTTATCAATTTAACACCAAATTAATATTCAATTTCATCAATTTAACATTAAAATTGATCCTTAATTTATCAAATTAATATTTTGTTTCATCAATTTGACATCAAATTAACACTAATTTCACCAAAATTAACATTTAATTCTATCAAATTGATATTCAATTTTATCAATTTAACACCAAATTAACATTCAATTTCATTAATTTAACATTTAATTTCACAAAATCAACATTTTCATCTATTTAACATTCAACTGACCCCAAATTAACAACAATTCACTTCTAGTTTCATCAAATTAACATTAAATATTATCAATTTCATATTCAATTTAATCAACTAACAAAAAATTAACATTTAATTTCATCTATTTAATATAAATTAACATTCAATTGATGAAATTTGGGTTGTGGCAAATGGAGGCTAAAATTTTCCATAGCTCACGAATTGGTTTGAATATGTTTGTGTATGCTTGTCCTATAATGTGGTTGATCTGAAAATGCTTTCCAAGCGTAGAAAAATTAATCGTGCAATAACTCGAAAAATACCGAAGTCATCTTCACAGGGAAAGAAAGACAAATTTAAAGGGTGATATGATATAAACAAAAATAAAAATCTTTTGGTTTGCAGAGATATTGATGAATGATAAATTTTAAAAATAATATTAAAACAAACTAATTAATCTTCAGAGTTCATCCCACCGTGAATGAGAATTTTGACCTAATTTATAACTCATCCAAGATCGTAATCAAACTCACTTAGATGAAGAATATTCAATAAAAATTAGAATTTAGAAAATATGTCTTTTGATGATAAAACTAATTAATGAAAGTATTGGTATCACGTTGATGCAGGGACTTCAAATATTATCCGTGCAAAATTCAATTGTGTAAGGATAATCAAGCATGTTTACAAATCACCCATGTGTTTAAAATAAATTATTTTAATCAACAAAACAAAACTAAGCATTAATACCACTTTATGGTCAAAATCACCCACTCATGGATGAGAATTCATCATCCGATTATGTCGGAATTAAACTACTCGAACATATCGCGTGTTGAATTTAAAGCAAATACGAAAGACATATTAATTGAAGAGAAAGCAAAACTATATTGGAAACAGAATTAAATCCAATACTTTGTATCTAAAACAAGAAATCAAAAGTATTTTGTATTTAGGCTAAAGAAGAAAACAAAAAATGATGAATGCTCTGTATATTCTTTCCCAGAAGAAGAAAAATCGCCCAAGAGAAAACGCCCTAGGAGACAAGCGTTGAAAAGAAGATATGCCAAAGTTGATCCCCAAAATCCTCCGATGTTTCAGTTTAAGAAGAGTGAACGGAAAGAGAGAGATACCCAATCCTCACCAAGATCCTCTCATTCTTTACGTGTATCACCTATTCAAAGAAAATCTCCAAAAATATATTTTAAGATTTGACCAATTAAATTTCTAAATAAAATCCCCTTTTTCCCATTTTGACTGCTTGTACTTGTACAAATGAAGTATGAACCAGTACAAGAGCTCTGCTAGCCGATGAACCAGTACAAGTGAGGAAGAATCGATAGAAGACCCTTCTGTTTGGACAGAACCTCAATGAACCAGTACAAAGGAAATGATGAACCGGTACAAGACCATTCTGTTTAGCGATGAACCGGTACAATATAGTGTTATCGGTACAACATTATTTTCAAGTCTGTAGAACCGGTAAAAGTCCTATTGGTACGAAGGCTGTTTTTCTACCTTTTTGGCTCGATGCTCCTAGTTTAATGTCCGCTCATTACAATGACTTACTGAAGCATTCCAATAGATCCGAATGAGTTTAAAGCACTTGTGACGCCCCTAAAACCGGGGGTCCTTTTGTCAACTCGTTGATCACTCATCAACCCGCGGAAGTACCCGTGAATGCTGCATAACCCGACACCACGTCACAACATCCCTTTCACTAGGATCATAAATAACACAGAATTCGGACAAAGTCTCCCTTATACCGGGCACTCCTAAACGCATCACCTGTGCATATCTCAATCACTTGATCATTCCAAGGTCTCATGTACATCAATTTGTCCTTAATTTTACTCCATTTACATCCTTTGAGCAAAAAGACTCAAGGCCCGAAGGCTTGGCAAGATCATTTAATTTTCTAAAAACTGAAGAGGACCTACCGGTAAAAGATCAACATTTTACCGGTAGAACAACCCTCTAGAATTCTTCTACCGGTAGATAATCAACATTCTACCGATAGAAGATCCCTCTGGAATTCTTTTACCGGTAGATAATCAACGTTCTATTGGTAGAAGAGCTCTCTGAAAATTTTCTACTGGTAGATAACCAACGTTCTACTGGTAGAAGAGCTTCGTTTCCCTCCGATTCGATCCTTTTTCAATTCCAACTCATCAAATCTCATACAACAACCACCCAAACTCATATAACATACAATTTTACACAAAATATAATTCATATGAGTTTGTTTTACAACTCCTTTGTACAATATTACATGTCTAAAAATAATTATGCACTTGTTTTACAAAATGCAATCTAAAGCCACAACTCGGCTTTCTTCATCCATGAGGGCCCAAGTGAGAGCCATCCACCGGCCCTTATCCCGCACCTGAAATGTTGTCCCCATAAAGGGTGAGCCACGCTCAATAGAGTATCTCCTAAAGAGGCTATTCCCTAACTTAGATACATATGAAATGCTCACATGCAATTCAACAATCAACAAACAATCCATTTACGAATATGCAATTCATAATGGAATACTCTATACCATACCATGTTATGAGGTGAGACTCACACATGCAACGCAACTCGAGCCTTCACCGGCTCCCATATCACATGCAATGTCGTGCGTATGAATCTGGACATTCCAAGCCACCGCTATTAATGTTGCATATCCAATGACCATTATAAATCCCGGGTCTATCTTGGCATGGGTATTTATGGACTTACACCAACGGGCACCCAACCGACACGACATTTATGGACTTCCACCAACGACCCCACATACGCCAACACACTTTATGGACTCAATACTAACGGAGTGTGTATCCAAATCACCGGGTCTTGCACCCGAGGGACATTATAGCCCTCCTTGCTAACCCCGACCCTATTTTCAATGCAAACCCGTGCGACTCAGTCGAACCTTGGTCCAACTTTCTCGAACCCACGCATCATCTACCAAGAATGGTGTTTGATCAAAACCATGCACATACACCCACACCCACACCCATGCCATATGCCCACGAATGTGATGCTACCCATGCATATGCAATGTAATGTACCATTGCATTTAATATCATTTTGCAACCAAGTTTTCAATTGCAATATCAACATCATGTTCAACATGTCATGAGCACAATATGAACAACATTCCATCTTAATAACATTCCCAATTGTCAATTTATATCATATGCATATAAATTACAATCTATATTCTCACCAAGCATGTTATAACATTTTCAATGGAACAACCATGCTAAATCAACGTAGGCATTTTATCAAACACTTTTATAGCATATAATCACGTAACACATAATCATGCCTGTAAAACCCGGGAAATTTGAACTTTTTCTAAAAAGGGTAAAATAGTAATTTGCCACTATAATGCGTACTTAAAATACTCATGTTCTAGACCTCGGATGAGGAAACGGAGTTCGCCGTTGGATTCGTATCGCGAAAATGAGTCACCTTGTCAAATTTCGTCGAATTCCGAGATAGTCAGATTTTTGCACGTTGTTCGAGGCGACTGCGTGGCGAATGACCTCACGAACGTCCCCATAAATAAAGTTTATAAAATTTCCTTAAAATTGAATTAAAGTTCAAATAAAATTAATTTGAACTTAAGCCGGGATCAAATAAATCGTTTCGGGACGAAATCGGATCCGATTAAACGAAGGACACGTGGCGCGACATGGGCCAAGTATTTAAAAACTATATAAAGGGGTAAATATCTTAGAAAATCAGATTTTTGCCACTTGTGTTCTTTTTTGGCCGGCCAAGAGAGAGAGAAGAGAGAAAAGAGAGAAAACCTTGATCTTCAAGCTTTCTCCGTCGATTCCCGGAGTTCCGTCGGTCGGATTCCGTCGAGCCAAGAGTTAAAGTCGATCCTCTCGACGAGGGCTACGCAACCACACCAAGAACGAGGGGTTTCACTGAGGATCCAAAGAAGGAGATTTGGGGGAAATCTAGTCTTGCGCTCGGGAAGACTTCTTGAAGCTTCTTTCGGGTGATTACGCTTCAAGAAATAGGGTTCTTCCTACTTTGGTGTAATCTTTCCTTAGATGTTGGTAGTCTAAAAGTTTAATATGTTATGCCTATGATAGACCTTCATATATAGGGTTATGGGTATAGAAACGGAAAAGTGAGCCTAGAAATGGTTTAAACTAAATTCTAGTTCGAACTTGGTATATGAAGTAAATGTGATTTATTACGTAACTTGGGGAAATTTGAGGCATGATTATGTGATTTATATATTGTGCCTAGAAGGTGTTTGATTAAATGCCTTGTTTGAATGGAATTGTTGTTTTGATCTAATTGAAATAACATGTTTAAGTTCAACTTGTGGAATCATATGCTTATGATGTGATTGTAATTAAAGGTGCTTGTTGATATATGCATAGGTTGATATATATTAACATCGGAATGAATATGATATTTATATGCTTAGGACATAAATTTACCATGGATATGTTGAAATTGTGCATGGGTTGTTCTTGACATAATGAACCTCATGTGGTATGCAATGGGACATAGCATTGCATGTGCACGGAAGCATCTCATTACATGGGTGTGTGCATGATTGATGTCAACACCACACTTGGTGGTTGATAGTATGGCTTGGGAAAAGTTGGGTCGAAGACCTAGCTAAGCCGCTTGATTGCATGATAAATATGGGTCGGGATGAGCAAGAAGAGGCATGACGACCTCTCGGGTGCAAGGCCCGGTGATTTGGGGGGTGCACTCCATTGGTATAAGAGTCCATAAAGTGTACGGGTGTGGAAGACCCTTGGTATGAGTCCATGAATTGTCCGATCCCAAGAAAGACCCTAGTTTTTGGAAAATATCATTTGATGTAAACATAAATGATGAAATGAAACACTTTGGCATTGCATCGTGTAGTAGGAGTCGGTGAGGACTCGGGTTGAATTGCATGAGTGAGCGTCATCTCATTTCATGGCAAGGTAGTATTGCATTTCAACTTAGAATGCATGTCCTTATGAGAAATGATTGTTTGCAAATGAATGTTGCATGAGCATGAGCATCTAGGGGGAGAGTAGCCCTTGTAGGATTTACTCTACTGGGCGTTGGCTCACCCTATATGGGAAACATTTCAGGTGTGGGGTTTGCACCGGCGGATGGCTCACTTGGAGAGCATCAAGCATGAAGGGGGCCGGCTTGTGGCCTTAGTTTGAGTTTTTGTAAAACTTTTATCAAAATTCCATTTTGACGTGTAAATTATGGAATTAATTGTAATGGAACTTGTATAAGTTATGTATTATATGGAAAATCTCATTAAACATGTGTTGGATGAGTTTTGGGAGGTTTGAAATGGATTGAAAACGAGAAATGGTTGAAAAAGGCAATACTGGGCAGACAGTACCGGTACTGTGTACCGGTATGGTATGGTACCGGTACGGTGTACCGGTACGCCATTTCCAGTAGGTTAACTGTACCGGTATTGTGTACCGGTACGGTAGGGTACCGGTACTGTGTACCGGTACGATATGGTACCGGTACACTGTACCGGTACACTTTCAGAAATTTTCAGATTTTTAAATTGCTTTGCCCCATTTTCAATCTAGGTTTTCCTTCCCTCCAATGATATAAATAGACTATAATGGAGTACAAATCCTGATATATTGGGTCTGGGTTGAACCCAACGAATAATTGAATTCAGTTATATTTATGAGTTATGATCCCAGCGAAGGGATGCTATCGCCGTGGTGTTGATTTGAGTGGCATCCACGGGTATTTCCGCGGGTTGATGGATGATCAACGGACCCCCGGATTTTGGGGCGTCACAATGCCCAATCAACACATTTCTCATGAAATTACAAAAACAAGCAATTTCACCCAAAACTCAATTCATACGAAAATTGGTTTTATACATTCTTATACATTTCTCATACTCTAGTTACACTAGAAATACATTTAGACAAAAGATTTCATTTCAAGTCATGCTACCCATTTCATACGAAATCTTAGGTTGAAAATAAACCTAGCTAGGAGAAAAATCATACCTCTTGAAGCGTAATACACGTAGTAGAAAGCTCCCAAGAGCCCAAATCAAGCTTCAAGCATTGACTTCCCAAAATACCGTCTTTGAGACTTCATCAAAATCCTCAATTTTTGGTATGGTTTGTAGCCCACATCGCGTAGAACAATCTTTGCTCTTGGCCCAAGGCAGTTCGACGAACGGAGAGCCGTAGATCTTAGAGAGAAGGTTGAAGAATCCCTTCTTTTCCGGAATTTCAAGGCTGAGAAATGGGGGAAAAATCTGATTTCCCCCCCCCCCCCCTTTTTTATACTCCCCATATACTTGGTTCAGTTGCGTCACACGTCCGCCTTTCCCGGATCCGATTTCGTCCCGAATCAATTAAATCTCGTCCCGTTTCAAGTTCAATATATTTTTATTTGAAATTACTTTAAATTATTTTTCATGTTTTGCAAATAAATTCCCGTTCGCATTTATTTTGGTTACGCGACACCCGTTCGCCTTGTAAAATGCAAAAAATTTTGCAGTTTCAAAATTCAATGAAAATTAACTGGGTAACTAGATTTCACGAGAAAAATCCAACAGTGAGGTCCGTTTCGTCATCCGAGTTCTAGAAAAATTTGGGTTTTTAACTCGTACCGTAACGACTAATTATTGTTTTGTCCTTTTTTCATAAAATTCAAATTTTCCCGAATTTTATAGCCCTCCTTATCACACCTAATTACCTACAAACACACAATTTATTTATAAAACATAAACTCGGTGGAAATAAAATATAAAATTAACAAGCAAAGCTAAGCTGGTTGGTTTAAGACATAAAATTATGCAAAAATGTGTACTAAACAGTGTGTTGATTAGTAGTTAAAATTAGCATTTTACTATGCCTTTTTAAGACTAATTACATTTTGATGGAGTTTAAATGATGAAATTTCAGGACATAAATTGTACAAGGGCCCAAAGGCAATGAAAATCAAACTTTCATGCAACACCAACATGTTCTGGAAGAAAATTGGAGAAGCTTGAAACAAGGCAAGAACGTTTGAACGCCAATCCACGTTCGAACGTTCTCTTGAATTATTTGAAGACCAGATTGCTGAAGTGCTAATACATGATGTGTTGCAGCTAGGAAGGAAAACACAGAGGTACTTGAGTGCCACGTTCGAACGCCAATCCACGTTCGAATGTTGTCCTGAATTATTGAGGACCAGGCTGCTGAGTGCAAGGGCAATGTGACTTGATCCGAAATGTGTACACCCAAGTGCAGGCAGTCAAGTTGTAGTAATAATCCGGTTAAGTCCGAAGTTGAATCCACAGGGAACTAATACTGGTGTTTAGAAGTAAGAAGTGATAGAGACCTCAATGATTGGAATCCTTGAGATTTAAAGTTGTGATGTTTAGGAATTTTTCTGGACAGAATATAAGATTCTTTCCAAGGGGATTTTCTAGACAAAATATAAGAAGTTCTCAATTGTAATAGTCACCCTTTATCTCGAGGATCTGGACATGTAGTTAACCATCCGGTTTATTATACTTGTGCTTGGGAACCCAATTAACCACCGTGTCAACATGAAGTTAATCGAAAGATAAAGATGGATTGTGAGAATTAATAGCATGGTTCCGATGTCTTTGTAGAAGTTTACAAGAATTGTCTATGCCGAGACTCAACCCGTCTACAAACAAGCAAGTGTCTCTACAAGGCATCCAACCATGACATTAGTATTCCATTCTTTAATTGAAGCACAATAATGGTGAAGATTGAAATGTAGTCATGAAGATCTAGCCGGGGTACTTGCCTTGAACCAATGAGTCTTTCTATGTCAAGAGTCATCTACTTAATAGAAAGTACTCACGGTTATACAAAGTATCGTAGCTTTACTAGATGCATTCAATCATTAACAAGTGAAATATAAAGCATTAAGCATAAACGAAATGCACAAATATAAATTCCGAATGATTTATACATGTCCATCACCTCTTACTAAAGAGTGAATGAGAAACTACTCACTCTTCATGGCTTTGGTAAAGCTAGAAAAGTGAGTGATGTTCATCCCTCCAAGTAGATGAGTTACAAGGTAAAATACACTACACAAGGAGCCGATCTTTGACAAAGAATGAGTGAATCACGTTCCACCCTTCACGGCTTTGGTAAAGTTCTAGAAAAGTGGAAGAGTTTCCCTCCTCTAAGGGAAGAAGGAAGCTCAAACAATGGAAGTAAAAGAAAGCAATAATACAATAAAAGAAAGCAATACTAAAGTAAAAGAAAAGAATAAAGTAAAAGAAAGCAATAATAAAGTAAAAGAAATCAATAATACTTTTGGAGGGTTTTCCACTACCAAAAGATGAAAATTTACAGGCCCCAAGGGGTGGTATTTATAGGCAAAAAGGGAGGGTTTGAATTACACTTTGATCCCCCTTTGTTTTGAGCTTTGACATTAGCACCCCAGTAGTTTGTAGTTTTGATACAGTTGGCTCCCCAGTAGTTTCTAGCTTTGATACAGTTGGCTCCTCAGTAGTTTCTCTAGTAGTTTGTAGCTTTGACACACAAAACCCTGAAAAGAACAACAATTAATGCATTATCCCTAATTCACATACTAACCCTAATTTGTCTTACTTTGACTCTTTTAACTTTGTTTAACTAACACAATTGACCTATTAACTTAATTAAATTATGCATTAATTAGGGTTAATCACACCCTCCAACCTAAACATTACTAGTCCCTAGTAATAAATAACAATCGAACAAAATAAAATCACTTTCGTAGATGACATGATTGCATTTAGCATTTGCAACAAACCGTTAAACCCTTAGGTGATCCCTAGTGGACGAGTTTTGTCTCGTGAAGGTTTTCAGTGAAGCTACCTACAAACTCCAGTTTAAAAGATGTGTATATGTAAGATTTTTTGTTCGAATGAGTTAGCACCATGATCGTTGAGACACCCATCCCTTAATTTCAAATTGTTTCCCAAACACTTCTCTGTCATAGGTACGTACTCTATGCAAAAATAAACACTTGTTACATTGCTATTTGAAATTCTCTATGTAGTAAGAATAATCATTCTAGCGACAAGAATTATTATATAACAAAAACTCTTCTTTACAACCTTCCATGGATCTCTTTGATTTCACAATCCTCTGTTAGAAATCTCTCAGCGAAAATTCTCTCCGATTATAGTGACTTTTCTCACAAAACCATGTGATCAGAAGAAGGTTAATTGTAAATTCACATGCTCAACAATTACGGGAGTGAAATCCAAGGAAACAGACTAATCAGGTTTGGCATAATCTCATGGAAGAATATTGATACAAATAAAGTAATACTATTTAACATACCCCACACTTTTGATTGACGACCTACACATGCATCACTATTTGAGATCAATTAGGTCTTTTTATACGTTATAATGTGGCCAGGGGTTAGTGGCTAACGAAACGACGTCAATGGTATTCAAAAACTATCCTTTCTTTATGTAATGTAGCACACATCTTTCTAGCTTTTCGAAACTTCACCTACATGGTATTTATTTCTTTCATTTTTTTTTTCATTTTTCACTTTCTTGGCCATTTTTTTTTCTCTATTTCCTTTTCAGTTGTTTCCACAAAATTTTCTTTCTTTGAACAGTAGCCACCATCTTCTTTTTTTTTTTCTCTTACTTTTTTGTATCATACTGATTTATAAGAGGGTGCAAGAAAATTAGATAGCAAAGGTATGTCAAATATATTTTCCTGTGGCTCGGTTATCATATGGGTTACATGAAAAAGAAATCACACATTAAAGGCTCAATCACGGCTAACTAGGAATATAATTTCGTAAAAGAAATGGCTAAGGCTCAAAAATTAAATCAAAGATGGCCTAAGATCATTTCTCAAGCATGTGCACATGTATGTTCGTATGAACAGATTCTTGTGGGATATATCAATAGACTGCCCTATTTGCATTAATCAAAACAATAATAATGAGATTATTCAAGGATAGAAAGTAAAAGACCTTACTTGAGTAAATGTTGATTTTCTCTCAAAAGCATCGCAAGACTCGAAAACTTACCATGGTATTCTTCGTTATCTCCACTGGTTATGTCAGGTTTTCAAAGAATGTCGGTTATATATCAATTCTATTTTCGAGTCTGGTCATTTTGTACCTTAAGAATAACAAATACCAATGTACATTTGACATTTAAGCATAGAGAAAATACCATTTTTCAAGGAAATAAGGTTTTTTTTTTTGAAACTGGCTTTCAGACGTCAAATAAAAAATCAAAATTATTTACATACACATTTATCTATGAAAATTGAAAGAAGACTAAATGCACAAATAGAACTTGGAAAACTATGGCGTCTCATGATAAGTCCCTACCCACGCTACATGTTGGTATTCTAGGACATTCCTTACTCGGCCCATTTTTTTTTTTAAAATTTCAAATAAAAAGGATTTTGTACATCTAATAAAAAGATATTTACACTTTTTACAAAAATTCGGACCCTTGGCTTTCATCCTAAAAACACAATTTTTTACAGTTTTGTCAAAAAAGTAGTCTAATCCGAGTCCTCGCTTGTGTCTATGTCATTATTAGTGACCCTTCCAACTTCTTGTCGCACATAACGTGTAAGTACCGGATTGGTATAAGATGGCGTCTCAGGAAAATCCTTACTCTGCCCATACACTATCCAGTTTAATCGATCGGTTGCACGACCCGAAATTGGTTCAGAACACTGATTGTATTTCTTCATGTGAAAGATCCTGCCACATTGTTTACAAGCACCCAGTCGTTTGGCATGATGACGTTTAGCAAAAGTGCTTCTGCCACACAATGGTTTTGCTTGTTCTTCTCGGATTTCAATTTTTCTCACAACTCTTGCCTTTCTCATTATCACAACATGCACATCAGATGGAAAAGTGAGTAAAACGCCTAAACTAAACCAAA
The DNA here is from genome assembly GCA_951799425.1 of Ilex aquifolium. Classification (NCBI taxonomy): domain Eukaryota; kingdom Viridiplantae; phylum Streptophyta; class Magnoliopsida; order Aquifoliales; family Aquifoliaceae; genus Ilex; species Ilex aquifolium. Next base: position 3,479,725 of record OX637407.1, read on the forward strand.
AAAGTTTACTATCCATGCTTGCTAAACTAAAGACACGCTATCTGGTTCTTTAACGTCTGCCAGTCACCAAGACGAATGAAGCTGACTTAAAAACATGATCATCAATTTAAACAAAATATGATCAAAAGCAACAACATCAACAACAACAACAAAAAAATTTTACGGGCACAAAATACACAAGATATGAACTATAGTTCTCACTCCCAACCTAAACTGAACATTGTCCCAAATGTTTCGAATTTACCAGTGTATGGAGTTTCGAAATGAGGTTGTAAGGTAGAGATCTGTTCATCTTCCGAAACCTACAAACAAAACACAACAATTAATCATCTTTAGGGAGATCTGGGTTTTGGCTAGGCTGGAAACCCTTCACCCTAAGTGCAAACAAAAGAAGAACAGCCATGTACAAATACAAACATAAAATCCAAATTATTAAACAAAGGACTGGGTCTTCGGGGTATATGGTCATGGATTTGCAGGGGGTGGGTTGTTTTTACAGAGAATAGAGAACAACGAAGAAGAAGAAGAAGAAGAAAAAGAAGAGGGGGGTCGTTTTTCATAGAACAGTGAAAACGAAGAAGAAAAAGAAGAAGAGGGGCCAACAACGACGGATGGGGAAAAGGGAAAAAAGGATGGAGTCCTTATAAAGGCGTCCTCTTGAGTCGGGTTGGGTCGTATTTTTCTTGACCCGATCCGTTTGAGTGTCGGCAGGCGCGAATATTCGCGGAATATTCTGGATCCATTAAAAAAAATAGTTTCCACTTCTTTAAAAAAGTCTTCCAAAAATGGTTTCAGACGCTGACCGTTGACGGTAAAAATATTACCATTTGATGGATTTTTCACCTCCACTGCTCCATGTCCAAACACTTGTTTGACAATGTAAGGTCCAGTCCATCTTGATCTCAACTTACCAGGAAAAAGATGAAGCCTTGAATTATATAGCAGGACTTTTTGAGAAGGTTCAAAAGACTTTCGCACAATATTCTTGTCATGAAAAATTTTCATTCTGGACTTAGCAATTTTCACATTGTCATATGCCTCATTTCTCAATTCCTCTAACTCATTAATCTGAAGTTTTCTTGAGAGTCCAGCCTTGTCTAGGTCGAAGTTCATTGCTTTAATGGCCCAGTATGCTCTATGTTCCAATTCCATAGGTAGGTGACAAGGCTTGCCATAGACTAATCGATAGGGAGACATGCCCAAAATTGTTTTGAAAGCAGTGCGATATGCCTAGAGTGCATCAGTTAGTCTTAATGACTAATCTTTGCGGTTTGGGTTTACCGTTTTTTCTAAAATCAGTTTAATCTCTCGATTAGCCAATTCTGCCTGTCCACTAGTTTGTGGATAATAAGGGGTTGCAATTTTGTGAAAAATCAAGTATTTTTTTCATCAAATTCCAAAAAGGACGATTGCAAAAATGAGCACCCCCATCACTTATGATAGATTTCGGAATTCCAAACTGGGACAAAATATTTTCTTTTAGAAACTTGATCACTGTTCGGTGATCATTATTTCGGCATGGAATTGCCTCAACCCATTTGGACACATAATCTACAACCACTAAAATGTATAGATAGCCAAAGGAATGGGGAAATGGTCCCATAAAATCGATGCCCCAACAGTCAAAAATTTCAATCACTAGAATGGGGTTCAAGGGCATCATGTTTCTTTTAGAAGTGCTTCCCAACCTTTGGCATCTATCACACATTAAAAAAAAGGCATGGACATCTTTAAAAAGTGTGGGCCAATAAAATCCGCACTGCAAGATTTTCGCAACGGTTTTCTTTGATGAGAAATGACCACCACATGCTTTAGAATGGCAAAATGATATTACCTGCCTGCTCTCATGCTCGGGGATGCAACGCCTTATAATTTGATCCTTACAGTACTTAAATACATATGGATCCTCCCAAAAGAAATTACGAACCTCCCTCAGAAATTTCTTTCTATCCATCAATGTAAAAGAAGGAGGAAACGTACCAGTAGCATGTAAGTTAGCAATATCAGCGTACCATGGTGTTTCCATGACTGTGAACAGTTGTTCATCAGGGAAATTCTCATTGATTGGCAGTCCATCCTCATGAAATTCATACGTTAATCTGGACAGATGATCTGCCACCACATTCTCAACACCTTTCTTGTCCTTAATGATTAGATCAAACTCTTGGAGTAAGAGTATCCATCTTAAGAGCCTTGGCTTGACATCCTTTTTTATGAGCAAAAATTTTAATGCTGCATGGTCAGTGAACACAATAACAGAAGAACCAACAAGATAAGAACGAAATTTCTCCAAAGCAAAAACTACAGCAAGCAATTCTTTTTCAGTCGTTGAATAATTCATTTGAGCATCATTCAAAGTTTTGCTTGCATAGTAAATCACATAGGGTTTCTTGTCATTTCTTTGTCCCAACACATCGCCTACAACATAATCACTTGCATCACACATTAGTTCAAACGGCAGGGTCCAGTCAGGGGGTTGCATTATTGGGGCAGAAATTAACATACCTTTAAGCTTATCAAAAGCTTTCTGGCATGCTTCACTCCACACAAACGATACATTCTGACTTAGGAGATGACACATGGGTTTATATATGGTACTAAAGTCTTTTATGAATCTCCTGTAGAACCCTGCATGTCTAGGAATGATCGAACATCCTTTACAGTCTTGGGAACAGGCAAATTTCCAATCAGATCGATTTTTGTCTTGTCAACTTTCATGCCTTCAGACGACACAATGTGACCTAGGACAATGCCTTGTGTTACCAAGAAATGACATTTCTCCCAATTGAGCACTAGATTGGCTTCCTTACACCTTATCAACACCTTCTCTAGGTTTTGTAGACACAAATCAAACGAGTCACCATATACAGAGAAATCATCCATGAACACTTCCAAAAAATTCTCAACCATGTCGCTAAACAAACTCAGCATGCACCTTTGGAATGTTACAAAAGCGTTACAAAGTCCGAACGACATCTTTTTGAATGCAAATGTCCCAAAGGGACATGTGAATGTTGTTTTCTCCTGGTCATCTAGTGCTATCTCAATTTGATTATACCCAGAATACCCATCCAGGAAACAGTAGAATTCATGACTTGCAATTCTCTCTAAAACTTGATCAAGAAAGGGAAGAGGGAAATGTTCTTTTCTAGTTACCAAATTGAGCTTTCGATAGTCTATGCACATTCACCATCCTGTGATGACTTGAGTTGGTACTAGTTCATTGGCATCATTTTTTACCACTGTGACTCTAGACTTCTTGGGCACAACTTGGGTTGGGCTCACCCATTTGCTATCAGAGATGGGAAAGATTATCCCTGCATCTAATAGCTTAAGTACCTCAGTTCTCACAACTTCCTTCATGTGAGGGTTCAGTCGTCGTTGCATTTGGTGAGAGGGTTTTGAATCCTCTTCAAGGTCTATAGCATGATTGCAGATTAACAGGTTTATACCTTTCAAGTCAGCGATGGTTCACCCAATGGTGCTTTTATGTCGTTTGAGAACTTCAATCAGCTTAGACTCTTGCAAGTCTGTAAGCTTAGATGAAATTACCACTGGGTATGACTCGTCGTCCCCTAAAAATGAATATTTGTGGTCAGATGGGAGTGGTTTTAGCTTAGGCTTTAGTGGCTTTGTGCCACTTGGTGAGATTTCTTCGAATTTGGGCGCCCATGTCCCAACAGTGTGAGTAGGGCAATTCCTTGGGTTTTGATCATCATTTGTTGTCTCAGATGTGATAGATTCCAACATAGAAGTTTCAGTAGGGTTTTTACAAAATGTGTTATCCATATGTTCCTGTATCAGAGACTCAATGAAATTTATTTCTCTCACTTCCTTGTCTTCTCCTGGGTGTTTAGCAATATTGAAAATATTCAACTCGAGAGTCATATTTCCAAAAGTTAATTTCATGACTCCATTCCTGCAATTGATTAGTGCATTTGAGGTTTCTAGGAAGGGTTGACCAAGAATGACGGGAATTTGATTCTCTGAATTCATTGCTGGCTGAGTATCTTGAACAATGAAGTCAATAGGGAAGAAAAAGTCATCCACTTGGACAAGTACATCTTCGACAATGCCCCTAGGAACTTTGACAGATCTGTCTGTCAACTGGAGTATGACACAAGTGGGTTTGAGCTCACCCAGACCCAACTGCTGGTAGATAGAGAATGTGAGCAAATTGACACTGGCTCCCAGATCTAACTGTGCTTGTTCTATTCTGAAGTTTCCAATGACACATGCCACAGTTGGACATTCCGGATCCTTGTATTTTGAAAGGGTTTTGTGTTGAAGTAGAGCACTGACTTGTTCCGTCAAGAAGGCTCTTTTTTGGACATTCTGGTTTCTTTTGACTGTGCACAAGTCTTTCAGAAACTTGGCATAGGAAGAAACCTGCTGGATTGCATCCAAAAATGGGATATTGATCTTTACTTGCTTGAAAAACTCGTAAATTTATGGCTGGTTATTCAACTTCTGTACTGCTTTGAGTCTTTGGGAAAAAGGAGCAGGAATAGGATATGAAGGGGTCTTTTTCCTTTGATGGCTCTGGCTCTTTTTCAATCACAGGTTCAGGCTCAACTAGTTCAAACTCAACTGGTTCTGTGATTGGGATTGACTTTGAAATTAACATGTCTCTTATGGTTTTGTCAAACATCTTGCCACTTCCCGGTGTAGTGACAACTTAGGCTTGGTCTTGTGGGTTTTCCATGATTGAAGGATTTCCCACATGGAATTGGCCTTGCAGTTGTTTTGGTTGGGCAGGAAACTTGCCTTTCTCATGGGTGGTCATGGATTGGGTCAGCTTTTGGATGTGGCTTTTAAGATCCTCGAAATACTGGGTGGTCTGTGCTTTGAAATCGGTGAAAGCCTGTGTGGAATGGGTGTTGTAGTTCATTTGGGTTTGCATGAACTGGTTCAGTGTCTCCTCAAGGCTCCTCTTGTGCGGTGGTTGGTATGGTTGATATGCGGGAGGTCCTTGAGGTGGTGGTTGTGAATTTTGTGGATTCAGGGGAGTTGGTTGTGTGTTCCTCCAACTGAAGTTTGGGTGATTCCGCCACCCTAGATTGTATGTTTCAGAATATGGGTTGGAGTAAGGCTTGTTGAAGTTGGAAATTGCATTTGTTTGTTCCAACAAGACCTCTTTGAATGGCGGAATGGTCGGACACTCCCCAGTAGGGTGTCCTGTTAGCGTACAAATCCCACACACTTGTTCTGTGGGAGGGCCAACATCAACTTGATGAACCTTTTTCATCTCTAAAGCTTCAAGTTTTCGAGATAGGGTGGACATTTTTGCTCTTAGGTCATCATCCTCTTTCAAGACATACATACCCCCTTGGGAAGTAGATGGTTTGGCTTCAACAGTGGTAGGGGAGGTTGAGTCCCACATCTAAGAACTATCAGATATGGTGTCAAAAAAATTGAATGCCTCCTCCGGACTTTTTCCCATAAATTCTCTTTGAGCCATCATTTCGACAAACTGACGTAGTCTAGTGGGTAAGGAGTCATAGAAAAGTCCTACCAAAGTCCAGTTCTAAAAAGCATGGTGTGGGCAGGATTGGAGCAGATCTTTGAATCTCTCCCAACTTTGGTAAAAAGTTTCTCCTTCTTTGACCAAAAAATTCATGATTTGTCTTTTGAGTGCATTAGTGCGGTGTAGAGGAAAAAACTTTCTGAAAAATTTATTTTGTAATGCCTGTCAGTCAGGTATTGAAAGAGCTTTTAAAGAATTTAGCAATTGTTTAGCTTTGTCCCTTAAAGAGAAAGGAAAAAGTTTCATCTTGGCCAGTTCAGAATTGTCTTGAAATGTTCCACATACTTCCTCAAAATATTTTATGTGCAGATACGGATTTTCAGATTCGAGTCCATGAAATTGAGGTAGTAGTTGCACTGTCCCCGCCTTTACATTAAAGAGGGGTGCATTTGCAGGAAAGATAAAGCAAGAGGGGACACTATTTCTTGTGGGATGTCAGTAATCCCGCAAAGTTCGAATGTTAGGCACTTCCCTCTCTCTCTCACAAGGACATCTCCTTGTCTCTCATTATTTGCTATACTATTTTCACATGAGTCTGCTACAGATCTAGGTGAAGATGGTTCAGGCTGATTCACAGACCCAAAAGATTCTGCCGGCAAATTTTGATAGTGAGGAGCGTCCTCAGACATAAAAAAATAAAATAAAAGTATCCACAGTAAATCAAAAAAAATATATACAAAAAGGAAGATCTTTTTACCATTTACCTTAAAACACCTTATTAGCTCCCCGGCAACGGCGCCAAAAACTTGACTTGATTCGAAATGTGTACACCCAAGTGCAGGCGGTCAAGTTGTAGTAATAATCCGGTTAAGTCCACAGTTGAATCCACTGGGAACTAATACTGGTGTTTAGAAGTAAGAAGTGATAGAGACCTCAATGATTGGAATCCTTGAGATTTAAAGTTGTGATGTTTAGGAATTTTTCTGGATAGAATATAAGATTCTTTCCAAGGGGATTTTCTAGACAAAATATAAGAAGTTCTCAATTGTAATAGTCACCCTTTATCTCGAGGATCTGGACATGTAGTTAACCATCCGGTTTATTATACTTGTGCTTGGGAACCCAATTAACCACCGTGTCAACATGAAGTTAATCGGAAGATAAAGATGGATTGTGAGAATTAATAGCATGGTTCCGATGTATTTGTAGAAGTTTACAAGAATTGTCTGTGCCGAGACTCAACCCGTCTACAAACAAGCAAGTGTCTCTACAAGGCATCCAACCATGACATTAGTATTCCATTCTTTAATTGAAGCACAATAATGGTGAAGATTGAAATGTAGTCATGAAGATCTAGCCGGGGTACTTGCCTTGAACCAATGAGTCTTTCTATGTCAAGAGTCATCAACGTCATAGAAAGTACTCACGGTTATACAAAGTACCGTAGATTTACTAGATGCATCAATCATTCAATAAACAAGTGAAATACAAAGCATTAAGCATAAACGAAATGCACATATATAACTTCTGAATGATTTATACATGTCTATCACCTCTTACTAAAGAGTGAATGAGAAACTACTCATTCTTCATGGCTTTGGTAAAGCTAGAAAAATGAGTGATGTTCATCCCTCCAAGTAGAGGAGTTACAAGGTAAAATACACTACACAAGGAGCCGATCTTTGACAAAGAATGAGTGAATCATGTTCCACCCTTCACGGCTTTGGTAAAGCTCTAGAAAAGTGGAAGAGTTTCACTCCTCTAAGGGAAGAAGGAAGCTCAAACAATGGAAGTAAAAGAAAGCAATAATACAATAAAAGAAAGCAATACTCAAGTAAAAGAAAACAATAAAGTAAAAGAAAGCAATAATAAAGTAAAAGAAAGCAATAATACTTTTGGAGAGTTTTCCACTACCAAAAGATGAAAATTTATAAGCCCCAAGGGGTGGTATTTATAGGCAAAAAGGGAGGGTTTGAATTACACTTTGATCCCCCTTTGTTTTGAGCTTTGACATTGTCACCCTAGTAGTTTGTAGTTTTGATACAGTTGGCTCCCCTGTAGTTTCTCCAGTAGTTTGTAACTTTGACACACAAAACCCTGAAAAGAACAACAATTAATACATTATCCCTAATTCACATACTAACCCTAATTTGTCTTACTTTGACTCTTTTAACTTTGTTTAACTAACACAATTGACCTATTAACTTAATTAAATTATGCATTAATTAGGGTTAATCACAATGGTGCATGGCGTGTGGCAGTTACTCTCACAGAAGAGCACATGCCACTTGAGTAGGAGGTGCAAACTCTATCTGGCGTTCGAACGCCCATCAAGCAAAGATAGGAGACAACGTTCGAACGTTGTCCCTAGACAGACTACAGAGTGGTGATTTTCTATCCGGGCATTGGGGCACTCACTTGGACTTTGAAGACCTTGTACTATTCCTTCACACTCCCTTGTCCTCTCCTCCTTGCCTATAAATAGTCCCATTGTGGGAGCTTCAAAAGGAGATAGACTAGACCAAAACATTTTACATAGAAAGCTAGAGCTAGTTGTAGAGTTAGACTTAGATTTACATTTAATTGCATAGAGGAAGATAGATCATCTTTTGGTTGAGGTGGAAACCCTCCAAAAGTGGCTAGCTTTCTTCTACTTTCATTATTAGTTTCATTCGCTTCCATTGTTTGAGCTTCCTTCTTCCCTTAGAGGAGTGAAACTCTTCCACTTTTCTAGAGCTTTACCAAAGCCGTGAAGGGTGGAACGTGATTTACTCATTCTTCGTCGAAGATCGGCTCCTTGTGTAGTGTGTTTTACCTTGTAACTCCTCTACTTGGAGGGATGAACATCACTCACTTTTCTAGCTTTACAAAAGCCATGAAGAGGGAGTAGTTTCTCATTCACTCTTTAGTGAGAGGTGATGGCCATGTATAAATCATCTGGAAGTTATATTTGTGCATTTCGTTTATGCTTAATGCTTTATTTTTCACTTGTTTATTGAATGATTGAATCCATCTAGCAAAGCTAAGGTACTTTGTATAACTGTGAGCACTTTCTATGACACAGATGACTCTTGACTTAGAAAGACTCATTGGTTCAAGGCAAGTACCCCGGCTAGATCTTCATGACTACATTTCAATCTTCACCATTATTGTGCTTCATTTAAAGAATGGAATACTAATGCCATGGTTGGATGCCTTGTAGAAACACTTGCTTGTTTGTAGACGGGTTGAGTCTCAGCACAGACAATTCTTGTAAACTTCTACAAAGACATCGGAACCATGCTATTAGTTCTCATAATCCATCTTTATCTTCTGATTAACTTCATGTTGACACGGTGGTTAATTGAGTTACAAGCACAAGTATAATAAACCGGATGGTTAACTACATGTCCAGATCCTCGAACTAAAGGGTGATTGTTTCATTTTGAGAACTTATTATATTTTTTCTAGAAAATCCACTTGGATAGAATCTTATATTCTGTCAAGAAAAATCCCTAAAAATCACAACTTTAAATCTCAAGGGTTCCAATCACTGTGGCCTCCATCACTGTTTACTTCGAAACACCAATATTAGTTCCCTGTGGATTCGACTCTGGACTTATCCGTATTATTACTACAACTTGGCAGCCTGCACTTGGGTGTACACATTTCGGATCAAATCAAGTTTTTGGCGCCGTTGCTGGGGAACCAAAAAGGTGTTTTAAAGTAAAAGGTAAAAAGACCTTCATTTGTATATATATTTTTGATTTACTATTTACAATTTTTCTTTTATGTCTGAGGACGATCCTCACTTTCAAAATTTACCGGTTGAATCTGTTGGGTCTATGAATCAGTCTGAACCATCTTCACCTAGATCAGTAGCAGACTCTTTTGACAATAGTATGGAAAATAATGAGAGACAAGGAAAAGTTCATGTGAGAGAGGGGGAAGTGCCTAACATTCAAACTTTGCAGGATTATTTAAATCCCACAAGAAATAGTGTCCCCTCTTGTTTTGTGTTTCCTGCAGATGCGCTCCTCTTTACTGTAAAGACGGGGACAGTCCAACTACTACCTTAATTTCATGGTCTCGAAATAGAAAACCCATACTTGCATATAAAAGATTTTGAGGAAGTATGTGGAACATTCCAAGACAATTCTGAACTGGCCAAGAAGAAACTTTTTCTTCTCTTTAAAGGACAAAGCTAAACAATGGCTAAACTCTTTGAAAGCTTATTCAATACCTAACTGGCAGACATTACAGAATGAATTTTTTAGAAAGTTTTTTCCCTTACACCGTACCAATGCACTCAAAAGGCAAATCATGAATTTTTCAGTCAAAGAAGAGGAAACATTTTACCGATTTTGGGAGAGATTCAAAAATCTTCTCCAATCCTGCCCACACCATGCTTTTGAAAATTGGACTTTGGTAGGATTTTTCTATGACTCCTTGCCCACTAGACTACGTTAATTTGTTGAAATGATGGCTCAAGGAGAGTTCATGGGAAAAAGTCCAGAGGAGGCATTCAATTTTTTTGACACCATATCTGATAGTTCTTAGATGTGGCTCAACCTCTCCTACCACTGTTGAAGCCAGATCATCTACTTACCAAGGGGGTAAGTATGTCTTGAAAGAAGATGATGACCTAAGAGCAAAAATGTCCACCCTGTCTCGAAAACTTGAAGCTTTAGAGATGAAAAAGGTCCATCAAGTTGATGTTGGCCCTCCCATAGAACAAGTGTGTGGGATTTGTGCACTAACAGGACACCCTACTGGGGAGTGTCCGACCATTCCGGCATTCAAAGAGGTCTTGTTGGAACCAACAAATGCAATTTCCAACTTCAACAAGCTTACTCCAACCCATATTCTGAAACATACAATCCAGGGTGGCGGAATCACTCGAATTTTAGTTGGAGAAACACACAACCAACTCCAATGAACCTACAACAAGGTTTACACCCACCACTGATTAACCCTAATTAATGCAAAATGTAATTAAATTAAAAGGTCAATTGTGTAATTAAATAAAGTTAAACTAGTCAAAATAAATCTAATTAGGGTTAATGTGTGAATTAAGGATAATGCATTGAATGTTGTTCTTTTCAGGTTTTTATGCGTCAAAACGACGGGAGCCAATTATCAAAGCATGGAGAGCAACTTATCAAAGCATAGGGTGTAAATTATTAAAGCTCAAAACAAAGGGAGATCAAAGTGTAAATCAAGATCTTCTTGATATTTGTAATTAAATATCTTTTAGGATAAATATCTTTTAGGATATTTGTAATTAAATATCTTTTAGGATAAATATCTTTTAGGATATTTGTAATTAAATATCTTTTAGGATAAATATTTTTTAGGATATTTGTAATTTGGATGCCTATAAATACCCCCCTTGGGGGCTTGTAATGGGCATCCTTCTCTTGTTTCATTTTTCTTGTAAAGAACATTTCTTCCTAGTGGAAAACACTCCAAAGGTCTTGAATCTTTTTCTTGAATCATCTTTCAAGTATTATTGCTTTATTTACTTTCTTGAGTTATTGTTTTCTTTTTATTAGATCTTGGTTGTGAATTAAACACCAAGAAGTTGTTGTTTTCTTTTTATTAGATCTTGGTTGTGAATTAAACACCAAGAAGTTGTTGTTTTCTTTTTATTAGATCTTGGTTGTGAATTAAACACCAAGAAGTTATTGTTTTCTTTTATGTTTTTATTATATCTTGGTTGTGGATTAAACACCAAGAAGTTGTTGTTTTCTTTTATGTATTATCATCTCTTGGTTGTGGATTAAACACCAAGTATTTATTGCTTTCTTTTAATTTAAGTATTGTTTTCTTTTACTTCCATTGTTGGAGCTTCCTTCTTCCCCTTAGAGGAGTGAAACTCTTCCACTTTTCTAGAGCTTTACCAAAGCCGTGAAGGGTGGAACGTGATTCACTCATTCTTTGTCGAAGATCGGCTCCTTGTTTAGCTATTTTACTTTAAAGCATTTCACTTCTAGTGCTTGAGCATTTTACTTTGTAACACCTTTTGGGGATGAGTACCATTCATCATTCTAGCTTTACCATAGCTATGAAGGGTGAGTAGTCCTCATTCACTCTTTGGGAAGGGATGATAGATATGTAAAAGATTAATCCGGACATTATGTTTGTGTATCACATTTATGCTTAAATGTTCTATACTCCACTTGATTTTTGGGTGATTGAATGCACCTAGCAAAGTAAAGGTACTTTGTATAATCAACGGATCTTTCTATGATAAATGGATGACTCCTACATGGAAAGATCCATTGATTCAAGGCAAGTACCCTAACTAACTCTTCATGACAAACTTTCAATGTCCACAATTATTGCACTTCATTCCTATCTTCCGATTAATTTGCCGTTGACACGGGAGTTAATTGAGTTATAAAGCAGAAACATAATGCACCGGATAATCAACTACATATTCTGATTCCCGAACCAAAGAGTGTTTGTTACATTTAATCATCTTATATTTTGTCTAGAAAAAATACCCATTGGAAAGAATTTTACATTCTATCCAAAACTTCCCACAACTTCAAAATCATAATATTTCCAGTTACAAGTCTTTCTCACTATTTACTTCAAAAAACACCAACCATAGTTCCCTGAGGATTCGACTCTGGACTCAAACCAGATTATTACTACAACTTGACCGCCTGCACTTGGGTGTACACATTTCGGATCAAGTCAAGTTTTTGGCGCCGTTGCCGGGGAATCATAAAAGGTGTTTTTTTTTTTTTAGAAAAAAGTGAAAAAAAAAAAAAAAAAAACCTCTCTTTTTGTTTATATTTTTGCTTTATTGTGAATAATTTTGTTTTATGACTGACACCAATCGCCTCTTTCAAAATTTGCCTGCTGAATCTTCTGGGTCTGTAAATCAACTTGAACCACCTTCACCCAAATCAGAAGCCGATTCTTGTAACTTCAATATGGCAAATATTGATAGGCAGGGTGAAGATCATGTGAGAGAGGGGGAAGTACCCAACATTCGAACATTGCGGGATTACTTACATCCCACAAGGAATAGTGTCCCCTCTTGTTTTGTTTTTCCGGAGAATGCACCCCACTTCACTGTGAAGCCGGGGACAGTGCATTTATTGCCCGTGTTTCAGGGATTGGATACAGAAAATCCGTATCTGCATATCAAAGACTTCGAAGAAGTGTGTGGAACATTTCAAGACAATTCTGAATTGACAAAAATGAAATTGTTTTCTTTCTCTTTGAGGGATAAAGCCAAACAATGGTTACATTCTTTAAAATCTCTTTCAATCCCTAATTGGCAGGCTCTACAGAATGAATTTTTCAGAAAATTCTTTCCTCTGCACCGCACTAATGCACTCAAAAGACAAATCATGAATTTTTCGATCAAAGAAGGGGAAACTTTTTATCAAAGCTGGGAGAGATTCAAAGATCTTCTCCAATCTTGTCCACACCATGCTTTTGAAGATTGGACTTTGGTAGGATTTTTCTATGACTCCTTGCCCACTAGGTTACGACAGTTTGTCGAAATGATGGCTCAAGGAGAGTTCATGGGAAAAAGTCCGGAGGAGGCATTCAATTTTTTTGATACCATATCTGACAGTTCTCAAATGTGGGACTCAGCCTCTCCTACCACTGTAGAAGCCAAACCACCTACTTTCCAAGGGGGTAAGTATGTCTTGAGAGAAGATGATGATCTTAGAGCAAAAATGTCCACTTTGTCTCGAAAGCTTGAAGCTTTAGAGATGAAAAAGGTCCATCAAGTTGATGTTGTCCCTCCCACAGAACAAGTGTGTGGGATTTGTGCACTAACAGGGCATCCTACTGGGGAATGTCCGACCATTCCGGCATTCAAAGAAGTTTTGTTGGAACAAACAAATGCCATTTCCAATTTCAACAAGCCTTACTCCAACCCATACTCTGAAACATACAATCCAGGGTGGCGGAACCACCCAAATTTCAGTTGGAGAAACACACAACCAACCCCCATGAATCAGCAACAAAGTCCACAACAATCACCTCAAGGACCTCCACAATATCCTCATCAACAAGGGCCACCACAACCACCTCAAGGACCTCCACAATATCCTCCATATCAACCACCACACAAAAGGAACCTTGAAGATACATTGAATCAATTCATGCAAACCCAAATGAGCTATAACAATAGTTCTACTCAGGCTTTTATTGATTTCAAAGCCCAGACCACACAATCTTTTGAGGATCTCAAAGGCCACATTCAAAAGCTGACCCAGTCCATGAGCACACATGAGAAGGGAAAATTTCCTGCCCAACCAAAGCCTCCACAAGGCCAATTTCAGGTGGGAAATCCATCAACTATGGAAACTCCACAAGACCAAGCCAAAACTGTCACCACATTGAGAAGTGGCAAAAAGATTGACAAGTCCATCAGAAACATGCTGATTCCAGACCCAAAACCAGTCTCAATTCCAGCCAACCCATTAAGTGAGCCAGAACTTGAAAAAAAAAATGACTGTGATCCCATGATTGAACAAGAACCAGAGCCATCAAGGGAAGAAGAACCCTCGTGTTCTATTCCTGCTCCTTTCCCTCATAGACTCAAGAGCATACATAAAGCAAACAATCAGTCTGAAATTTACGAGCTTTTCAAGCAAGTAAAAATCAACATCCCACTTCTGGATGCAATCCAACAGGTTCCAGCTTATGCCAAGTTTCTAAAAGACTTGTGCACAGTCAAAAGAAGCCAAAATGTTCAAAAAAGAGCCTTCTTCACAGAACAAGCCAGTGCCCTACTTCAACAAAAAATTCCTTCAAAGTGCGAAGATCCAGGATGCCCCACTGTGTCATGTGTCATTGGAAATTTCAAAATTGAGCAAGCATTGTTAGACCTTGGAGCTAGTGTCAACTTGCTTCCTTTCTCTGTCTACCAGCAGTTGGGTTTAGGTGAACTGAAACCCACTTGCACCACACTCCAATTGGCAGATAGATCTGTAAAAATTCCTAGGGGTATTGTTGAAGATGTACTTGTTCAAGTGGATAATTTTGTCTTCCCTGTAGACTTCATTGTTCTAGATACTCATCCAGAAGTTCATTCAGAAACTCCAATTCCTGTCATTCTTGGTCGACCTTTTCTAGCAACCTCCAATGCACTAATCAATTGCAGGAATGGTATTATGAAATTGACTTTTGGGGATATGACTCTCGAAATGAACGTCTTTGACATTGCAAAACACCCAAGAGAGTACGAGGAGGTAGGAGAAATAAATTTCATTGAGTCATTAATACAAGCACATCTGAATGACTCATTCTGTGAGGATCTTAGTGAATCAACTTTGTCAAAATCTGACTCATCTGACTCTCTGGAACAAAACTCCATTGAGTGTCCTACCTTCAATGTGGGGACATGGGCTCCTAAATTTGAAGAAATTTCATCAAGTGGTACAAAACCACTATCTTCAAGTGACAGGCCACCAAAGCCTGAACTGAAATCGCTCCCATCTGATCTCAAGTATGCATTTTTAGGTGAGGATAAATCTTACCCAGTGGTAATTTCTTCAAAAATCACAGACTTGCAAGAAGCTCAATTAATTGAAGTTCTTAAAAGTCACAAAAGCACCATTGGGTGGACCATCGCTGATTTGAAAGGTATAAGCCCGTTAATTTGTAATCATGCCATATACCTTGAAGAGGACTCAAAACCCTCTCGTCAAATGCAGCGACGATTGAATCCTCACATGAAAGAGGTTGTGAGACTGGAAGTGCTCAAACTCCTGGATGCAGGGATAATTTTTCCTATCTCCGATAGCAAATGGGTTAGTCCAACCCAAGTTGTACCAAAGAAATCTGGAGTCACAGTAGTCAAAAATGATGCAAATGAACTCGTGCCAACACGAGTCGTCACAGGATGGCGAATGTGCATTGACTATCGAAAACTCAATCTGGTGACTAGAAAAGACCATTTTCCTCTTCCCTTCCTTGACCAAGTCCTCGAGAGAATAGCAGGCCATGAATTTTACTGTTTCCTGGATGGGTATTCCGGATACAATCAAATTGAGATAGCTCTGAATGACCAAGAAAAGACCACATTCACATGTCCATTTGGCACCTTTGCATTCAAAAGGATGCCATTCGGACTTTGTAACGCTCCTGCAACATTTCAAAGATGTATGCTGAGCTTGTTCAGTGACATGGTCGAAAATTTTTTGGAAATTTTCATGGATGATTTCTCGGTATATGGTGACTCATTTGATTTGTGTCTAGCTAACCTAGAAAAAGTTTTGATGAGATGCAAAGAGGCAAATCTGGTGCTTAACTGGGAGAAATGTCATTTCATGGTGAATCAAGGCATTGTCTTGGGTCACATTGTGTCGTCTGAAGGCATGAAAGTTGATAAAGCAAAAATTGATTTGATAAGGAATCTTCCTGCTCCTAGGGTTGTAAAGGATGTTCGATCATTCTTAGGTCATGCAGGATTCTACAGAAGGTTCATAAAAGACTTCAGCACCATAGCAAAACCTATGTGTCATCTTTTGAGTCAGGATGTCATTTTTGACTGGAATGAAGCGTGCCAAAAATCCTTTGACAAACTCAAAGGCATGTTAATTTCTGCCCCAATAATGCAACCTCCTGACTGGACTCTACCCTTTGAATTGATGTGTGATGCTAGTGACTATGCTGTAGGTGCTGTTTTGGGACAAAGAAAAGATAAGAAGCCACATGTGATTTACTATGCAAGTAAAACTTTAAATGATGCCCAAATGAATTACTCAACAACTGAAAAGGAATTACTTGCTGTAGTATTTGCATTGGAAAAATTTCGATCTTATCTGGTTGGTTCTTCTGTTACTGTATTTACTGACCATGCAGCACTGAAATTTTTGCTTACAAAAAAAGATGCCAAACCAAGGCTCTTGAGATGGATCCTTTTGCTCCAAGAATTTGATTTAGTCATTAAGGACAAAAAGGGTGTGGAAAATGTGGTGGCAGATCATCTGTCAAGATTAACTTATGAATTTCATGAGGATGGACTGCCAATCAATGAAAAATTCCCCGATGAACAACTATTCAGGATTGATGAAACCCCATGGTACGCTGATATTGCTAATTTCCTTGCTACCGGAACACTTCCTCCATTTTTCACTCCCATGGACAAAAAGAAGTTTCTGAGGGAGGTCCGCAATTTCTTTTGGGAAGATCCCTACGTATTCAAGTACTGTAAGGATCAGATCATAAGACGTTGCATCCCCGCTCAGGAAAGTAGACAGGTAATTACATTTTGTCATTCAGAAGCATGCGGTGGTCATTTTTCATCTCGAAAAACCGCTGCAAAAATCTTGCAGTGTGGATTTTACTGGCCCACACTTTTCCACGATGTCCATGCTTTTTGCGTAACTTGCGATAGATGTCAAAGGTTGGGAAACATTTCAAAAAGAAACATGATGCCCTTAAACCCAATTTTGGTGATCGAAATTTTTGACTGTTGGGGTATCGATTTTATGGGACCATTTCCCCCCTCCTTTGGCTATCTATACATTTTAGTAGCCGTAGACTATGTATCCAAATGGGTTGAAGCAATTCCATGCCGAAATAATGATCATCAAACAGTGATCAAGTTTTTAAAAGAAAATATTTTATCTCGGTTTGGAATTCCAAAATCCATTATAAGTGATGGGGGTTCTCATTTTTGCAATCGTCCCTTCTGGAATTTAATGAAAAAATACTTGATTTTTCACAAAATTGCAACCCCTTATCATCCACAGACCAGTGGACAAGCTGAGTTAGCTAATCGGGAGATCAAATTAATTTTGGAAAAAACGGTGAACCCAGATCGCAAAGATTGGTCATTAAGACTAACTGATGCGCTCTGGGCATACCGAACTGCTTTTAAAACAATTTTGGGCATGTCTCCCTATCGATTAGTCTATGGAAAGCCATGTCACTTGCCTGTGGAATTGGAACATAGGGCATACTGGGCTATTAAAGCAATGAATTTTGACTTAGACAAGGCTGGACTGTCACGGAAGCTTCAGATTAATGAATTGGAGGAATTGAGAAATGAAGCATATGAAAATGCTAAGATTGCAAAAACCAGGATGAAAATTTTTCATGACAAGAACATAGTGCGAAAATCTTTTGAACCTGATCAAAAGGTTCTACTTTTCAATTCGAGACTTCGCCTATTTCCTGGTAAGTTGAAATCAAGATGGACTGGACCATACATTGTTAAAAAGGTATTTGAACATGGGGCAGTGGAAGTGGAGAACCCATCAAACGGTAACATTTTTACCGTCAATGGTCAGAGATTAAAACCCTTTGTGGAGAATTTTGTCCAAAATGTGGAGACCATTTTTTTAATGGATCCAGAAAGTATCTCCGGATATCACTCCGGAGATTACGCTTGCCGACACAAAAAAGGGTCGGGTCAGTCAGACACCCGACACGATGGACTGCCTTTATAAGGCTCCCATCGCTTTTTTTTTTTTTCTTTTTTTTCTTTTCCTCACCACACCTTTACTCTTTTCTTTTCTTTTTCTTCTTCTGCTTCTTCTCTTTTCTTCTTCTTCTCCACTGCATCTGGTCTTCTGTACCACGATCCAACCCATAACAGTACCATGTCTGCATTTTTCGATGACCCTATCCTCCTTCCCATGATCTACATTTGTTTGTATTATTTACTTATGGCTGTTCTTCTTCGGGCCGCACTGATGATCAAGGGTTTTTGTCCCAATGAAAACCCAGACCACCCCAAAGATGCTTAATCTCTGTTTTTTTTTTGGTATAGGTCATCGGCGATTGAACAGATCTCCACAGTTAACTGCGTATTCAAGCTCTACAAACCGAAAAACTCGAAACATTGGGGACAATGTTCAGTCTAGGTTGGGGGGTGAGATCTACAGTTTACAATAGTTGATCTGCAGTTTACAGTAGTTGATCTGCGCAGGTTGAACCCGTAAAATTTTCTGTAAATTTTTTTTGTTTTTATTGTTGTATCTGTTCATATTATGTACCTTGTATTAATGATAATATCTGTGGGTCAGTTTTGATCGTCTTTGTGACTGGAAGACGTAAAAAAACCAGATAATGGGTCATAGAGTATCAATCATGGATGTAAATCTTTTTTGGTTTAGTCTAGGAGTCCTACGTACTTTTCCATCTGATGTACATACCATGATCATGAGAAAAGCAAGATTAGTAAGGAAGGCTGAAATCAAAGAAAAACAAGCGAAACCCCTCTGTGGCCGAAGCAGTTATTCTAAACGTCGTCGTGCTACACGACTTGGTGCCTGTAAACAGTGTGGCAGATACTTTCATGAGAAAAGATACAACAAATGTTCTGAACCAATTTCCGGTCGCGCAACCGATCGATTAAACTGGATAAAACATGGGCTGAGTAAGGATTACCCTGATACGCCATGCTATTCCGGTACTGTGCTTAACCGATTTGTGAGAGAGGAAGTTGGGAGAGTTACTAGTTGTCCATTTTACACAGATACGGAGGGGGAATCAGATTGACCTCTGTGGAAAAGTGTACTGAGGTTGGGAATGAGAGCTGAAGGTCCGAGTCTGTAAATTTTATTTTATTTTATTTTATTTTATTTTTTTTATGTTCTGTACAAACTCTTTTGCATATCACTTTCTTTTGTTGTATAATTTTGTTGTTCCTAGTTTCAGATATTGATGCATGAGTCAAAGCTCAAGTGCGAGGTGTTCTCTTACCCTACTCATTTTTATTACTATGCACCATTATTGCGCCTGCTGCGATTATTGCGCCTGCCGACACTGCCGAAAGTAAAGTTAGAAAAAAAAAAGGGGGGGCCTCCCACTGCCTTTCTTCTTCTTTTTTTTCTTTTCTTCTGCCTGCCAGCTCCTGCCGACACTTTCTTATATTAAAAAAAAAAAAAAAAAAAAAATCTGAAGAATGCCTTTATTAGGCCTTCCACCTTTTTCTTTTTCTTCCACCATCACCGGTGTTGGTTCCCCCCTTTTCTCTTTCCCTTATCTTCTTCTCTTTCTTTTTCTTCTCTTCTTCTTCGTCGTCGTTCTTTCTGTTCTCTGTAAAAACAACTCACCCCCTGTAAATCCATGACCATATACGCCGACGATCCAGTCTTTTGCTTAATAATTTGTCTTATATGTTTGTATGTGTACCTGGGTGCTCTTTGTGTTCTCACACTTAGGATGAGGAGTTTCCAGAGAAACCCAGATATTCCTTGAGTTGAGTAATTGTTGTATTTTGTTTGTAGGTTTCAGCAGATGAACAGATCTGTACCTTACAACCTTATCTCCACTAGCCCACTAGTGCTAGTGTTGTAAGTATTGCTTGTTTGTAATTTCATTTATATATATATTTGAAATTTGATATCTACAGCTTGTGATTCTCATGGCTATTTGTCTTTATAAGATTCCTTGTGAATTTGCTATGCCCTCCAATGACTATGTTGTAATTGCTGTTACAGTAAGATCTGATAATTTGCCAAATAATCCTCCTCAATCCTATGTATTCTGGGTTTATTCCTTCTTCGTTAATTTGTTTGTTTCATCCTAAATCTTCTTCCTTCCGCTTGTATTTTGGTATACTTTCTCTAGTTTCGTATTTGTAATTTTAGTTTTAGATCTGAAAAAAAAAAAAAAAAAAAAAAAAAAATTTATTTTTTTTGGATCGCGTTTTTTTTAGTATTTGTACCTGTATTTCATGATTACATCGGATGCAGCTTCAACTGTCTTTGTGACTGGCAGACGTTAAAGAACCAGATAGAATGTCTTTAGTCTTAGCAAGCATGGATCCTAAACTTTTTTGGTTTAGTCTAGGAGTTCTACGCATTTTCCCATCTGATGTGCATGCTGTGATAATGAGAAAAGCAAGGGATATGAGAAAAATTGAGATCCGAGAGAAACAACAACAACCATTGTGTGGCAGAAGCAATTTTGCTAAACATCGTCGTTCCAAACGACTGGGTGCTTGTTACCATTGTGGCAGGATATTTCATATGAAAAAACATAATCAGTGTTCTGAACCAATTTCGGGTCGTGCAACCGATCGATTAAACTGGATAGTGTATGGGCTGAGTAAGGATTATCCTGACACACCATCTTATGCCAGTCTGGGACTTACAAGTTATGTGCGACAAGAAGTTGGAAGGGTCACTGATAATGACATAGATCCAAGCGATGACTCGGATTAGATTTTGACTATAAAAACAAAGCTGTGGAAAAATGTGTTTTGGAATGAAGGTTAAGGGTCTGAACTCTTTTGTAAAATATTTTTGTACAAAGTCTGGTTGTTGAAATAAAAATATGGGCCGAGTAAGGAACGTCCCGAACTACCAACTAACAGTGTAGGTAGGGATTTGATCCTGAGACGCCATAAATTTCCAAGTTCAATTTGTGCATTTTATCTTCTTTCAATTCTCATAGATAAATGAGTATGTGGGCGGAGTAAGGAATGTCCTAAAATGCCAACCTGTAGTGTGGGTAGGGACTTATCCTGAGACGCCATAGTTTTTCAAGTTTAATTGGTGCATCTAGTCTTCTTTCAATTTTCATAGATAAATGAGTATGTTTATAATTTTGAATTTTATTTTTCTTGTTTTCTAAAAAAAAAAAAAAAAAAAAAAAAAAAAAACCACTTCCTTGAAAAATGGTATTTTCTCTATGCTTAAATGTCAAATGTATATTGCTATTTGTTATTCTTAAGGTAAAGAATGACCAGACTCAAAAATAGAATCGGTATATAACCGACATTCCATGAAAAACCTGACATTACCAGTGGAGATGATAAAGAATACCATGGTAAGTTTTGAGCCTTATCATACTTTTGAGAGATAATTAACATTTATTCAAGTAAGGTTTTTCATTCTCTATTTTTGAATAATCTCATTAAATTTGCTTTGATTGACGCAACTAAGGTAATCTGTTGACATATCCCCAAGAAATCTGTTCATACGACACATACATGTTCACATACTTGAGAAAGGATTTTAGGCCATCTTTGATTTGATATTGAGCCTTAGCCATTTTTTCTGCAAAATTATTTCCCTAGTCAGCCATGTTTGAGCCCTCAATGTATGATTTCTTCTTTGATAAACCCAAATATTTACCAAGCCACAAGAAAACATACTGGACACACCATTGCTATCTAATTTTCTTGCACACTCTTATTAATTAATATGACACAGAAATGCAAAGAAATGGGAAAACTGTGGAGATTACTTTTCGATGATAAGGAGAATCAATGAAAAAAAAAAAAAAAAAAAAAAAAAGAAATCATTTCTTGGCAAAATGTCGAAAAGCTAGAAAGAAGTGTGCTACATTACAGAATGAAAAGATAGCTTTTGAAAACCTCTGACGTCATTTCATTAGCCACTGACCTCTGGCCACGCTACAACCTATGAAAAGCCCTAATTGATCTCAAGTCTGTTACATGTGTGTGTTGTTAATCAAAATTGGGGTATGGTAAATAGTATTTCTTTAAATTGCATCAATATTCTTTCATGAGATTATGCCAAACATGATTAGTTTGTTTCCGTAAACTTCACTTCCTTCCTAATTGTGCATGTGATTTTTCGATTGGCCACCTTCTGATCACATGCCCCGTGAGAGACAAGTCACTATAATCGGAGTGAATTTTTGCTGAGAGCATTCTACGAGAGGTTTGTGAAATCGAAGCTATCCATGGAAGGTAGTAAAGTGGAGTGTTTGTTATATAACAATTCTTGTTGCTAGAATGATCATTCTTACTACATAGGGAATTTCAAATACCAATATAACAAGTGTTTATTTTTGCGTATATTACGTACCAATGACAGAGAAGTGTTCTATGTTCTAAAAAAAAAAAAAAAAAAAAAATTTCAACTATCATGGTGCTAATGCATATACACATTTTTTTTCACAATGGAGTTTGTAGGTAGCTTCACTGAAAACCTTCACGAGACAAAACTCGTCCACTAGGAATCACCTAGGGGTTTAACGGCTTATTGCATATGCTAAATGCAATCGTGTTATCTACGAAAGTGATTTTGTTATGCTGTTATTTATTACTAGGGACTAGTAATGTTTAGGTTGGGGGGTGTGATTAACCCTAATTAATGCAAAATGTAATTAAATTAAAAGGTCAATTGTGTAATTAAATAAAGTTAAACTAGTCAAAATAAATCTAATTAGGGTTAATGTGTGAATTAAGGATAATGCATTGAATGTTGTTCTTTTCAGGTTTTTATGCGTCAAAACGACGGGAGCCAATTATCAAAGCATGGAGAGCAACTTATCAAAGCATAGGGTGTAAATTATTAAAGCTCAAAACAAAGGGAGATCAAAGTGTAAATCAAGATCTTCTTGATATTTGTAATTAAATATCTTTTAGGATAAATATCTTTTAGGATATTTGTAATTAAATATCTTTTAGGATAAATATCTTTTAGGATATTTGTAATTAAATATCTTTTAGGATAAATATCTTTTAGGATATTTGTAATTAAATATCTTTTAGGATAAATATCTTTTAGGATATTTGTAATTTGGATGCCTATAAATACCCCCCTTGGGGGCTTGTAATGGGCATCCTTCTCTTGTTTCATTTTTCTTGTAAAGAACATTTCTTCCTAGTGGAAAACACTCCAAAGGTCTTGAATCTTTTTCTTGAATCATCTTTCAAGTATTATTGCTTTATTTACTTTCTTGAGTTATTGTTTTCTTTTTATTAGATCTTGGTTGTGAATTAAACACCAAGAAGTTGTTGTTTTCTTTTTATTAGATCTTGGTTGTGAATTAAACACCAAGAAGTTGTTGTTTTCTTTTTATTAGATCTTGGTTGTGAATTAAACACCAAGAAGTTATTGTTTTCTTTTATGTTTTTATTATATCTTGGTTGTGGATTAAACACCAAGAAGTTGTTGTTTTCTTTTATGTATTATCATCTCTTGGTTGTGGATTAAACACCAAGTATTTATTGCTTTCTTTTAATTTAAGTATTGTTTTCTTTTACTTCCATTGTTGGAGCTTCCTTCTTCCCCTTAGAGGAGTGAAACTCTTCCACTTTTCTAGAGCTTTACCAAAGCCGTGAAGGGTGGAACGTGATTCACTCATTCTTTGTCGAAGATCGGCTCCTTGTTTAGCTATTTTACTTTAAAGCATTTCACTTCTAGTGCTTGAGCATTTTACTTTGTAACACCTTTTGGGGATGAGTACCATTCATCATTCTAGCTTTACCATAGCTATGAAGGGTGAGTAGTCCTCATTCACTCTTTGGGAAGGGATGATAGATATGTAAAAGATTAATCCGGACATTATGTTTGTGTATCACATTTATGCTTAAATGTTCTATACTCCACTTGATTTTTGGGTGATTGAATGCACCTAGCAAAGTAAAGGTACTTTGTATAATCAACGGATCTTTCTATGATAAATGGATGACTCCTACATGGAAAGATCCATTGATTCAAGGCAAGTACCCTAACTAACTCTTCATGACAAACTTTCAATGTCCACAATTATTGCACTTCATTCCTATCTTCCGATTAATTTGCCGTTGACACGGGAGTTAATTGAGTTATAAAGCAGAAACATAATGCACCGGATAATCAACTACATATTCTGATTCCCGAACCAAAGAGTGTTTGTTACATTTAATCATCTTATATTTTGTCTAGAAAAAATACCCATTGGAAAGAATTTTACATTCTATCCAAAACTTCCCACAACTTCAAAATCATAATATTTCCAGTTACAAGTCTTTCTCACTATTTACTTCAAAAAACACCAACCATAGTTCCCTGAGGATTCGACTCTGGACTCAAACCAGATTATTACTACAACTTGACCGCCTGCACTTGGGTGTACACATTTCGGATCAAGTCAACCACCTCAAGGACCTCCCACATATCAACCATACCAACCACCCTAAAAGAGGAGCCTTGAGGACACACTGAATCAGTTTATGCAAAGCCAAATGAACTATAACAATAGTTCCACTTAGACTTTTACTGATTTCAAAGCACAGACCACCCAATCTTTCAAGGATCTTAAAAGTCACGTCCAAAAGCTAACTCAATCCATGACCACCCAAAACAACCGCAAGGCCAATTCCATGTGGGAAATCCTTCAATCATAGAAAACACACAAGACCAAACCGAAATTGTCACTACATTGAGAAGTGGCAAGGTGATTGACAAAACCATAAGAGACATGTTAATTCCAAAGCCAAGACCTGAGTCAATCCCAGTTATTACACCAGTAGAGCCTGAACTTGTGATTGAAGAAGAACCTGAACTTATGATTGAACAGGACCCATAACCATCAAAGGAAAAATAACCTTCTTGTCCTATCCCTGCTCATTTTCCTCATAGACTCAAAACAGTACAGAAGTTGAATAACCAACAAAAAATTTACGAGCTTTTCAAGCAAGTAAAGATCAATATCCCACTTCTAGATGCAATCAAGCAGGTTCCATCCTATGCCAATTTTCTGAAAGACTTGTGCACAGTCAAAAGAAGCCAGAATGTCCAAAAAATAGCCTTCTTAACAGAACAAGCCAGTGCCCTACTTCAATACAAAACCCCGCTAAAATACAAGGATCCGGGGTGTCCAACTATGACATGTGTCATTGGAAACTTCATAATAAAACAAGCACTATTAGATCTTGGGGCCAGTGTTAATTTGCTCCCTTTCTCTGTCTACGAGCAATTAGGTCTGGGTGAACTCAAACCCACTTGTGTCACACTCTAGTTGGCAGACAGATCTGTGAAAATTCCCAGGGGAATTGATGAAGATGTACTTGTCCAAGTGGATAACTTTTTCTTTCCTGTTGACTTCATTGTTCTAGATACTCAACCAACAATACATTTAGAGAATCAAATCCCCGTTATTCTTAGTCGACCCTTCCTAGTAACTTCAAATGAACTAATCAATTGCAGGAATGAGTCATGAAATTAACTTTTGGGAATATGACTCTTGAGCTGAATATTTTCAATATTGCCAAACACCTAGGAGAAGACGAGGAAGTGAGAGAAATGAATTCCATTGAGTCTCTGATACAGGAACATCTGGATAACACATTTTGTGAAAACCTTACTGAATCTTCTCTATTGGAGTCTGTCACATATGAGACAATAGATGATGATCAAAACCCAAAGAATTGCCCTGCTCATATTGTTGGGACATGGGCACCCAAATTCGAAGAAATCTCACCAAATGGAACAAATCCACTCTCATCAAGTGTCAAGCCACCAAAGCCTGAACTAAAACCATTCCCATCTGACCTCAAATATGTATTCTTAGGGGAGGATGAGTCATACCCAGTGGTAATTTCATCTAAGCTTACAGACTTGCAAGAGTCTAAGCTGATTGAAGTTCTCAAACGCCATAAAAGCACCATTGGGTGGACTGTAACACCCTACCCTCCACATGGCATAACATTGTCCGCTTTGGGCCCACTGGCCCTCACGGTTTTGTTCCTCCCAGTACCCCTGGGAAAAGGCCTTATGCCATGTAAGGCGAGGGGCTTACTTATAAGCCCAACAACTTTCCTCTCCCTAACCGATGTGGGATTTCAGGATCTCACAATCCACCCCCCTTAAGGGCTGCACGTCCCCGTGCAGTAGCTTGCCAGCTACCTGCCCGCCCACATACACGTGACTGCAGGGCCCCACACTCGATCCAGGCGAGAGTCGGCTATGATACCAACTTGTAATACCCCACCCTCCACATGATATAATATTGTCCACTTTGGGCCCACTGGCCCTCATGGTTTTTTTCCTCCCAGTACCCCTGGGAAAAGGCCTTATGCCATGTAAGGCGAGGGGCTTACTTATAAGCCCAACAACTTTCCTCTCCCTAACCGATGTGGGATTCCAGGATCTCACATGGACCATCGCTAACTTGAAAGGTATAGGCCCGTTAATTTGCAATCGTGCTATATACCTTGACGAGGATTCAAAGCCCTCTCGTCAAATGCAGCGACGACTGAACCCTCACATGAAGGAAGTTGTGAGAACTGAGGTGCTTAAGTTATTAGATGCAGAAATAATCTTTCCCATCTCTGATAAAAAAGGGTTAGCCCAACTCAAGTTGTGCCCAAGAATTCTAGGGTCATAGTAGTAAAAAAGATGCCAATGAACTAGTACCAACTCGAGTTGTCACAAGATGACGAATGTGCATAGACTATCGAAGGCTCAATTTGGTAACTAGGAAAGACCATTTTCCTCTTCCATTTCTTGACCAAGTCTTAGAAAGATTTGTAGGGCATGAATTCTACTATTTCCTGGATGAATATTCTGGGTATAACCAAATCGAGATAGCACTAAATGACCAGGAGAAGACAACATTCACATGCCCCTTTGGCATCTTTGCATTCAAAAGGATGTCGTTTGGACTTTGTAACGCTCCTACAACATTCCAAAGGTGCATGCTGAGTTTGTTTAGCGACATGGTTGAGAAATTCTTGGAAGTGTTCATGGATGACTTCTCTATATATGGTGACTCGTTTGATTTGTGTCTGACAAACCTAGAGAAGGTGTTGATAAGATGCAAGGAAGCCAATCTAGTGCTCAATTGGGAGAAATGCCATTTCATGGTAACACAAGACATTGTCCTAGGTCACATTGTGTCATCTAAAGGCATGAAAGTTGACAAGGAACAAATAGATCTGATTGAAAATTTTGCCTGCTCCCAAGACTGTTGAGGATGTTTGATCATTTTTAGGACATGCAGGGTTCTATAGGAGATTCATAAAAGACTTTAGTACCATATTTAAACCCATGTGTCATCTCCTAAGTCAGGATGTATCTTTTGTGTGGAGTGAAGCATGCCAGAAAGCTTTTGATAAGCTTAAAGGTATGTTAATTTCTGCCCCAATAATGCAACTTCCTGACTGGACTCTGCCGTTTGAATTAATATGTGATGCAAATGATTATACTGTAGGAGCTATGTTGGGACAAAGAAAGGATAAGAAACCATATGTGATTTACCATGCAAGAAAAACTTTGAACGATGCTCAAATGAATTATTCAATGATTGAAAAAGAATTGCTTGCTGTAGTTTTTGCTCTGGAGAAATTTCGTTCTTATCTTGTTGGTTCTTCTGTTATTGTGTTCACTGACCATGCATCATTAAAATTCTTGCTCACAAAAAAGGATGCCAAGCCAAGGCTTTTAAGATGGATACTCTTACTCCAAGAGTTTGATATGATCATTAAGGACAAGAAGGGTGTTGAGAATGTGGTTGCAGATCACCTGTCCAGGTTAACGTATGAATTTCATGAGGATTGACTGCCAATCAATGAAAATTTCCCTGATGAACAACTGCTCACAGTCATGGAAATGCCATGGTACGCTGATATTGCTAACTTCCTTGCTACTGGTATGTTTGCTCCTTCCTTTATATTGATGGACAAGAAATTTCTAAGGGAAGTTCTTAATTTCTTTTGGGAGGATCCATACGTGTTTAAGTACTGTAAGGATCAAATCATAAGGCGTTGCATCCCCGAGCATGAGAACAAACATGTAATATCATTTTTTCATTCTAAAGCATGTGGTGACCATTTTTCATCTAAAAAAACCGCTGCGAAAATCTTGCAGTGTGGATTTTATTGGCCCACACTTTTTAAGGATGTCCATGCCTTTTGTCTAACATGTGATAGATGCCAAAGGTTGGGAAACATTTCTAAAAGAAACATGATGCACTGAAACCCAATTCTGGTGATTGAAATTTTTTACTGTTGGGGCATCGATTTTATGGGACAATTTCCCCCTTCCTTTGGCTATCTATATATTTAAGTGGCAGTTGATTATGTGTCCAAATGGTTTGAAGTAATTCCATGTCGAAATAATGATCACCAAACAGTGATAAAGTTTTTAAAAGAAAACATCTTGTCAAGATTTGGAATTTCTAAATCCATTATAAGTGATGGAGGTGCTCATTTTTGCAATCGTCCTTTCTGGAATTTGATAAAAAAGTACTTTATTTTTCACAAAATTGCAACCCCTTATCATCCACAGACTAGTGGACTGGCTGAATTAGCTAATCAAGAGATCAAACTAATTTTAGAAAAAATGGTAAACCCAGACCGCAAAGATTGGTCGTTATGACTAATTGATGCACTCTGGGCGTATCGCACTACTTTTAAAACAATTTTAGACATGTCTCCTTATCAATTAGTCTATGGAAAGCCTTGTCACATACCTATGGAATTGGAACACAGAGCATATTGGGCCATAAAAATGATGAACTTTGACCTAGACAAGGCTGGACTCTCAAGAAAACATCAGATCAATGAGTTAGAAGAATTGAAAAATGAAGCATATGAGAATGCTAAGATTGCCAAGTCCAAAATGAAAATTTTTCATGACAAGAATATTGGGCGGAAGTCTTTTGAACCTTCTCAGAAAGTCCTGTTATATAATTCAAGACTCCACATTTTTCCTGGTAAGTTGAAATCAAGATGGACTGGGCCTTATATTGTCAAACAAGTGTTTGGACATGGAGCAGTGGAAGTGGAAAACCCATCAAATGGTAATATTTTTACGGTCATTGGTCTGCGTTTGAAACCATTTTTGGAAGACTTTGTTAAAAATGTGGAAACCATTTTTTTAATGGATCCAGAATTTTCCTACGATATTCGCACCTGCTGACACAAAAAGGGGTTGGGTCAGGAAAAATCCAACCCAAATCGACCTGCGGGGACGCCTTTATAAGGCCTACAACCCTTTTCCCTTTTTTCCATCCGCCGCTATTGCCCCCCTTCTTCTTCTTCGTCTTCTTCGTTTTCACTGTTCTCTGAAAAACAACACACCCCCTGTAAATCAATGGCCACACACTCCACAGACACAATCCTTTGGTTCATGTTTTGCACTTTAATCTTGTATTTGCTCATGGGTGTCTTGCTCTTGTTCGCACTCACACACACAAGGATTTCCATCCTACCCGAAACCCATATCTTCGTAAAGATGATTAATTTGTTTGTATTTTTGTTTGTAGGCGTCGGCAAATGAGCAGATCTCTACTTTCAAACCTAACTCCACTTTGAGTACACTGGTAAATTCGAAACATTGGGGACAATGTTGAGTTTAGGTTGGGGGGTGACAACTACAGTTCATATTTTGTGCCCGTAAATTTTGTTGTTGTTGTTGTTATTGTTGTTGCTTTTAATTATATTGTGCACTTTGTCTTGTATTTTGTATAAATTGATGATCATGTTTTTGAGTCAGCTTCAATCGTCTTTGTGACTGTCAGACGTTAAAGAAACAGATAGAGTGTCTTAAAGCTTAGCAAGCATGGATAGTAAACTTTTTTGGTTCAGTTTGGGAGTTTTACGCACTTTTCCATCTGATGTGCATACTGTGATCTTGAGAAAAACAAGATTGGTAAGAAAAACTGAAATATGAGAACAACAAGCGAAACCACTGTGTGGCAGAAGCACTTTTGCTAAACGTCGTCGTGCCAAAAGACTTGGAGCCTGTAAACAATGTGGCCGGATATTTCACATGAAAGAATATAATCAGTGTTCTAAACCAATTTTCGGTCGCGCACTCGATCGATTAGACTGGATAGTGAATGGTCAGAGTAAGGATTATCTCGACACGCCATGCTATTCCGGTACTTTGCTTACCCGTTATGTGAGACAGGAAATTAGAAGAGTCACTGATGGTTCAAATGGCATGGAGACAGGGGAAGACTCGGATTAGACTACTTTTTGACAAAACTGTAGAAAACTGTGTTTTTGGGATGAAGGCCAAGGGTTCGAATTTTTGTAAAAAATGCAAATTTTTTTTTGTTAAATGTACAAACTCTTTTGATTGAAATGAAAAATGTGGGCCGAGTAAGGAATGTCCTAGAATACCAACCTTAAGTGTGGGTAGGGACTTATCTTGAGACGCTATGAATTTTTAGTTCAAAATTGTGTGTATAGCCTTCTTTTAATGTGTGTATATAAATGAGCATATAATTGTGATTTTTGATTTGGCGTTCGAATGCCACTTAATGTTCGAACGTTGGATGCTTATAGTACTTTGGCTTCTACAGGGAACCAAAAAGTACTGGGAGCTCTCCACGTTCGAATGCCAATCAATGTTCGAACGTTGGATGCTTACAGTACTTTGGCTTCTGCAGGGAATCAAAAAGTACTGGGAGCTCTCCATGTTCGAACGCCTTTAGAACGTTTGAACTAGAATTCCACGTTCGAACGACAAACCCACGTTCGAACGCCAAGAGCTTACAGTACTTTGGCCTCTGATAGAACCAAAAAGTACTGGGAGCTCTCCACGTTCGAACGCCACTTAACGTTCGAACCATCAGTTTAAAATCCTTCTACACACGTTCAAACGTAAGCCACGTTCGAACGTTCACTTCCAGCCTATAAATACCTAGTTCGTTTTCTCCATTTCAAAAACACCCAAAACCCTTGAAAACCCTCAAACCCTAGGGCGACTCTTCACTGCCCAAGCCTAAAAAACCCACTCATTCTCAATTTCTACCAAAAATCAACCATCCCAAACCCATTCCCACCTCATTTATCATCATTTTCACAAAAAAAATCAAACTTTTCAAACCCTAACACCCCCAAACCCGAACACCATGCCTCCAAGGCTGAAGCTTCCCACTAGGCGCAACACAGTCACTCAAGAGCCCAACATGGTGGAGGAGGTCATTGAGGAAAGAGAGGGGAGGCCCATTGTCCGAAGGTATGATCGAACCTGCTTCCCCAACGCCCTCAAGGCGGATAGGTATGAAAATTTTTTTTGAAATCAAGCTGTAGTTTGTGAGCGGACTGTGGTATTGACTGATTTTGCGGATTTGGAGATTTTTGAGAACATGGAGGCAAGGGGATGGATGTTATATTTGAGAAACGACGGAGAAACCGTGATTGACTTGGTGCGGTTTTCTACTCCAACGCCGAGATCGTCAATGGGACGATCAAAACTTATGTGAGGGGGGCCTATATTGATGTGGATGAGGAGTACATCCGAGAGATAAGGCAGGAGTTACCACGGGTACCAAGGCCAACCTCCCCCCTCGAGGAAGAAAGTGGGGATGGACGTTGTGGGTGCGGAGTTGACGGGGTTGGCCATTTTTTCATGGGTAGGACATAGATTCTTTCGGCAAGGGGAGTTGACCGACAAGTACAAGATGCTTAACTTAATTGCCGTCTCAAACTTCGCCCCCATTGGACGCAAGAACGAGATCCTCCCCGAGATGGCTCGATTGCTATACGCAATCGGAAGGGCCAAAGCATAGACCTCCCCTCACTGATCTTGACAGAGATGATGAAGAGGTGTGACTTGAAGAGAAACTCATTCCCCTTTGGAACCCTGGTGACAGAGATGTGCACGGACCATGGACTTAGGGTGAGGCCGGAGATGACAATACAGAAGCCGATGGGGCCATTGAACAAGGTTTCCTTCCGGAGGAGCCCAGGTCATAGTGGCGGCTCGGCTGCTAGACAGGAGGTGCCACCAGCCCGAGGCACCGATGAGGTGCTGGATGTGTTGGATGAAGAGGAGGAGAGAGAGCTAGAGGCTGAGAGATCCCATGAACAGACACAAGATGAGGCAGGTCCCAGCACCAGCACCCGGCGATCGCTGAGAGAGATTATACTTGGCATCTAGACCAAGCAAGTTGAGATTCTCCGATAGCAGGAGGAGATTCTCAGCTATTTGAGGGGTGGAGCAAGAGGAGCTAGTGGAGCGAGAGAGTGAGAGAGATTTCTGTTCTTGAGAGTGATTGTGAATGTCACTTTTTTTGTGGATGTTTGAATCTTTTATGCTAAACTATAATATTGTGTGAAATGAATGAATCAGTTTTTTTTATCACATTTATCTTTTTAATGCATGTGTATACTTAGCATTACATTGTTGTTTGTCAATGAACGATGGAACAAATGGGAACATTGAGACTGTTTGTTAAAGTGACTAATCACATGATCGGTTTGACACCTCACTTAGCAACCTTGAAAAATGGTATTTTCTCTATACTCAATTGTCAAATGTACATTGGTATTTGTTATTCTTAAGGTACAAGATGACCAGACTCGAAAATGGAATCGATATATAACTGACATTCCATGAAAAATCTGACATAACCAGTGGAGATAACGAAGAATACCATGGTAAGTTTCGAGCCTTGCAATGCTTTTGAGAGGATAACAACATTTACTCAAGTAAGGTTTTTCACCATCTATCCTTGAATAATCTCATTAAACTTGCTTTGATTGAAGTAACTAGAGCAATCTATTGACATATCCCACAATGAATCTGTTCATACGACACATACATGTGCACATACTTGAGAAAGGATCTTAGGCCATCTTTGATTTAATTTTGAGCCTTAGCCATTTTTTTTACAAAATTATATCCCTAGTTAGCCGAGATTGAGCCTTTAAAAGTGTGAATTCTCTTTCATATAACCCATATGATAACCAAGCCACAGGAAAATATATTTGACATACCTTTTGCTATCTAATTTTCTTGCACCCTCTTATAAATCAGTATGATATAGAAAAGCAAGAGAAAAAGAAAAGACGATGATGGCTACTATTCAATGAAAGAAAATTCGGTGAAAATAACTAAAAAAGAAAAGAGACAGAAAGACAGAAAATGGCCAAGAAAGTAAAAAATGAGAAAAATGAAAGAAAGAAATACCATATAGGCAAAATTTCGAAAAGCTAGAAAGAGGTGTGCTACACTACATAAAGAAAGGATAGTGTAACACCCCGCATTTTCTTTTATATATGCATATAGATATATAGATATAGCAAATAATGGTGGTAAAGATGTGGATAGGGGTATTGAAGTGTGTTTGAACTTTGTAAATTTGAAAAGTAAAGATTTAAAATGTTAATGAAAATCATAGTTGAAATTTAGTTTTTTTAGTGAGTGAAAATATAAAATGTTAGGTCCTATAACTTGTATTAGATAGGTTTGGGGTATAAATATGTGTTGGTGAGGTTTGTGATGGATGTGGTTAGTTTTGGAATGGATTGGAGATGGAAAACAAAAGAATTAGGCAAAACTGGGTAATTGGTACCGGTACTGGGTACCGGTACTGAATGGTACCGGTACTGAGTACCGGTACCCCGATTCCAGAAGGTTTCTGGTACCGGTACTGGGTACCGGTACTGAATGGTACCGGTACCGGGTACCGGTACTACCGAACCAGACTATTTATTTTAAGTCGCGAACAAGCCGATTTTTCCTCCACTATAAATACATTTTGTCACCTCCTTAGCCTTCATTACACCACTCCAAACCCTAGAAAACATAAGAGAGGAAGAGAGAGAGAGAGAAACACAAGATCAAGAGAAAACAAGAGATTTAAGAGTTGATTCAAGATCAAAGCCCTAATTTTTCCAAGAACATTAAGGTAGGGGATTTCTTCCTATGCTCTTACATTGATGTTAGGGTTAACTTATATGTATTCTTGTGGTTTGAAATCATATATACTTGCTATTAATTACTTGATTCTTGGTCTTCTTGCATTTATTGCCATGTTTTAAACATTGTGATGGTTGGGTAGCCATTAAAGCTCTATTTTACTTCTTCAAACCCTAGTTTTGAGAAAAAAATAGATTTCCTCTTTATATTTCTTTTGCTCTCACCATCAAATCCTTAGTGCTTGATATTGTATAACAAAATGATGACTATGATGATCTCTTGCTCTTTTCCTTCGATTATCT
Organism: Ilex aquifolium; assembly: GCA_951799425.1. NCBI lineage: Eukaryota > Viridiplantae > Streptophyta > Magnoliopsida > Aquifoliales > Aquifoliaceae > Ilex > Ilex aquifolium. The sequence continues at coordinate 3,513,810 of OX637407.1, forward strand.
TATGGTACAAATTGTGAAATTTGGGGATTTTGGGATTTCTTGTGAATTGAGAGAATGTTTGTGATAATATCTCTTGTATAATTGTTGTGATGGACTTGAATTGTCTTCGAGCATTGCCGTAGAGTGTTAGAGGTTAGTCTATCCCGGTGGGGGGTGAGATGGTTGCCTAACACTTGTAGTGGGTGGTTATTTGGTAATAGCCTCCACTATTGTTCACTGGAGTTCGAACAAGGGGTGGTATACCTTTCCTGGGGAGGGACTCGTCACTGCCATTGGGATGGTAGACGCCCTTTCCCGAAGTAATTGTGATTGTGGATTGGGATGGGTGAACTAGGCACGGGTTGATGTGTAAATTCATGGGAAACAATCAATATACATGAGATTATGAGATTATTATTATTGTTACGGAATGATTTCCAACAAGAGCTTGTGGAGGTATGGGACTCCACAAAAATTTGTGGGAAACGGGGATGGTGGTTAATGGTGACTTGGTTTTACTGTTCATCTAAATTATTGTGAATACGTAACTTGAGATCTATTTAAAATGTCCTGTTTTTACTTCAAAATTCATATATGCTATTTGTAAAAATGAGACCGAACTGTTTTAATATAATTTCTAAACCTTGTTTGAGTTTGGGAGGATTTTGCTACAGAGCTTCTTGCTCATCCCCTACAATTAACATTTTTCAGATTATGCTATAGAGGAGGAGCTTGGCGCTAATGAGCCGGGCCTTGGGGACGCCTCATTGGAGGGGTACCTAGATCCCGAGTGGGACATCTAGAGATGTAGCTTATTTTTGTTCTAGACTAGGAGATTTATTTCTGAACAATGTAAAGTCTAGATTCTTTTGAATTTTCGCTGCGATATATTCATGTAATTCTTTTGGGAATGTAATTGCCATACTTGGCCTATTCTTTTGGGATAACATTATGGATAGTATAGATGGTAAATGGAAGTTTATTGTTATTGGATGATTAAATGGACCCTGTGTGGTCAAGTTAATATAATTGCACAGGTTGTGTTTTTGGGTAGAGCTTCCCGTACAAAAGAGACTCTGCCCAAATTTTGTTAAATCTAGGATGTTTCTTATTTGATGGATATATAGTTAGTTGCTCTCATGCTATGAATGATTTTAGAATGTAATGCCGTCCAGGGTGGTATTTGAGGCGTTACAGATAGCTTTTGAATACCATTGACGTCATTTCATTAGCCACTGAACTCTGGCCACATTACAACCTATAAAAAGCCCTAATTGATCTCAAGTTTGATGCATGTGTAGGTCGTCAACCAAAAGTTGGGGTATGTTAAATAATATTACTTTATTTGCATCAATATTCTTCCATGAGATTATGCCAAACATGATTAGTCTGTTTCCTTAGATTTCACTCCCGTACTAATTGTGCATGTGATGTTTCAATTAGTCTTCTTCTGATCACATGCCCTTTTGAGAGAAAAGTTGTAAACCCCCACATTCGTTTTTTTTCTTTTTTTATATATATATAGTAAAGTAATTATGTTTAGGAATGCTAATTTATGTGATGATGTATGCATGAACTATGTAGAGTGTAAGAGTAGAAATAGAAATGTTAGGCGAGGTAATAGAGTATGTATTGGGAGTTAGGAAGATTTTCGGAATGAAAGCACACTTTAGAGGGAATTTGGGTAAAAAGAATTTTTGGACACTGTCTAGTATTTCGATCATAACTTTTTAATCCTAGCTTAAATTGATCTGATATTTGGACAGTAGATAGTAGACTTCAAGGGCAACAAAAGTGTATTTCACACAAATTTTCTAAATCGGCTTCTAAATAGGTCAAAATTGATCTGGAAGCTGCGGGTATACTGTCACCCTCGTCCGGACGGGAATAGACACGCGTCCGGACGCGTATGGCAGTAACTTGGACGCAAAAACACGCGTCCGGACAGCACAAAACACGCGTCCGGACGCGCCATACCGGGGTCTGCACGTTCCAGACTTGTTTTGGGCGTTTTCTCTCCCATTTGCAAGCCATTTCATCCAATCTAACAATTGAGAGGCTTAGAGGGGAAGAAGGAAGGGAAAAAACAAGAGATTGAGGTGGTGATTCAAGTTGGGAAAGGATCAATTCTTCTAGTTCTTCACACAAAAATTAAGGAGCAAGGTAGGGGTTTTCTCTCACTCTCTCACATTGAGGCTAGGGTTATATATATATATATATATATATATATGTATATACATATGTCTCTTTCTCTAAATCTTGGATATGTGTTAGGGAAATCTTTGATTCTTTATATTTTTGCAATCAATGCCATGTTTTGAACTATGTGATGGTTTGGTAACCATTTTATCTTTCGTTTTCATCTTCAATCATTGATTGGTAAGGAAAATGGACTTTTCTCTTGGTAATTCCTTGGTTTTCACTTTCAAAACTTAGAGTTTTATATTGTGCAACAAATGATGTTTATAATGATCTCTTGCATTTTTCTTGGTTGGTTATTGACAATGTCACATGCTTAAATTTGGGGATTTTGGATAAATGATTGGAAATGGAGATAAATATTGGGATTGTATTCTTGGTTGGGTTGCTTGTGATACACATTTGTGAGAGGTTCCTTGTAAGGATGCTCACCCCTTCCCAAGAGGTTCCTTGTAAGGATGCTTGGGAAGCCATGAAGTGATTTGTGAGAGGTTCCTTGTAAGGATGCTCACCCCCTTCCCAAGAGGTTCCTTGTAAGGATGCTTGGGAAGCCATGAAATGATTTGTGAGAGGTTCCTTGTAAGGATGCTCACCTATTCTCAAGAGGTTCCTTGTAAGGATGCTTGAGAATCAAAGAGGACCTAAACGGGGGGTGGAGGTTACCCTAAAGTATGCCACCTACCCAAAGAATTGTTGGAAATTGTGAATGGAGGATTTGATTATATTTGGAAATGGTTTGCTAAATGTATAGTGGTTTCTTTTACTCATTCAATTACCGTTGTTTCCGTAAACTTGAGATCTATTAAATGGCACTGCTTTACTTCAAAAGTTATGTATGATATTTGTGAAATGAGACCGACCGTTTTAAATGCTTTTCTAAACCTTGTATGGGTTTGAGAGAATTGTTCTACAGAGCTTTGTGCTCACCCCCTACCGCTAACATTTTTCAGATTACCTACAAGAGGAGGACGTAGGGGTCGAGGAGCCCGCTACTTGGGAGACTCCCCTGGACGGGAGTGTGGATCCCGAGGTGGACGCCTAGAGCGACACTTTCTTTTGTTCTAGACTAGGATATTCCTTTTGAACCTTGTAAAGTCTAGTATTTTGTTATTCCGCTGCAAGTGTACTTTAATTCTCTTGGAATGTAAATGCCATTGCTTGGCCTATTTTTCTTTTGGGATAATGTTAAGGATAGTATAGATGGTAAATAGAAATGTCATTGCTATTGGATGGTTAAATGGACCCGGTGTGGTCAAGTTAATAGAATTGCACAAGTTGTGATTTTTGGGTGGAGCTTCCTGTACAAAGGAGACTCTGCCCAAATTTTGTTAATATTAAGAATGTTTCTTATTTGATGGATATATATTTAGTTGCTCTCATGACATGAATGGTTTCATAATGTAATGCCATCCAGGGTGGTATTTGGGGCGTTACAAAGTTGGTATCAGAGCCTAGGCTTTAGGTCTTACATGTGAGCTGTAGGTTATGGATCACCATTAGAGATATAGGATTAGGGTGAAGGAAATTGTGGTCTAGTTTGATATAAACTTTATGCTTTAGATTAAATCTATACTTAGGATGCCTTGTACATCAATGAAACTGAATTGTGAAGTGATGTGCAGGATGGAAGGTATACGGGGACGCGGACGTGGGCGTGGCCGTGGAGGTCAAGCAAATCCACCACCACCACCACCTCCGGATGCCATGCAAGGCATTTACCAATGCTTGAGGGAGCTCACCACTTTGGTACAAAGCCAAAATGGTAACAACAACCACAATGGTGGAGCTCATCCCCTCGCTCAAGTACCGGGCAATGGGAACGGAGACCGAAGGATGATCGCTCTTCGGGAATTCCTACGACAACGACCACCCAACTTCCAAGGGAGCTCCAATCCTTTGGAGGCGGATAGATGGATCCGCCGAGTGAAGAAGATCTGTGACGGCATGGGAGTTGCCGAGGATTTGAGAGTTGGTTTGGCAACCTACTTGTTTGAGGGGGAGGCCGACTATTGGTGGGATGCCATAAAGAGGAGAAGGGACATCAACACACTCACTTGGGAAGAGTTCGATCAACTTTTCCAAGATAAATACTTCCCTGAATCGGTCAGAGACAGAATGAAGGCGGATTTTCTTACACTACGACAGGGTAGTATGACCGTGGCTGAGTATGAGAGGCGGTTCGACGAGCTTTCCCGTTATGCTACGGGATTTATATCGACTGAGGCCGACAGGGCCAAGCGCTTCGAGCAGGGTCTGAGGCCGGTCATTAGGGAGAAGTTGGTGGCTCTCCGGATACGTGATTTTGGGGACTTGGTGGATAGAGCTGCACTGGTAGAGAGAGACATAGAGGATAGCCAGCGACGACAGGGCTTCTCGAGGGGAGGTCCGATCCGGACGGGTGCTAGCACTAGTGGGGCACAGAGACCGACACCATACCGTCGCCCAGACCAGACAGGGGGACAGCGACTTTTGACAGCCCGAGGAGAGGGAGACACTCAGACTAGAGCCGGTTTTACCCCACGATCCTGTTTTGCATGTGGAGGTGTGGGACATCTTCGGATGCATTGCCCAGTTTTTCCACCTCAGGGGCCTATCCAGACCGCCAGACAGGTACCAGCAGCCCACCCACCACCACCGAGGCCTGCACCGCAGCGACCGATACAAGCTCAAGCCCCCGGCGGCGCCAACCAAGGGCGGGTATTTGCTTTGACTCAGCCGGAGGAGGACATTGCCAATGCCGTTGTGGAAGGTATTGTCCTTATTTACAATTCTTGGGCGCGAATATTATTAGACCCCGGTGCAACCCACTCATTTGTACGCACAACATATGCACTTGATTTGGGATTGAGTTTCACGAAGCTAGAGCATGTTATGGACATTAGCTTGCCCACGGGAGAACGGTTAGATACTAGCCAAGTCTGCAAGGATTGTGTGCTTCGCATTGGGGAGCACGAATTGATTGTGGATTTGATTGCTTTAGAGATAAAGGGGTATGATGGGATTTTCGGGATGGACTTGTTGTCTGCTTTCCGGGCGGTAATGGATTGTTTCCGCAAACGGATTACATTTCAGTTACCGGGGGGAGTCGTTTTCAGTTTTGTGAATAACCGAGATTCTTCCCATCCATTCCCTACTACGGGTAGTAGATTCTTAAAAGCGAAAGCGGGAAGTCAATTGAGTTTCTTAGCTAGCTTGATGGGAGATGACAGGGATAAACTCCATACGGATGTGGTTTTAATTGTATCGGAGTTTTCGGATGTTTTTCCCGAGGAATTACCCGGATTACCGCCACATAGGGAAATTGAGTTCAAGATCGATCTCTATCCGGGAACCGAACCCATATCCATTGCTCCATACCGGATGGCACCTTTGGAGTTGAAGGAGCTAAGGAAGCAGTTGGATCATTTGTTGGCGATTGGGTTCATCCGCCTAAGCACTTCACCCTGGGGAGCCCCGGTCCTCTTCGTGAAGAAAACGGATGAGACTCTACGGTTGTGCACGGATTACCGGAGGTTGAATAGGGTTACTGTGAAGAATAAGTATCCGTTGCCGAGAATTGATGACTTATTTGATCAGTTGAAGGGTTCGAAATATTACTCCAAGATTGATCTTCGCACGGGTTATCATCAGTTGCGGATTAAGGAGGAGGATATTCCAAAGACTGCTTTCCGTACCCGGTATGGTCATTTCGAGTATACGGTGATGCCGTTCGGATTGACTAATGCCCCCGCAGCCTTCATGGATTTGATGCACAGAGTCTTCCGACCTTACCTCGATCAATTTGTCATTGTGTTTATTGATGACATATTGATTTACTCACAAACTCAGGAGGAACATGCTCGTCATCTCTCTATTGTGCTACAAACATTGAGAGAATATAAGTTATATGCGAAGATGAGCAAGTGTGAGTTTTGGATGAAGGAAGTGAAGTTCCTTGGCCATGTTGTGTCCGAACAAGGAGTAGCGGTTGATTCCGCAAAGATTGAGACCGTGATGAAATGGGAACCACCGAAGAACGTGACAGAAGTACGGAGTTTTTTGGGGTTAGCCGGCTATTATCGTAGGTTTGTGGAAGGGTTTTCCAAGCTTGCGATGCCGATGACTCGCCTCACAAAGAAGGGGGAGAAATTTCTATGGACTCAAGCGTGTGAACTAGCTTTTCGCACCTTGAAGGAGAAGTTGACAACGGCGCCTATCCTCATTATTCCGAGTAGTGGGGAAGGCTACGATGTCTACACCGATGCTTCCCTACGAGGCTTGGGATGCGTTCTAATGCAAGGAGGGAAGGTAGTGGCTTATGGCTCGAGGCAACTCAAGGTGCATGAGCAGAATTATCCCACACACGACTTGGAGCTAGCTGCGGTGGTGTTTGCTCTTAAGTTGTGGAGATGTTATTTATACGGGGAGAAATTTCAAGTGTTCTCGGACCATAAAAGCCTCAAGTATATCTTCACACAGAAAGACTTGAATCTCCGGCAGAGAAGGTGGATTGAGTACTTGGAAGATTATGAGTTTACGCTCAACTACCATCCGGGGAAGGCCAATGTAGTTGCCGACGCTCTTAGCAGGAAGTCTCGGGGTGAAATCAATTCTCTTGCGGTAAATAGGTGGAAAATGATTGATGCATTGGAGGAGTACGACCTATGGGTGGAGGGACCGGAGTATCAACCCTATATATTCAACCTTATGGCTCAACCGACACTTCGGCAACGGGTGGTGGAGTTGCAATGCTTGGATTCGGAACTCGATTTGATTAGAGCCCGATTAGAGAATGGAGAAGCAATTGAAGGATGGTCTTGGAAGAATGGAGAGTTGAGATATGGGGAGAAGCTATGTGTTCCCAATGATTCGTCCCTAAAGGAGGAAATACTGGGAGAGTGTCATCGCTCCAAGTTTGCTATCCACCCTGGTAGCACAAAGATGTATAGGGACATGAAGCGTCAATACTGGTGGAGGGGAATGAAGCGAGATGTGACCAGGTATGTGGCAAAATGTGCGGTGTGCCAGCAGGTGAAGATTGAGCATCAAAGGCCAGGAGGAGTCCTACAGTCTTTGCCTATTCCGGAGTGGAAGTGGGATCACATCACCATGGACTTCGTGTCGGGTTTTCCACGGACTTCAAGAGGGCATAACGCCGTATGGGTTATCGTAGATCGACTCACCAAGTCAGCTCACTTTTTGGGGATGAAGACCACAGACTCGTTAGAGACCTTGAGCAGACTGTACATTCGAGAGATTGTTCGATTGCATGGAGTTCCACTTTCTATCGTGTCGGATCGCGATTCTCGTTTTGTGGCTCATTTTTGGCAAAGTCTACAACAAGCTATGGGGACAGAGTTACACTTCAGCACAGCCTTTCACCCTCAAACAGATGGCCAATCCGAGAGAGTGATACAGATTTTGGAAGACATGTTACGGGCTTGCGCGTTGGACTTCAAGGGGAGTTGGAGCGATCACTTACCGTTGGTGGAATTTGCGTACAACAACAGCTACCAAGCGAGTATCGGGATGGCACCGTATGAAGCTTTGTATGGAAGACCATGTAGATCCCCGATGTGTTGGTTGGAAGCCGGAGAGAGTAGTATGTTTGGGCCCGAGATTGTGCGGGAGACAACGGAGAAGATTCAGCTCATTCGGGAGAGATTACGCACAGCACAGAGTCGACAAAAGAGCTATGCGGATAGAAGACGAAGACCCTTGGAATTCAAAGTGGGAGACTACGTGTTCCTCAAAGTGTCGCCCAAGAAAGGAGTATTTAGATTCGGCAAGAAGGGAAAGTTAGCGCCAAGATATACCGGGCCGTTTGAAGTGATCAAAGTTGTGGGCAAAGCGGCGTATCAACTTCAGTTACCGGCTCAGTTGTCCGGGGTGCACGACGTGTTCCACGTGTCGATGCTGAGGAAGTGTCAATCGGAAACAACGCCGGTTGTGGACTTGGAAGATATAGAAATTCAAGACGGAGCGACTTATGAAGAACAACCGGTGAAGATTCTCGATGCCAAGGAAAAGGTGCTTCGCAATAAAGTCATCAAATTGGTGAAAGTGTTATGGCAACATCATGGACTGGAAGAAGCTACTTGGGAACCGGAGCTGGAGATGCGAGAGAAGTATCCGTATTTATTCGCTACTTGAGGTAAGTTTCGAGGACGAAACTTTCTTTAAGGGGGGTGGATTGTAAACCCCCACATTCGTTTTTTTTCTTTTTTTATATATATATAGTAAAGTAATTATGTTTAGGAATGCTAATTTATGTGATGATGTATGCATGAACTATGTAGAGTGTAAGAGTAGAAATAGAAATGTTAGGCGAGGTAATAGAGTATGTATTGGAAGTTAGGAAGATTTTCGGAATGAAAGCACACTTTAGAGGGAATTTGGGTAAAAAGGATTTTTGGACACTGTCTAGTATTTCGATCATAACTTTTTAATCCTAACTTAAATTGATCTGATATTTGGACAGTAGATAGTAGACTTCAAGGGCTACAAAAGTGTATTTCACACAAATTTTCTAAATCGGCTTCTAAATAGGTCAAAATTGATCTAGAAGCTGCGGGTATACTGTCACCCGCGTCCGGACGGGAATAGACACGCGTCCGGACGCGTATGGCAGTAACTTGGACGCAAAAACACGCGTCCGGACAACACAAAACACGCGTCCGGACGCGCCATACCGGGGTCTGCACGTTCCAGACTTGTTTTGGGCGTTTTCTCTCCCATTTGCAAGCCATTTCATCCAATCTAACAATTGAGAGGCTTAGAGGGGAAGAAGGAAGGGAAAAAACAAGAGATTGAGGTGGTGATTCAAGTTGGGAAAGGATCAATTCTTCTAGTTCTTCACACAAAAATTAAGGAGCAAGGTAGGGGTTTTCTCTCACTCTCTCACATTGAGGCTAGGGCTATATATATATATATATATGTATATACATATGTCTCTTTCTCTAAATCTTGGATATGTGTTAGGGAAATCTTTGATTCTTTATATTTTTGCAATCAATGCCATGTTTTGAACTATGTGATGGTTTGATAACCATTTTATCTTTCTTTTTCATCTTCAATCATTGATTGGTAAGGAAAATGGACTTTTCTTTTGGTAATTCCTTGGTTTTCACTTTCAAAACTTAGAGTTTTATATTGTGCAACAAATGATGTTTATAATGATCTCTTGCATTTTTCTTGGTTGGTTATTGACAATGTCACATGCTTAAATTTGGGGATTTTGGATAAATGATTGGAAATGGAGATAAATATTGGGATTGTATTCTTGGTTGGGTTGCTTGTGATACACATTTGTGAGAGGTTCCTTGTAAGGATGCTCACCCCTTCCCAAGAGGTTCCTTGTAAGGATGCTTGGGAAGCCATGAAGTGATTTGTGAGAGGTTCCTTGTAAGGATGCTCACCCCCTTCCCAAGAGGTTCCTTGTAAGGATGCTTGGGAAGCCATGAAATGATTTGTGAGAGGTTCCTTGTAAGGATGCTCACCTATTCTCAAGAGGTTCCTTGTAAGGATGCTTGAGAATCAAAGAGGACCTAAACGGGGGGTGGAGGTTACCCTAAAGTATGCCACCTACCCAAAGAATTGTTGGAAATTGTGAATGGAGGATTTGATTATATTTGGAAATGGTTTGCTAAATGTATAGTGGTTTCTTTTACTCATTCAATTACCGTTGTTTCCGTAAACTTGAGATCTATTAAATGACACTGCTTTACTTCAAAAGTTATGTATGATATTTGTGAAATGAGACCGACCGTTTTAAATGCTTTTCTAAACCTTGTATGGGTTTGAGAGAATTGTTCTACAGAGCTTTGTGCTCACCCCCTACCGCTAACATTTTTCAGATTACCTACAAGAGGAGGACGTAGGGGTCGAGGAGCCCGCTACTTGGGAGACTCCCCTGGACGGGAGTGTGGATCCCGAGGTGGACGCCTAGAGCGACACTTTCTTTTGTTCTAGACTAGGATATTCCTTTTGAACCTTGTAAAGTCTAGTATTTTGTTATTCCGCTGCAAGTGTACTTTAATTCTCTTGGAATGTAAATGCCATTGCTTGACCTATTTTTCTTTTGGGATAATGTTAAGGATAGTATAGATGGTAAATAGAAATGTCATTGCTATTGGATGGTTAAATGGACCCGGTGTGGTCAAGTTAATAGAATTGCACAGGTTGTGATTTTTGGGTGGAGCTTCCTGTACAAAGGAGACTCTGCCCAAATTTTGTTAATATTAAGAATGTTTCTTATTTGATGGATATATATTTAGTTGCTCTCATGACATGAATGGTTTCATAATGTAATGCCGTCCAGGGTGGTATTTGGAGCGTTACAAAAGTCACCATAATCGGAGGGAATTCTTGCTGAGAGCATTCTAAGAGAGGTTTGTGAAATCAAAGCTATCCATGGAAGGTGATAAAATGGAATGTTTGTTATATAAAAATTCTTGTTACTAGAATGATCACTCCTACTACGCAGGGAATTCCAAATACCAATGTATCAAATGCTCATTTTTTGCATAGAACAAATACCTTTGAAAGAGAAGTGTTTGGGATATAAGTCGAAAGTCAGGGTTGGGTGTCCCAACGACCATGGTACTATCTCACTTTAACCAGCAATCTCACATACACATCTGTTCGACTGAAGTTTGTGGGTAGCTTCACTGAAAACCCTCACGAGATAACACTCGTCCGCTAGGGTAAACCTAGTGGTTTAACGGCTTGTTGCATATGCTAAATGCAACCGGATGACCAACAAAAATGGCATTGTAAATAAATTGTTGTTGTATTACTAGAGACTAGCAATATTAGGTTGGGGGTGTGATTAGTAGTTAAAATTAGCATTTACTATGTCTTTTTAAGAATAATTATACTTTGATGGAGTTTAAATGATGACATTTCAGGACATAAATTGTACAAGGGCCCAAAGGCAATGAAAATCAAACTTTCATGCAACACCAGCATGTTCTGGAAGAAAATTGGAGAAGCTTGAAACAAGGCAAGTACGTTCGAACGCCAATCCACGTTCGAATGTTCTCTTGAATTATTTGAAGACTAGATTGCTGAAGTGTTGATACATGGCGTGTTGTAGCTAGGAAGGAAAACACAGAGGCACTTGAGTGCCACATTCGAACACCAATCCACGTTCAAACGTTGTCCTAAATTATTGAGGACCAGGCTTCTGAGTGCAAGGGAAATGGTGCATGGCGTGTGGAATTTGCTCTCACAGAAGAGCACAGGCCACTTGAGTAGGAGGTTCAAACTCCATCTGGCGTTCGAACGCCCATCAAGCAAAGACAGGAGACAACGTTCGAACACCAGACAACGTTCGAACGCCAGACAACGTTCGAACGTTGTCCCCAGAAAGGCTGCAGAGTGGTTGATTTTCTATCTGGGCCTTGGGGCACTCACTTGGACTTTGAAGACCTTGCACTATACTTTCACACTCCCTTGTCCCCTCCTCATTGCCTATAAATACTCTCATTGTGGGAGCTTCAAAGGGAGATAGAATAAACCAAAACATTTTACATAGAAAGCTAGAGCTAGTTGTAGAGTTAGACTTAGATTTACATTTACTTGCATAGAGGAAGATAGATCATATTTTGGTTAAGGTGGAAACCCTCCAAAAGTGACTAGCTTTCTTCTGCTTTCATTATTAGTTTCATTTGCTTCCATTGTTTGAGCTTCCTTCTTCCCTTAGAGGAGTGAAACTCTTCCACTTTTCTAGAGCTTTACCAAAGCCGTGAAGGGTGGAACGTGATTCACTCATTCTTCGTAGAAGATCGGCTCCTTGTGTAGTGTGTTTTACATTGTAACTCCTCTACTTGGAGGGATGAGCATCACTCACTTTTCTAGCTTTACAAAATCCATGAAGAGTGAGTAGTTTCTCATTCACTCTTTAGTGAGAGGTGATGGCCATGTATAAATTATCCGAAAGTTATATTTGTGCATTTTGTTCATGCTTAATGCTTTATATTTCACTTGTTTATTGAATGATTGAATGCATCTAGCAAAACTAAGATACTTTGTATAACCGTGAGCACTTTCTATGACACAGATGACTCTCGAAATAGAAAGACTCATTGGTTCAAGGCAAGTACCCCGGCTAGATCTTCATGACTACTTTCAATCTTCACCATTATTGCGCTTCATTTAAAGAATGGAATACTAATGCCATGGTTGGATGCCTTGTAGAAACATTTGCTTGTTTGTAGACGGGTTGAGTCTCGACACAGACAATTCTTGTAAACTTCTACAAAGACATCAGAACCATGCTATTAATTCTCACAATCCATCTTTATCTTCCGATTAACTTCATGTTGACACGGTGGTTAATTGAGTTCCAAGCACAAGTATAATAAATTGGATGTTTAACTACATGTCCAGATCCTCGAACTAAAGGGTGATTGTTACATTTTGAGAACTTATTATATTTTTTCTAGAAAATTCCCTTGGAAAAAATCATATTTTCTACCCAAAAAAATCCCTAAACATCACAACTTTAAATCTCAAGGGTTCCAATCACTGTGGTCTCTATCACTTTTTACTTCGAAACACCAACATTAGTTACTTGTGGATTCGACTCCGGACTTAACCGGATTATTACTACAGCTTGACCGCCTGCACTTGGGTGTACACATTTCGGATCAAGTCATGTGTGTGTGCACATATATGTTCCTGAGTGTTGGGATGCGTGTGTATGAGAGAGAATTTGTGTGTGAGATATGAAGAAGATGAAATGAAGGACATGGGGGGTTTGGTTTTAGGAGTAGTTTTTTTCAGAAAAGAATACAAAATATATAAGTACAAGAGTTATATTTTATAAGAATACATGATGTTTTGGGTAAAGAATGATTGTACCAATACGAGTTATTCAGGAAAAAAAATACTAAATGTTTCAGTATAGGTGTTATATCTACGAGAATACGTGATGTTTGGGTAAGAATGATCGTACCAATATAAATGGGCATGGTAGATGAAGGAGTTGTTTTTAACAAATCAATATATGGGTGTTTGGTTGATGAAAAATCCTCAAAATGCCTTTCATGCCTAAAAGGTTGGTTCAAGGGATCTTATTCCAAATGCGATAGCTTTTTTTCCCCCAAGTGTACAAACTATACATAGGGAAGATATGAGTAAAGATGTGGAACTTCTCATTAGAATTGGAGGTGAAGGAGCAGTGAACATGAATCTTCCAATAGCTCTTGCATAAGAAAGAAATGTAGTAAAGAGGAGTTCGAAGAATAGGAGTTCACTCCACTATACTATCACATTTAATCTCGTTGCTAAGTTTATGTTGCAAAGTTAACATTCTTTCGCTTTTATTGATTCGATCTCCTAAAATTTTTTTTATGGATTAATTGATTGAGTTATATACTAAAAACTTGATTTTTGTAGTGAAACTCAGTTTATTATTTAATAAATGATCTTCATTTACTATTGAGAATCTGTTTGGATAAAATATTTGCATTATATTAAATATATGCTATGCATGTGTGTCTTTTATTTTACATTATAGATAATATGATATGTAGAGTTTGACTTATACACAGAAGATCAGATTATTGGATCCTTGTATAATATGAATAAAGGTTCACAGTCTTAGATGGGTTTGGATACACCAATAGTAGGATTGTGGTGCAATCTTCTAGCATAGTTTGTTTTGATTATAAGAGACTGTCTGATGTCTTAGATTGTTGCACTAGTACACTTTGTGTATTGAACAAGATTGTTATTGAGGTTATTATCTTTTTACTAATTAAATAAGAAAATAAATAACTCATGGTTATTATGATTGCTTCAGCTTTTAATCCTGAGATATTTAATGAACACGTGCATATAATGATTGCTACTTTAATTCATCAAAGAGTGAGATTCATTTGAGTCAACAAACTCTATGAATTGAGAGATGACATTATTTGTATGGTGAAAATTAATTATTAAAGGAGACCATATCTCAGTATTTAAATGGGTTGATGATGTCCTCTTGAGGAAGCTTATAAGTTTTGTCCATGTCAAACCATGCAGGTGGATTTAATTATCCGATATGACAAATAATTGAGTGGTAAAATCTCAAGGATAAACAAAAGTTAATTAAATATAATTTTTAGTAATTTAATTAATTGAAAGACATCTGCAATCTTAAACGTGGGGAGATTATTAAAAATATAATAACGAGGAGCTCAAAATATAATTTTGAGATAAGGTCTGAGAGATCAATAATAAGTTTTTAGTAGACTAACTTATTATTAATGGACCATAGGATGTTTGTTCTGGGTTGGAAATAGGATTCCTAGCTCTACTGGAAGCCCGACTCTTATTTCTCCTTAGGGTCTTTACTGTAGCCTATTAATAAATGCACTCCCTGATTCTCTCAGCCATAACATTTACATTCATGTTTAGATGAGGTAGATAGATAGATAGATAGAGAGAGAGAGAGAGAGAGAGAGAGAGAGAGAGAGAGAGAGAGAGAGAGAACAAGGGAGAAAATTAAGAGGTTTGGAGCCCACACTACATTTGGATTTTGGCGTGGAAGGATATACGTAGAAGATCGTGAGGTGCTACGATCCTACTATTTAATCTGTATTTTTCTTCGTTCATGCGGATCTGCTCGTCAAAGGTAAACCCTAATTTTGCCTTGTAGGGTTAATAAATGATTTTTTTATTTGATTATATGCACCATCTACGGATCTTGGAACTATATTCTAACTAGTGGTATCAGAGCCTTCGTTGATACCGCGTATATATTGAATAAAACCATGTTGTCCAAGTAAAATGAGTAGATGTATATCATGATTGATGGGTAGAATGTAGAATTATGCTAATCTTTGTTTTACAACGTTCTTGTCCCGCTATTATGGTTGCACAATTTTATTATCGTTTTATGTGATTGGATCCTACGATGATTTAATCGTGGTTAATATTATTGCAAAGGATTTACACAATGATTTATTCGTGTTGTAATATTAGTGGTAGTAAGTAAACTCCCTTGTGGAGGCATAGGACCATGCATTATTGCTGTTGTTTTTTGTATGGGATTTCCTATGAAAGACGACTGTTCAAAAGTAATTTTTCACAGCGAAAATTGATTTTGTGAAAAAGAAACTGTTTTAGAAATCTCATCATAGCGCAACATGGAGGTAGCTGAGTTCATCAAGGATTGCTGCAGACTCCTTATTGCATTGAAACTAAAGACATGACCATAATAATTGAGACTTTTTGTTTAAGCAGTTTTCTAATAGTTGGGACTCTTTGTTTAAGCAGTGTCCTAATAGTTAGGAATCTTTGTTTAGGCAATTTTCTTATTTATGTTGATCTCTGTTTTATTCATGTTTTGATTGTATGAGTAGTTAATTATATAATAGTACCCTAACACGTGGACAACATGAATAATTGACCGGCTTAGATTATCTGTCATAGCTTAGTATTTAATTTATGTTGATTTGGAATAGGGATGTTCAAAGTATGTATGTGTAATTAAAAACTAATAATAATAATAAAATAAAATTCCCAATTTCTAAATGGAGAGATGTGGGAATTTAATATTTTATTTATTACATGCATACATACTACATAAAAAGATGGGTAACTCAGTATCTTTATAAATATGTCAAACATCCTTGTATTTTATCTTAATAAAAATTAGATATTTTTTTGCATAACCCTCACAAAGTATTAAATAACTAAGTGGGAGAGAGAATTTATTTTATATAAATTTTACAGTCTCCATTACTGGTTTGTAGGTGATGTAATTAATTTTGCGTGTTGGCTTTAGTGCCTTCCTCTTCATCGGATGAAATTAATTACAGAATCACCGGTACAAACTTCCTAAAAGGATGATTTTGGATAATTGCTAGTATGAACTCAGTTCTCCATTTTAAGGGGTTTATTATGAAACAATTGACACAAAATTAAGTAATAGTATATACTTATTATAAATAGTAGTATCCTCTCTATTTGAGTCACTACTCTTATTTATAGGACTAAAACTAAGCGAACTATTTAATTTTACTTGTCACGGTTTAGTGACTAGGGAGTAAAGTTAATAGGCAATGGTCTGTGTGGACAAATAATGGATAGTAGACGTCCTCCCTATCAAGGCATGCTATTCATGGAATTCAGGATACTGGCGAATTCATTTAGAAATTGGTAGAGGGAATCAAATTTAAATTTGAATTCGATGTTTTTATTTTTCCCATCATAATTTTCAATTATGTGATTTTCAGGTTTTGAAATGGGTTCATTCAATCCTCTTTCTGTCATACTTAAAGAACACAAACTAACTGGATCAAACTATATAGATTAGAAAATAAATTTTGATATTGTATTGACTACAGAGGAGCACAAGTTTGTGCTTATAGATCTTTGTCCGGATGAACCCGATGAGGGGACAATCGAACAGGAAGTCCAGACTCATCGGAGGTGGAAAAAGGTTAATGAGATGACGTAGTGTTACATTTTGGCATCTATGTCAAGTGTGCTGTAAAATTAGCACGAGCTCATGCCCACTGCCTATGAAATGATTATGAACCTTAAAGAAATGTTTGAGGATCAAAGTCGTGCTGCTAGGCAAGTTGTGATAAAAGATCTGATGAACACAAGCATGTTCGACGGAGCACCAGTAAGGGATCATGTTTTGAAGATGATGGGTCTTCTTAATGAACTGGAGATCCTAGGAGCTGAAATTGATGGGGAAACCCAGATTGATATCATACTCCAGTCTCTACCAAAGTCCTTTAAGTAGTTTCACTTTAATTACAATATGAATAAGCATTCTTATTCTTTGGCAGAACTCCTTAAGGAGCTCCAAGCAGCTGAAGGTCTCTTTCAATAACAACCTCGAATTTACGTGAGTGAGAAAGGTTCTGCTTCTAAGCCGAAAGACAAGAAGACACATAAAAGACTCAAAAGTAGGTTGTTGGCCCTCATGGACTAGTGAAATAGCCTAAGGGCAAGTGTTTTCATTGCAAGTAGTCAGGACACTAGAAGAAGCAATATCCGGTCTTTGTTAACAAAGTGAACAATCTAGGTAAATCTCATTTACTAGTTATTGAATCATATTTAGCGGTGTTATCTATCGGTACCTAGTGTGTAGATACGTGAGTCACTAATTATGTCTGCAAATTCTTGTAGGAGTTTCAGGAAGTCAGACGATTTAGTGATGGAGATATTTATCTATATATGGGCAATGCTACGAGAGTGGCAACAATTGTAGTAGGAGATTTATATTTATGTTTTAGTAGAGAGAGGGTTTTAATTTTGAAAGATTGTCTTTATGCACTTGATATTAGAAGAAACATAGTTTCGGTTTCTAAATTAGTTGTGGATGGATATAATATTTATTTTAGTAACTCTATGGTTGTTAAATATAATAAGCATTTTATCTGTTTTAGTTCATTGGTGGATGATCTTTATGTTATTAATCCTGTCTCACCTACAGTGCAATTAACTAAAATGAATAACACTAGTACCTCATCGTATTAGAGAAAGGAACCTTCTAAAATAAACTAAACGTATCTTGGACACTCACGCTTGGGTAAATTAACTTAAGGAGGATTCAAAGATTGGTTACAAATGGACAATTGAGTTCATTGGAAGTGGAGACACTTCTAGTCTGTGAATCTTGCTTGGAAGGTAAAATGACTAAGAGGCCTTTCACGGCCAAGGGTTATAGAGCAAAAGATCTGTTGGTAATGGTTCATTTTGATTTATGTGGACCTATGACTATAATGTCCCAAAATCCACCCTAGAAGGTATTACTATCTATACAATATCCAACCATGAGAGTGACTTGATCCGAAATGTGTACTCCCAAGTGCAGGCGGTCAAGTTGTAGTAATAATCCGGTTAAGTCCGGAGTCGAATCCACAGGGAACTAATGTTGGTGTTTCGAAGTAAGTAGTGATAGAGACCAAAGTTACTGGAACCCTTGAGATTTGAAGTTATGATGTTTATGGATTTTCTTGGACAGAATATAGGATTCTTTACAAGGGGATTTTCTAGATAAAATATAGTATTCTCACAAATGAAAAAGTCACCCTTTAGCTTGAGGATTTGGACATGTAGTCAATCATCCGGTTGTTATACTTGTGCTTGAGAACTCAATTAACCCCTGTGTCAATAACAAGTTAATTGGAGGATAAAGATGGATTGTGGGAATTAAGACCATGGTTCCGATGTCTTTGTAGAGATGTACAAGAATTGTCTGTGCTGAGACTCAACCCGTCTACAAACAAGCAAGTAGTTCTACAAGCCATCCAACCACTGTGTTAGTATTCCATTCTTAGTTGAAGCACAATAATGGTGAAGATTGAAATGTAGTCATGAAGATCTAGCTGGAGTACTTGCAAAGAACCAATGAGTCTTCCTATGCCAAGAGTCATCTATGTCATAGAAAGGACTCATAGTTGTACAAAGTACCTTGGCTTTGCTAGATGTATTCAATCATTAAATAAGCAAGTGAAAGATAAAGCATTAAGCATAAACGAAATGCACAAATATAACTTCCAAATGATTTATACATGTCCATCACCTCTTACTAAATAGTGAATGACAAAACTACTCACTCTTCCTGACTTTGAGAAAACTAGAAAAGTGAGTGATTCTCATCCCTCCAAGTAGAAGAGTTACAAGGTACAATACACCACACAATGAGCCTATCTTCGACGAAGAATGAGTGAATCACTTTACACCCTTCATGGCTTTGGTAAAGCTTAGAAAAGTGGAAGAGTTTCACTCCTCTAAGGGAGGAAGGAAGCTCAAACAATGGAAGCTAATGAAACTACTAATGAAAGTAGAAGAAAGCTAGTCACTTTTGGAGGGTTTCCTCCTCAACCAAAAGATGATCTATCTCCTCCTATCTCTCTCTATGTATGTCTATTTATCTCTAAGTCTAAGTGCTAGTAAGTGTAAGTCCCCTTTGAAGCTCCCACAATGGAGGGATTTATAGGCAAAGAGGAGGGGTTAAGGAAGAGTAAAAGAATAGTTCCAGGTGCTTAAAGTCCAAGTGAATGCCTCAAGATCCGGATGGAAAATCAACCACTCTACAGGCTGTCTGAGGACTACGTTTGAACTAGTATGGCGTTTGAACGTTTACTCCTGCCTTCTGTTATGGGCGTTCGAACGCTTAATGGAGTTTGAACTTGGAACTCAAGTGGCTCTTGTCACCTACAGTAGATAGGAGTTGAAAAACCCATGTCTCATAACCCTGGCAGTCTTTTTGAGGTCCTCAAATAATTCAAGAGGGCGTTCGAACGTTGTTTGGCGTTCGTACGTTGTACTCAAGTAGCTCTTTTTCTTTTGTGAAAATAACTGAAACAGGCCATAAGCCATTACCCTAGCAATCTTCGAGGGGCCCTCAAATAATTCAGGATGGCGTTCGAACGTGGATTGGCGTTCGAACGATGATGCCTTGTTTCAAACTTCTCCAATTTTCTTCCGGAACACGTGAGTGTTGCATGAAAGTTTGGTATCCATTGACTTTAGCCTTTTGTGCAACTTTGTCCTGAAATGTCATCATTTAAACTCCATCAAAGCATAATTAGTCTTGTAAAAGCATAGTAAGAAGCTAATTTTAACTATTCATCAGAGAGCATTTAAAATAATCATTAAATAATAGAACTAATTCTCTTAAGATTCCTAATTCACTATGGATCGTACAACTAATTGGCATACAATGGCTGTCTCAGGTTTCTAGAATCTCAATTGTCATATTTAGAAACTCCATAGTTGGATATTCATTTCTTCCAATGACTATGGCGATTGGTTGTTCACGCTTCTCTCTGGTCTTTTTCACAAAGCCTCTTGGTCTCTCTTTATCTCTTTGTCTCAGGCTTCAAATCAGAGGACTTCATGGCTCTGCTAAGCTTCTGGACTTCATGGCTTTGCAAAGCTTTTGCAAGGCCCTCAGGCTTCCATATTCGTATCTGAAGCTCCCATAATGGGATCTATCCCTAGTCTCTGTTCTAAAGCTGTTCTTCGGTTCGCTAATGGGTTGGGTATTCATCTTCTCCTCTTCCAGAATTTTTGGCAGGCTTTCTTGTCTCTACAAACTGGCTTCTCTTTGATCCAGAACATATGGTCCAGATCCCTCATTGCTATTTCAATGGTTCTCTGCTACTGGATGTTCTCCATTGGTGAATGTTACTTACAGAATGATCTTCTACATCTCTCGCAACGAGAGGATTTTTGGACTGTGCCATGGAATTTCTCAGGCAGGTTTCTTCTCTTTTGCAGATTGATTTTTTATCATTCGTTTGAGCAGAATTACTGGGTAGTCTTTTGGTGTCTCTTCAATTACCTTATCAGAAAAGCAGGTTGCCATTTCAATAGGTGCATTCTTCGAAGACAGTCTAGTCATCTACCTTATCAGATAGCTTATCTACTGTCCTTTCATTCTCCAAAGCTGTCTGTTCATTTGCCATATATCATAGCTCACAAAGCTTATCGTATACTCAGCTCAACCTCCATATTAGACTCTCTCACCTCAACTTAACTTCCATATCAGACTCTCTTAGCTCAGCTCAACTTCCATATCAGACTCTCTTAGCTCAGCTCAGCTTTTCTCTAAGCTCACAACGGTGGCTGCTCGTAGCTAATTTATAAACATTCCAGCTGCTGCTTTCAGCTGGTTTCCAATTTACGATAGCTGCTGCCATTAGCTCATTTATTTTGACTTAGCTGTTGCTCTCAGCTCCTTTAGGTGGCATTTATAGTACTCCCTCCGTTCCTAAATATCTGTCGTTTTTTCCATTTTTGTTTATTCCATAATATCTGTCGTTTCATGATACCAAAGCATAATTAATATTTTTTCTTCCAAATTTACCCTTAACTCTTCAATGCATTAGATTAGGTGTAGGCTAAGTGCCTTTCATATTCCTTTCCTTCCCAATACGTATTGAATAAGGGTATTTTAGTCTTGTGCAATTATTTTTTACTCATATTAGAGCTATTTAATAGCTTCCTTAATCCCTGTGCAAAAACCTTAAACGATAGATATTTAGGAACGGAGGGAGTATTTCTTTTATTGCATTATCGTTTTGTACTATGCATGCAATTTTTCCATTTATTCCTTTTAATGTAATTAGATTGCATCGAGGGGCAAGGTACATACGTCCTCCCTAGCTAGGGGTAATTTAATTTTTGATAAATAAAATTTCCCTCGCACCATCGAGGTTCCCAAAAAAAAAAAATCCATCAGAAAATAAACCACTAACCAAGTAATCAAATCAACTGAATTGAAAACCTTCTCATTACATCCAAAACTTAAAATAATAGTCTTGTAACTAACTAAATAAAAAAAAAAATTACAACTCAAAACTAAATAGTATCTTGTAGCGAAATAAGTAGATGTATACCATGAATGATGGGTAGAACGTAGAACTGTACTAATCTTTGTTTTGCAGCGTTATGGTCACATAATTTTATTATTGTTTTAAGTGATTGGATCCCACAATGCTTTATTCGTGGTTAATATTATAGTAAAGAATTTATATGATGGTTTATTCGTATTTTTTTGTAATAATTATGGTGGTATGTGAGCTCCCTCGTGGAGGCATAGGGCCATGTATAATGTTCTCTGTTATAAGGTTACTGTAGAAGATGACTGTTTTAGAAACAGTTTTCGTGATAGAAACCCTAGTTTGCGAAGCTATTTTTAAAACAGTTTTCATGAAGGAACCCTAGTATGCGATTTAGAAAATTGTTTAGATCCGTAGGTTGATCCCCGAAATCAGTCAAAGCGCAACATGGACGTAGCTAGATTCATCTCAGATTGCTGGAGAGTCCTTGTTGGATTGAAACTGAAGACATCACGATAATATCTGGGAGTCTTTATTTTATTCGGTCTCCATATTTATGTTGATCTCTATTTTTTATTCATGTTTTGATTATGTGGGTAGTTAACTTGTACAACAGTAACTTGATATAAGGACAACATGGATAATTGACCTACCTTAGATTTTTTTGTCATGGATTAATATTTAATTATATTGATTTAAAATAAGGAGGTTCAAAGTATGTATGTGTAATTAGAAAATAAAATTAAATCCTTTAATTTAAAAAAAAAATATAGTAGTGAGGATTTGAAATTTTATTTATTATACATACTACATATAAAGATGGGGTGACCCGGATATCTTTATAAGAATGACAAACATCCTTCTATTTTAAGTCAATACAAATTGGATATGTTTTGAAAACCCTCACAAAGTATTAAATAACTAAGTGGGAGAAGGAATTTATTTTGTATAAATCCCACGGTCTCCATTACTGGTTTGTAGGTGATGTAATTAATTTTGTGTGTTGGCCTTAATGCCTTCCTCTCTATCAGATGAAATTAATTACAGAATCACCAGTACAAACTTCCTATAAGGATAATTTTGGGTAATAGCTAGTATGAGCTCACTTCTCCATCTGAAGGGGTTTCGTTACGAAACTATTGACACAAAATTAAGTAATGGTATACACTTAGCTATAAATAATAATATTCTCTCTATCTGAGTTACTGCTGTTATTTGTAGGACTAAAGTTAAGCCAGCTTTTTAATTTTACTTGTCATGGTATAATGGCTAGATAGTAAAATTAATAGGCAATGGTCTACTTGGACAAATGATGGATAATATACGTCTTTCCCTATCGAGGCATGCTATTCACGGTGTTTCAGGCTGCTGGTGAATTCATTTAAATATTGGTAGAGGGAATCAAATTTAAATTTGAATTCGATATTTTATTTTGCCCATCATAATTTTTAATTATGTGATTTTTAGGTTTTTTAAAATGGGTGGTTCATTCCATCCTCTTCTGTTATACTTAAAGAACACAAACTAGATGGATCAAACTATATAGATTGGAAAATAAACTTGGATATTGTGTTGATCCCTGTCCAATTGAACATGATGATGGGGCAACCAAAGAGGATGTCCTAGCTTATTGGAGGTGGACAAAGGCTGATGAGATCACACGATGTTATATTTTGGCATCTATGTTAAGTGTGCTGCAACATCAGCATGAGTCTATGGCCACCGCCTATGACATGATTTTGAGCCTCAAAGATATGTTTGGTGATCAAAATCGTGCTGCTAGGCAAGTAGCGATGAGGGATCTGATGAACAGAAATATGGCTGAAGGGGCACCAGTAAGGGATCATTGTCTGAAGATGATGAGTCTTCTTAATGAGCTGGAGATCCTAGGAGTTGAAATTAACGGGGATACCCAGGTTGATATCATACTCCAGTCTCTGCCAGAGTCCTTTAAGTAGTTTCGCCTGAATTACAATATGAATAAGTGTTCTTATACTTTGGCAGATCTCCTTAAGGAACTCCAGGCAGCTGAGGGTCTCCTTCAGAAGCAGGTTCGTGTTTATGTGATTGAGAAAGATTCTAATTCTAAGCCAAAAGGTAAGAAGAAGAAGAAAAAAGGCTCAAAAGCAGGTTAAGGCGCCTCAAACTGCAGTGAAAAAGCCTAAAGTCAAGTGTTTTCATTGCAAGCAGTCAGGACACTAGAAGAAGTAATGTCCGATCTACCTCAACAAAATGAACAATCCAGGTAGATCTCATTTACTAGTTGTTGAATCATGTTTAGCGGTGTCATCTACCAGTACCTGGTTTGTAGATACAGGAGCCACTAATCATGTCTGCAAATACTTGCAGGTGTTCCAAGAAATCAGACGGCTTAGTGATGGGGAGATTTGTCTACATATGGGCAATGCAACGAGAGTTATAGCAGTTGCAATAGGAGATTTTCATTTTTGCTTTGGTATAGATAGGATTTTAATTTTAAGAGATTGTCTTTATACACCAGATATTAAAAGGAACTTAGTTTTGGTTTCTAAATTAATTAGGGATGGATATAATGTTTATTTTAATGACTCTGTGGTTATTAAGCATAATAAGCATTTTATCTTTTCTGGTTCATTGGTGAATGATCTTTATATTGTTAATCCTATCTCACCTACACTGCAATTAACTGAATTGAATAATACTAGTACCTCGTCATGTAAGGGAAATGAACCTTCTAAAATGAACCAAACGTATCTTTGGCACTTACGTCTCGGTTAAATTAACTTAAGGAGGATTCAAAGACTGGTTGCAAATAGACCATTGAGTTCATTGGAAGTAGAGGCACTTCTAGTCTGTGAATCTTGCTTGGAAGGTAAAATGACCAAGAGGCCCTTTACGGCTAAGGGCTATAGAGCAAAGGATCCGTTAGAATTGGTTCATTCTGATTTGTGTGGACCCATGACTGTCCAAGCTAGAGGAGGCTTTGAATATTTCATCACTTTTATTGATGATTATTCAAGGTATGGGTACATTTATTTGATGCGTCGTAAGTTTGAATGCTTTGAGAAATTCAAAGTATTTAAGGCTGAAATGGAGAAGTGTCAAGGGAAGTGTATCAAGACTTTACGATCTGATCGTGGTGGCGAGTACCTCTTAGGAGAGTTTAAGGATTACTTATCAGCGGTAGGGATTACATCCCAGTTGTCTGCACCTCACACACCACAACAAAATGGTGTGGTAGAAAGAAGGAATATGATTCTTATGGATATGGTGAGATCTATGATGAGTTATTCAATTTTACCAGATTCCTTTTTGGGATATGCCTTGGAAATTGCAGCATACATTCTAAACTTGGTACCATCTAAGTCAGTACCTACCACTTCCACAAAATTGTGGACTGGGCATAAGCCAAGTTTGCGGCACATTCAGATTTAGGGGAGTCTAGCACACGTGCTGAAAGGGAACACAAATAAGTTGGAATCAAAAATAGAAGTCTGCTTGTTTATAGGGGGAATCCAATAGGAACAAAAGGTGATCTTTTCTATAGTCCTAAGGATCAGAAGGTCATTGTTAGCACTAATGTCCGATTCTTAGAGGAAGACTATGTGATGGATCACAAGCCTAAGAGTAGAATTATTCTCGAGGAGTTAAGAGGAGATAGATCAGAGAATACTTCTTCAATACCAATTGTATAAGGGGAGACATCACATGAAAGAGTAGACGATATCCCATTGCCTTATCGTAGTGGGAGGAATATTGATACTCGTGTAGAACCTACACAAGGTGTTACTAATGATACGCAGATACAAGTAGTGCCTCGTCGTAGTGGGAGGGTTGTTTGTCAACCTGAACGATATATGTTCTTGGAAGAGTCTTTTGACAGGATTCCTGAGCAACAGAATGCTGATCCCTAGAGCTACAACGAAGCACTCCAAGATAAAGATGTAGAAATTTGGCAAAAGGCTATGATATCTAAGATGGAGTCCATGTACTCCAATCAGGTCTAGGAACTTGTAGAACTACCCAATGGGATAAAACCCACTGTATGCAAGTGGGTCTATAAGAGGAAGAGAGGATCAGACGGTAAGGTGGAAAATTTTAAGGCAAGGCTTGTTGTGAAAGGGTTTACTCAGAAAGAGGAAATTGATTATGAGGAGATTTTTTTTGCCGATAGCTATGCTAAAGTTGATCTGGATTCTCTTATCCATTGTAGCTCATCTTGATTACGAGATTTGGTAAATGTACGTCAAGACAGTGTTCCTTAATGGGAATTTTGATGAGTGTATCTGTATGGTACAACCAGATGGATTCGTAGCAAAGGACCAAGAGCATCTAGTGTGCAAGCTTAAGAGATCCATTTATGGACTTAAGTAGGCATCTGGATCTTGGAACATTCATTTTGATCAGACTATTAAATCTTATGGTTTTGATCAATGCCCAGATTAGTCCTGTGTGTATAAAAGGCATAAAGGAAATGTGATGGTGTTCCTAGTACTTTACGTGGATGATATCTTGCTCATCAGAAACGATGTGGGAGTGTTATCTTCTGTTAGGGTATGGTTGTCCAATCAGTTTGATATGAAGGATCTGGGAGAGGCTAGCCACATCCTTGGTATCAAACTTATGCGAAATCGCAAAGATAGGATGATAAATTTATCTCAAACTACCTATATTGATACCATTCTAGCCCATTTTAGTATGGAAAATTCCAAGAAGGGATTTATTCCTTTTAGAAATGAAGTTTCTCTATCAAAGGAGCAGTGTCCTAAGACACCTAAAGAGATAGAGAGCATGAAGGCAGTTCCTTATGCTTCGGCAGTGGGAAGTCTCATGTATGCTATGCTTTGCACTAGACCTGACATCCGTTTTTCCGTTGGCATGGTCAGTAGATATCAGTCTAACTCTGGGCAAGAACATTGGATTGCGGTAAAACATATTCTCAAGTACCTGAAAAGGACAAGAGATTATATGTTAGTTTACCAGATAGATAGTCTAGTACCTATTGGGTACATGGACTCTGATTTTCAGTCAGATAGGGATTCTAGAAATTCAACTTCAAGATATGTGTTTACTTTATGAGGTGGAGCCATAAGTTGGAGGAATATCAAGCAATCTTGTATTGCTGATTCCACCATGGAGGCCAAGTATGTGGCAGATTTTGAAGCAGCCAAAGAGGCAGTTTTGCTTAGAAACTTCCTTATGGATTTAGAAGTGGTACCTTCGATAAAATCGGCAATTACACTTTATTGTGACAATAGTAGAGCGGTTGCTAACTCGAAGGATCCACGAACCCATAAGAAGAGGAAGCACATTGAGCGCAAATATCACCTTATACTAGATATCATGGGAATAAGTGATGTAGTGGTGACCAAAATTGCATCAGCAAACAACCTGATAGATCCCTTCACAAAGAGCTTACTAGTAAAGACTTTTGATAGTCATGTGGAGGGAATGCGAGTTAGATTTATGACAGCATGACTTTGAGTATAAGTGGGAGAATTGATAGAGTTGTATACTAAAAAGCTTATTTTTTGTAGTGAAGCTCGTTTTATTAATAGAAGTTTGTTATTTCCATTTTATTGAGAATCTATGTAGGTAAAATATTTGCATTATATTTGATATATATAGTATGCATGTGTGTCTTATATTTTACATTGTAGATAATCTGGTGTGTAGAGTTCGGTTTATACACAGAAGACCAGATTATCGGATCCTTGTATAATATAAATATATGTTCACAATCCTAGATGAAATTGGACACACCATCAATACGATTGTAGTGTAATATTCTGGCATAGTTTGTCTTGACTGTAGGAGACTGTTTGATGTCTCGTATTATTGCGCTAGTACACTTGGTGTATTAAACAGACCCATTTTGAGGTTATTATCTTTTACTGATTCAATAAGATAATAAATACCTCATGATTATTATGATTGCTTATACTCTTAATCCCGAGATATTTAATCGCCACGTGCATATAATGATTGTCACTTTAATTCATCAAAGAGTGAGATTCATATTGAGTCAATAAGCGCGGTGAATTGGGAGACGATGTTATTTGTATGGTGGAAATTAATTATTAAAGGAAACTACTTCCTAATATTTAAATGAGTTGATGATATTCTCTTGAGGAAACTCATAAATTTTGTCCATGTCAAACCCTGCAGGTGGATTTAATTATCTGACATGACAAATAAGTTGAGTGGTAAGGTCTTAAAGAATAAAAGAAGTCAATTAAATATAATTTTCAGTAATTTATTTAATTGATGGACATCTGTAATGTAAAACCCGAGAAAATTTGAATTTTTATTAAAAAGAGCAAAACGGTAATTTGCCACTACGATACTGGTTGAAAATTCAAAATTTTCTAAAACTCGGATGATGAAACAGACCTCACCGTTGGATTCGTCTCGCTAAATCTAGTTACCTAGTCAATTTTCGTTGAATTCTGAGACATTTAGATTTTTTGCGTTTTACGAGGCGATCGGTTGTCGCGTGACCTAAATAAACGAGACCAGGAATTAAATTTCAAAAATAAAAAAATAATTTAAATTTAGTTCAAATAAAAGAATTTTGAACTTGAACCGGGATGAAATTTAATTAATTCGGGACGAAATCGGACCCGGGAATGGAGGATGTGTGGCACAATGAGGGCCAAGCATCTAAGGGGTATAAATAGGGTCAAAAATCAGATTTTCTCCCCATGCCCATTAGATTGCAATCTATAGAGAGAGAGAGAGAAGAAGAGAGAGAAAGGTAGGGTTCTTCAAGCGTACTCCTTGGGATTTAGGGCCAAACTTTGGTCGAATCCCCTCGGGCCAAGAACAAATGTTGTTCTCCTCGACGTAGGCAACAAAACCATACCAAAAAAAAAAAAAAATTCGAAGGTTTGGATGAAGTTCAAAAGACGGGACTTTGGGAAATCAAGGGCTAAGGCTTGATTTGGGCTCTTGGAGGTTTTCTACCCTTGTTTTACGTTCAAGAGGTAGGGTTCTTTTCCTAATTAGATTCATTTCCAACCTAGGGTTGAAATATGAAATGGGTAGGGTGTTAGAGATGTAATCTTATGTATGATACTTACCTATTGTTGTTGAAATGTGGGAAATAGATATAGAAATGGGTAAAATCAATTTTAGCATGAATTGGGTTGTAGAAATTACTTGTTTGTGATTTCTTGAGATACGTGATGAAATTGGGCATATTATGTGTTTACATGATTTGGTGTCTTATTGGTGTTTGATAAAATGCCTTGAATGATATAAACATGTTGTTTGAATGAAATTGGGATAACATGTTTGATGACGTTGTAAATTGTAATTATATGCTTATGATATAATTGACATTTGGGAATGTTGGATTTGATGAAATGTTGTTCATAATGTGCACATGAAATATTGAACTTGGTGTTGTATTGCAATTGAGATCTTGGTTGCATCATGATATTAAATGCAATTGTACATTTACATTGCATATGCACGGGTAGCATCACATTCGTGGGCGTTTGACATAAGTGTGGGTGTGTGTGCATGGTTTGATCAAACACCATTCTTGGTGGATTATGCGTGGGCTCGGGAAAGTTGGACTGACGTTTAACTGAGTTGCACGAGTTGCTTTGAAAATAGGATCGGGGTTAGCAAGAAGGGCTAGATTTTCTCTTGGGTGCAAGGCCCGGTGATTTGGATACGCACTCTGTTGGTATAGAGTCCATAAAGTGTGTTGGCATATGCGGAGCCATTGGTGGAAGTCCTTAAATGCCGTGTCGGTTGGGTGCCCGTTAGTGTGAGTCCATAAATACCCACCCCAAGAAAGACCTAGAATTTAAAAGGTCATTGGATGTGTAACATAAATGGCGGGGGCTTGGAATGCCCAGATTCATATGCATGGTATAGCATGTGTTGAGGGAGCCGGTAAAGGTAATGCTTTATCGTTTTTCCTAATCTCCAAACATGAACCCGGATTTTGTGTATATGGCTTATACGAGTTGGCGAGTGTTACTCTCCCTCGGGTTTAAATGCAAGAAATGGGGAAAATCGTGTGTGTGAATGAACAAAAACGTGTGTGTGTGCAAAAGTGCTCCCCAAGCGTAGAGAGACTTGCAATGTCGTGTTTTAATTGGAATGGGTATTCCAAGTCGTCTCCTCAGGGAAGGAAATGTCAAATGTTTAGGAATGTGATTTGTAAAAAAAAATGAAAATTGGAAAATCTTGTAATTTGTGTTTTGGTGAAAATTCAAGAAAGCAAGGTTGGCTAATCCATAGAGGTCATTCCAATGGGAATGTAAAATCGACTCAATTCATTCATCCAATGGTGTCTCGGTGTTTGATTGATTCGTAGGAAGTGAGGGACTAATGTGGGGGTGTTGGGAATAAGCATACCCCTTGACAAGTCTACGGTGTATCAAGAGCCGACAACCATGTCCGCATTCAACCTAGTCAAACAAAACAATTTACACTACGAGGAAGAATGAAAGAGAGTCGATTTTACATACCCAAGAGGAAATTCCCCTTGGATTATCCAACTAAAGTTCTAGCCACTCATACTAAAAGCAAGAACAAACATAATGTAAAAAGACATGATAATGAAATGAAGCATGAAACTTGTATTGATGCAAGAAAAGATTTAAACTACAAGAGTAAAGTCATTCATACCAAAATTACAAAGCTTGAAGAGAAAAATACCCAAATGTAGGAAATGGAAATTCAAAAAACTTAACTAAGCTTGATTACAACTTGAATAAAAGAGTTTAGAGTGCAAGAGGGAAAGATTACAAGTAAAATAAAGCTTACTACAATGAAATTGGTGAAGGAAATGTAAAAACCCAACTTCATCTCTTTAAAACTTCATCTTCTACCTTGGAGCTTCTATCTCTAAAAGCATGTGTAACTGAATAATGGTGTATAGCCTGGTCAAGATTTGTCCATACGACTCTCTTGGTCTGTGAGAACTGAGTTTCTATGATTGGAAGGGGTATGTGTACTGCTAAAAGCAACCACATGCCAAGCATTGCCTCTTCCATGCTTCCCCCAACCACTCATCTTCTCTCTCTTCCTCCTCCATGCTTTCTCTTCCAAAATCAGGCTTTAGGTGTAAGAGAGCATCATAGTGTGTCATAGATGCCAGGGCATGTGTGGGGTGACAAGAGGTGGGCTCCCCAACTAGGTGGAGTTGAGATTGCAGGCTTTTGGCATTTCTGGGCAAAACCTACCAGTAGAACGATCATAAAACCTACCGGTAGGTTTTTTCCAGTAGGTAAAATCTACTGGTAGGTTTTGGCAGAGGCTTCAGTAGAAGACATCAAGTGTACTAAACGTACCGGTAGGTCTTGACCAACTTCTACCAGTAGGTTTTCTCTTGTTTTTGCATTTCTTGGTCTCTTGATGTCCCGGGCCATCCGTTAAGTCTCTCTTTATTCTCCATTGACTTTAAGCACTTGATGGTAGGCTTAATACATGCCCTTACCTATTCTCTACCTATAATCACATGAATCTCCATTAAAAGTGAGTTTAAGTGCATTTTCCCCCATTTTCATCACAAAAGTAAGTATAAATGGGTGCAAAGAGATACATGATATGCAATAATCTATGCTCATCACCCGGTGATTTGAATACGCACTCTGTTGGTATAGAGTCCATAAAGTGTGTCAGCTTATGCGGAGCTGTTGGTGGAAGTCCATAAATGTTGTGTCGGTTGGGTGCCCATTGGTGTGAGTCCATAAATACCCACCCCAAGAAAGAACCGGGATTTAAAAGGTCATTGGATGTGTAACATCAATGGCGGGGGCTTGGAATGCCCGGATTCATACGTATGGTATAGCATGTGTTGAGGGAGCCGATAAAGGTTCGGGTTGAGTTGCATGTGTGAGTCTCATCTCATATCATGGCATGACATAGAAGATTCCATTGTTGAATTGCATATTCTTGAATGGAGTAATTGTGGCTTGTTGAGTTGCTTGTGAACATTTCATATGCATCTAGGTTGGGTAGTAGCCTCTTTAGGAGATACCCTATTGAGCGTAACACACCCTTTATGGGGACAACATTTCAGATGCGGGACATGCACCGGTGGACGGCTCTTATTCGGGCCCTCCTTGTTGAAGAAAAGCCGAAATGTGGCTTTTAAATCATGTTTTGTAAATCTAATATGTTATTTAGATTTTGGGCATGTAATGTAATGTAAAAGGATTGTAATCGAACTCGTATGATTTGTATTTTGTTTAAAATTGATGTTATATGAGTTTGTGTTGATGTTGTATAGGTTTGGAATGAAGTGGAATTGAAAAAGGATGAAATCAGGGGAAAATTGGGAAGACCTACCGGTAGAACGACGAGTTTTTCTACCGGTAGAACTTTTCCAGTAGGCATCTTCTACTGGTAGAACGCCGTATTTTTACCGGTAGGTTTTGTTCAAATCTAAAAATTTGAAATGCTTTTGCTAAGCCTTTGGGTCGTGGGTTCATTTGTTCAAATGATATAAATGGACAATAAATGAGAGTAAATTGATGTATATTGAACATTGGATGGGTCATGTGATTGAATGGTATACAGGTTATGTGTTTGGGAGTGCCCGGTACAAGGGAGACTCTGCCCAAACTTTGTGTTGTTTTGATCCCAGTAAAGGGGATGTTGTACCGTGGTGTCGGGTTATGCAGCATTCACGGGTATTCCTGCAGGTTGATGGGTGATCAACGGGTTGTCAAAGGACTCTCGGTTTTAGGGACGTCACATGTAATCTTAAACGGGGGGAGATTATTAAGCATATAATAATAAGGAGCTCGAATATAATTTTGAGATAAGGCTCAGGAGATCAATAATAAATTTTTAGTGGACTAACTTATTATTACTGGGTTGTAGGATGTTTGTTCTGGGTTGAACATATGAATCATGTGCCTATTGGAAGCCCGACCCTTATTTCTCCTTAGGGTTTCTGTCGTAGAATATATATAGATGTCTAGACCCTTTAAATCAACATCAATTCATTACTCAAGTTTTTTAGAGAGGCTAAGAGAGAGATAGCAAAAGTTTGGCGGTCCTTGTAGCCCACACTGCATCTGAATTTTTGGCGTTGGGGGATATACGACAGAAGATCGTGAGGTTTAGCGAGCTGCTTTCTGTGTCTGTCTTCGATTTCTACGTTTGTGCTGAGACGAGATCAATCCAGAGCGATCTAGAAGGTAAACCCTAATTCCGTCTTATAGGGTATTAAATAATTTTTTTTTTGTATTCGATATATATGCTATGTCAATGACTCTTGGGATTTCTGTTCCAACACTCTAAGCCTCCAAGTCGGGATCTACATGCTGATCCTCCTCAGCCACGAAGTCAACCTGCTCATTTAATTCGTGATCTCCCTCAAAACCAACATCTGAAATAATATTAATAATATAAAATAGGGCGGCTTCAACAAGCCCATCCTACGGTCTCAAATTCATTTTATCAAACGGTTAAGAAATTACAATTTTTTTCCTTAATATTTTTCTCCCAACTAGTCAACAATTACGACTCAACTTGGAACACAAAATTTTCTATGACATAATAATTAAATGAGTCAAATTTCTCATTAATATCATTTGTGTAGTGTAGCGCATAATTTTGAATTTTTATAAGACATAATGATAACATTTTGATTAAAAAAAACTCATTAATTTAACAGATAAAAAAAAAAACAAGGGCACTACTTAACACATTTATATTGAATATAATTAATTTTAATTTTATTTAATTAATTAATTATGTCAAACTAACATGTCTTACACGTATCTTGAATCAAAAGTTCAAGACTAATTTTTTTTATCTCTTAAGAAAATTCATCGTTAAGATATTCTTATAAATTAAAAATTCACCTGATCTTTACGCTAATATATTCTTAATTTTGTAATAACTTATACAAATTAAAAAAAAAAAATTTATAAATGATATTTGTACATTATTTTTGATAGAAAATATTTTGGCGATATGAGTTTTGATAAATTAGATTCTTAGTTTGTATTAGATTTGACTCGATTTTGATTACATGTATATAAATTAATGTTTTTAAGTAAATTCTATCATATTTCGTGGATTTATATAATATAAAACACCTCAAATTTTATCCCACACATATTCCCCCAAAACTCATCACTTCTCACACAATTCACCGGTATCATTACCATTGTCAGAGAGTGGCGTCGAGACGTCTTCCCCAACCTTCTTCACTTTTTTTTTTCACCTTCCTCTTCACACCTCTCTGTCTCTCTGTTACCACCGTCAAAGCCACCGCTAAGGACTTCGTTACAGCCACAACCACCGCCAAGGACTTCGCTGTAGTCACAACCATCGCCACCGACTTCGTTGCAGCCACAGGTATTTCCCCATACCCCCTTCTTCTTTGTTTGCTGAACCCACCCCCAAGACCCAACAGACCACACTCCCCACCCTTCTTCCCCCTTTGTGCAAACACCCCCCTTCTTCTTTATTTGCTGAACCCACCCCCCAAGACCAAACATACCACACCCCCCACCATTCTTCCCCTTCTGCGCAAACACCCCCTCTTCATTGCTTACTGAACCCATTCCCCAAAGACCCAGCAAACCATACCCCCCTTCTTCCTCCTCTGGGCAAACACCCCCTCTTCTTTGCTTGCTAAACCCATCCCCAAGACCCAGAACACAAATGCACACACAATATAACACACATACACATAGCAGCACACACAACACACATAATACCCCATCTTCTTTTGTCACGCCCCAAATTTCATAAAAGCATGATTAAAACAAATACTTTGTTTATTCCAAAAACACATGACGATTTGTTGTAAAAACATCTAGGAAAGTATCTTGTTAGTTTAAATAAATCATTTTTTAGAAAATTTTGGTAGAGTTTCCTTTGAAAATCGGGCATCCAGATAATTGGTGAGAGCTACGTGCTTGATATTTTCCATTGTATTCCCTAATCTCTGGACATCATCCCTCAATATGTGTGTGGCTTATCGGGATAGGGGAGTGTCACTCTCCCTTGGAATGATGCAAGATATAGGAAAACATAATGATGTGGTGGAATGAATGAAACATGTGTGTGTGTGTGATCAAAAGTGCTCCCCAAGCGCAGGGAGACTTTCGGATGTCGTGTTTTACTTGAAAATCGTATTCCAAGGTCTTCTCCTCAGGAAAGGAGGTGAATCGTATTGAAGGTGATTTTGGTGAAAAATGGTAAAGTGTAAAAATCTTTTGATGTTTGAAGTTGGTTTGTGATTGTGTTTTTAGTGAAAAATGAAATGGAACAAGTGTTGGCTAATCCGAAGGGTTCATTCCAATGGGAATGCCAACTCAACTCAAGACCTTCCCCCAATGGTGTCTAGATGTTCGATTGATTCGTGGGAAGCGAGGGACTAGGATGGAGGTGAGGATCCAAGCATACCCCGTGACAATTCTACGAGATATCAAAGACTCACAACCACGTCCACCCTCAACCCAGTCAAACCGAATCAACGTACACTACAAGGAGGAAAGAAAATGAGTTGAAATGACATACCCAAGAGGAGGTCTCCCTTGGATTAGCCAACTATATGCTTAGCTACTCATGTTTAAAGCAATGACATAAATGAAATGAAGAGACATTGAATGGAAATGAAACTTGGAACTTAAACTAATGCAAGAGAACACAAACTTACAAGAGAATGCATTTAATACCCATTTAAAGCTTGAAATGTAGAAAACTCAAATACATTAATGGTAGAAGTTAAGATACTCTACTAAAATTGAAATGTACTGGAAATAAATGACATTAAAGGCAATAAAGTAAGCTTACAAGAGTCTTACAAGAGATTACAAGAGAAATGTAAAAATCTAAGCTTTCTCTCTCTAACTATGTCTTCTTTCTTGAGCTTCTCTCTCTACAATGTAATATCAACTGAATAATCTCTAATGAATGCTGCATTTTCGTCCATAGAGAGCTCTCAAGGGTGTGTGGCAGGCCTTACACCAAAAAGGGGGCTGATTGGATGGAATGCTGCAGGCTATGACAAGCATAGCCTTCCTCTCTCATGCCTTGCTCTTCTCTCTCCTTCTCATTAATGCTCAAGCCTTCAAAGTCCAAGCCAAGGTGAGGGGAGACCTGTAGATGTGTAAGGGATGTCAGGGGACATGTTGGAGAAGTGTAAGTGGGACCCCAAATGGCAGAGCTTGAGTTACAGGCTGTCAGGGAAATCTGGGCAAAACCTTCCGGAAGGTTTTATTCCAGTAGGCAAAACCTTCCGGAAGGTTTTGGCAGTGAAAAAGGCAGTCCAAAGCAAAACCTTCCGGAAGGTTTTCATCCAAACTGCATTTTTCTTGGTTTCTTCACCCTCCAAACCTTCCTTTAAGCTACCACCTCATCTTCATTGGCTTCAATCACTTCAATGGGGGCTTAGCTCAAACCATTTACATCATTTTATCTTCATTTACACAAAATTCCATCAAAGAGATGATTAAACCCTTTTCTCTGCAATTTCACGACAAAAGC
Organism: Ilex aquifolium; assembly: GCA_951799425.1. Classification (NCBI taxonomy): domain Eukaryota; kingdom Viridiplantae; phylum Streptophyta; class Magnoliopsida; order Aquifoliales; family Aquifoliaceae; genus Ilex; species Ilex aquifolium. The sequence continues at coordinate 3,549,728 of OX637407.1, forward strand.
AAGTATAAGAGGGCATATTAGCATACAATATATGTCATGTTTTTGTTCTAATCACACCCCCCAACTTGAGTTTTGCTAGTCCCTAGCAAACATTATTTCAAACCACGGCTATAAACTACATTAAACATCCATTTATACAAGCAAACATTCAAACACTCAAAAAGCATAAATCACATTGCAATTAAAATAAATAGCTTTGGGCAATGATAAAAAAAAATAAATGTGGTATTTCATTGATCATTTCAAGAAAAAGTTCTTTACATAGGGTTCAAGTTCCAAAACAAAACGGCCAAAACCTAAAGATACTTCTACTGGCCGACACAAGAAACCCTATCTATGTACAACCACAATTCAAAACAAAAACAAAAAATCCTCAATCCTCCCCACCATCGAATGCATCCTCCTCCTCGGTCTTTGACTCCTCGGACTTAGACTCCTCATCCTTGTCATCGTCTTCGTCGTCGTCAACAGTCGTGGAGGGCACTGGGGCTGAAGTAGACTGACCACCAGGCTGTGGTGGTGGTCCTCCGGGGATAGGCTCACCCGGGAATGTGTGCTGGAAGAGCCTCATAACCATGATCGACAGGCCGTGCATAGTGGACTCTAATGCATCCAGGCGTTGAGGTATGGTACGGGTAGGAGCAGGTGAGGGAGCAGGAGATGGAGGTGCTACAGAAGATGTCCCGGCTGCTAAGGCTCTGGCCCCCTAGCCCTAGGTCTCTCACCCCCAGTCCTGGCAGCCCTCTTTAGAATGCTGGACTTTCCTATCACTCCAGTATCTGGGGGGAGAATAGTATCATGTGTGTACATCTTCACTTTAGCATGACAGTATAGTCTGGTGACGAGGCTGCCAAAGGGAAGATTTTCCTTAGGCTTTGCAGCCTGGGAAAACTCCCTCATCTCCTCCCATATCAGGTACGCCACATCCATAGGCACCCCAGTCATGAAGGAATGGAGTAAGGCTAGCTTATCAATATTTGGGTTCTTTTCCGAACCCCGGGGGATAAGGTTGTAGTGCAGTACCTTATTCATGACCCCGTAAGCATGTTTGAGGCCCCCGACCAACTTTGTTCCCTTGAAGGTGGTCGGGTCCTCATATGTGAGTGCCACGTAGTCCGCGAGAGTCCTACCCCCATCCATATTGTGTGGGTAGACTGGGGTGGTTGGGGGAGGCCTCTCATACCCCATCGCCGAGGCAATAGTGCCTGGAGTCACCTCAAATACCTTTCCTCTCACATTGGTCCTCAATCGACCACCATCCTCCCCGAATACTGACAATTTTTTGTAAAATTCACGGCATAAGCCTAAGTTGTACCCCTTTACCTCCTCAAACCACAATGTCAAACCCCGTGCCTCTATGATTCTCATAACCTCATTGTTAGGCTCGAGAGACACCCTATCAACGTACCTCTCGCACGTCACTCCTTTCTCCTCGATTCTTTGTCTCCGGGCGTCATGCCTCGCCTTCGTCCTCCGCTCCTCCTTATCTTGGGAGCTAGGACCTTCTCCGGTCCTCTTCCGGGAGCTAGACCCCGTGGGTGGTGGAGACTCGGGGCCCGTCCTCTTTGTACGGGCCATGAGCATCAACAGTGCCCCCAAAGAGAGAAAGGTCAAAATCATCACTAGCAAACTCTCCACAGGCTCGAAAACCTCCTTGGACATCTCATTCATCCTAGCCATTGCAATGGAGTCAAGAGATTTGAGAAAGATCAAGAAATGGCTTGAGAAACTTGGGCAAAGTGTTGACCTAGGGCTTGTGTAGAAGACTTGAAAATTTCGGCTAAAACACTCTAAATTCCAGCCCTAATTAAGAGAAAGTAAGAAAATTGAACTTTGGGGGAAGTGATTTGAAGGTTAGAAGAGAGTAGGAGGAGAGGAGAGGGCTTGGGATGATTTGATTGGGGGGGAAATGTGAAGAGTTTCTCAAAAAAATCTAACTTAAAGCCCTCGTTTTTAGGTTTCTGGGCAAAACCTTCCGGAAGGTCGATCAAAACCTTCCGGAGGGTTTTTGATTAAACCTTTCAGAAGGTTTTGCATTTGATGCAAAACTATTCATTTGTTCAAAAATTCACATCCAAACCAACTTTCCTCAACTCCAACACATCTTAACACCTTACCTAAGACATCTAACCTACCGAAAAATTGAACCACACATATGAACCACAATTGAATGATCAAGCCCATAGTCATTCCTGAAATTGCAACATGATTTAAGATTTTGATATTTTCAAGCTACAAAACATGAATTTCAAGTTTAAACTACCAAAATGAATACCCAAAATGTAAAACATGCATTCAAATAACAAGGGCATTCCTAAATCTTATCAAATATCGAAAGTTGAGCAATATTCCCCAATCCTTTTAGCATAGAGCTACCTAACACGTCGTTCAACTGCCCGAACCAAACACACATGAGCAACACCATGGATTTAAATGCTATTCAAGAGTATGCACCTACACATTCATTTTCAAACTCGTGTGTGTGTGCAATGGACATGTAATTTAGGCATTTACACAATGGAATTCACATTCACTTAGCTATCCATATTAAGCTTTGATGCAACCTCACCAAGGGTGTCTCTTAACAATGAATCACACTCTCGTTATCCTGACATGCTCTCTATGTGTATATGTGAAATAGAATCTTGTGCACAAAATGAGTTATGCTCACATATAATCCAAAAATGAAGTTCATGCATGAAAAATGAAACAACCTTGGCATAATCTCATGAAAGGAATGCTAGGGCATTTATATAGTAAATCAATTACTATTTTTCTTCGAAAGTATGCATTTCCCATGCTTCTCTAGATCATTTAGGGCTTCAAGGGTTATAATGGGGCATTGGGGCGATATTGAGGTACAAGAAACGAATGATATAAGATAACAAAGAGGGTTGTTCCGAGTGAATGACTTTTATTTCAAAAACACCTCCATTTTTATGGGATTTTCAGTCTAACACCATCACAGAACTCTTTGTTCTTTTTCTTTCTTTTCCTTGACATTTTCCTTTTCTTTTGTCATTCTTTACTTCCTCTCACCCTTTTTTTCTCCCTTTCTTGGATTTATCATTCTTTTCCGTTCAACTCTTGAGTTTCAACACCATTCATCCCTTTTGTTGGAATTTCCACACCATACTTCCTTTTCTTTTATCACTCATCTTCAGCTCTAGGAACAACCAAGGTGAGGTAGATTTTCATCGTTTTGCACTGGCTTGGTCAATTATGTGGCATAGAAACGAATTTCAATTAAGGCTCAATCACGGCACTAGGGATAATATTTTCACAAGAAAATGGGCAAAGGCTCAAAGTATTAAAAAATGGCCTAAGATCACCTCTAGATAAGCATGGAGGAGCATTATGCATTTCAAACAAATCAATCATCTACACAAATGCACCTAGCCAAGACAAGCATAATGAGATTATTGAACAAATTTGAAAATTGAAAAATTGTTCTTTGAGTAAACATAAGTTCCCTCCAACAAGGATTCGCACTATAGCTCTCATAGGTTCTTACTCATCTCCACTATTCATGTCAAGCCCTAAGATGTGAATTCAATTCGTAAATTGACGAAATTACACATTCAAAGTGTGCATATTGGTGAGTTCAAAAGCAAATACACAAGTGATACTCAAGCATAGGATGAACTTCTATTATGTGCTCATATGTTCATAGTTCAAAGCAAAGATTAACATATCAAAAAACACACAACACTCATAATAAGGGAATACAGATCAACATTCAAATATTTTTCTCAAAAATTTTCACATAATTTGCAACAAATGAAAACAAAAATTGTGTGATATGTGAAAGATGAATTTCCACCCCAAAAATTGGTATTATCAACAAAAATTTCCACAACCATTGGTGAATCATACAAATGGTGCACCTCACCCCCCAACTTGACTCATGCATTTTACTCATTTCAACAAAAAATATATGATATGCAATGAAGGACTGTAAAAGATGATTAGAGGTTAGAGAACACCTCGCATTTGAGCTTTTACAAAACACCAATATCTGCAACTTAAGAAAAACAAAACTATACGACAACATAGAGTAAGTAACATGAAATAAAAGTAAAGTAAGTAAATAAAAACGACTGTACACTAAAAAGCATAAAAATCAGTTACTCCACCAATTCCGGATATACCAGATCTGTCAGATCCTCCTCTACTCCTTGTATTTCAAAACCCTCAAAGAATGGCTTGAGTCTTTGGCCATTGACCTTGAATTTCCTGCCATCCTCAGGGTTTGTGACTTCCATGGCTCCATTGGGGTAGGCCACCTTGATAAGATAGGGGCCATCCCAACGGGATCAGAGTTTTCCTTAAAAAATTGAGAGACGAGAGTTGTATAAGAGCACTTTTTGGCCGGGCTCAAATGACTTCCTCACTATGGATTTTTCATGAAAGATCTTAGCTCGCTCTTTTAAAATTTTGGAGCTCTCATATGCGTCTCTTCGAATCTCTTCCAATTCATTCAATTCTAGCTTCCTATGCTCTCCAACTATTCTCAAATTGAAGTTCAAAGTCTTTATGGCCCAATAGGCCTTGTGTTCCATCTCGACTAGCAAATGGCAAGCTTTTCCATAGACAAGCCGGTAGGGAGACATGACTACGACAATCTTGTAGGCAGTGCGGTAGGCCCGTAGGGCATCAATCAGTCTCGATGACCAATCTTTCCTATTTGGGTTCACCTTCTTCTCTAAGATATTTTTGATCTCCCTATTGGCTAGCCCAGCTTGGCCATTGGTCTGTGGGTGATATGCGGTGGATACGTTATGTGTGACGCCATATTTATACATCAAAGACGCAAATGGCCTATTGCATAAATGCGATCCCCCGTCGCTTATCATAGCACGAGGCATCCCAAACCTCAAAAAGATATTCTCTTTCAAAAATTTAACCATGACCCGGTGGTTATTGGTCTTGGTTGGGATAGCCTCCACCCATTTGGACACGTAGTCCACTGCCAGTAGAATGTATAGATAGCCAAACGACATAGGGAAGAGACCCATGAAGTCGATGCCCCAATAATCAAATATCTTTATAAAAAGTACTGGGGAGAGGGGCATCATGTTCCTTAGAGTCACACTACCCAAACGTTGACATCTATCACATTCTTTACAAAATGAAATGCAGTCCTTTATCAGAGAGGGCCAATAAAAACCTGACTGTAGAATTTTTGCCGAAGTCTTCTTCGCCGAGAAATGGCCACCACATGCCTCTGAATGGCAGAATGCAAGGACTTCCCGCTGTTCATTTTCCGGTATGCATCTCCGCATGACTTGGTCAGGGCAATGCTTGAACAGGTACGAGTTGTCGAAGTAGAAGTACTTCACATCCGTCATAAATCTTCTTCGATCCTCCAGGCTCCAATGCGGTGGTATTTGTCCTGTTGCAAGATAGTTACATATGTCAGCATACCATGGACAAATAAAATGAATTGAAAGTAAATGTTCATCAGGGAAGAAATCTAGGATAGGAATATGCTCATCGGCCTCTTGCACCACCAGTCGGGATAAATGGTCCGCCACCAAATTCTCAACTCTTTTTTTGTCTTTGATTGCCAAATTGAATTCTTGTCGGAGGAGTATCCACATAATGAGTCTCGGTTTTGCATCCTGCTTAGACAACAAATACTTCAAAGCAGAGTGATCGGTATAGACTACTATAGGTGAACCAATAATGTAGGACCGAAATTTATCTAATGCAAATACTACAGCTAGTAACTCTTTTTCAGTAGTGGTATAATTCATTTGTGCTTCATTAAGAGTTTTACTAGCATAGTATATTACATAGGGTCTCTTGTCTTCCCTTTGACCAAGCACTGCACCGACCGCGTAATCACTCGCGTCACACATAAGCTTAAAAGGTAAATCCCACTTGGGTGGTCGCATAATCGGAGGAGTGGTAAGCATGCTTTTGAGTTTTGTAAAAGATGCCTTATAATTATCCGACCACTCGAATGGCACATCCTTAGACAGTAAATTGGTCAAAGGTCGGGCCAATGCACTAAAGTCTTTAATAAAACGATGATAAAAGCCGGCATGTCCAAGAAACGACCTGATATCCTTGATGACCTTCGGTGTAGGGAGGTTGGAAATGGCCTCAACCTTTGATTTGTCCACTTCAATCCCCTTCACCGAGACGATATGCCCAAGAACAATTTCTTGCATCACCATGAAGTGACACTTCTCCCAATTCAAAACTAAGATCTTCTCTTCACATCTCTCAAGAACTCTCTCCAAATTCTCCAAGCATCCACTGAAAGAATCCCCAAAGACCGAGAAGTCATCCATAAACACCTCAACAATCTTCTCCACCATATCACGAAAAATCCCTATCATGCAACGTTGAAAAGTTCCAGGGGCATTACACAACCCAAAGGGCATGCGACGGTAGGAAAAGGTACCATAGGGACAAGTGAAGGTGGTCTTCTCTTGATCTTCCAATGCAATCTTGATTTGATTGTAGCCGGAGTATCCATCTAAGAAGCAATAGAACAAGTGTCTGGCTACTCATTCTAACACTTGGTCGAGAAATGGCAAAGGGAAGTGATCCTTTCTTGTGCATATGTTGAGCTTCCGATAGTCAATGCATACTCTCCATCCGGTTATCACCCTCGTTGGAATAAGCTCATTATCCTCATTTTCCACCACGGTGACTCCCGACTTCTTGGGTACTACTTGCGTGGGGCTAACCCACTTACTATCAGCAATCAAAAAAATGATGCCCACGTCAAGTAGTTTTAGCACCTCGTCCCTCACCACATCCTTCATGATTGGTTTCAAGCTTCTTTGTGGTTGTCGAGACGGTTTGGAGTCCTCTTCAAGATAAATACGATGTGTGCAAATGATGGGGCTTATCCCTTTGATGTCAGCAATTGTCCAACCAATCGCTCCCTTATGCCTCCTCAACACTTCCAAGAGCTTTTCTTCTTGATTTGCCTCCAACGTTGAGCTAGTCACCACCGGAAATGTCTTTTCATCCCCAAGATAGGCATACTTGAGATGGGATGGTAATGGCTTCAACTCCAAGATGGGTTCTTGCTCATTTGACGGGAATATCTTCTTGTCATGCAATGAAAGTTTCTCAAATGTAGGAGTCCATTTCTCTACCCCCTTCAAGCTCTCCAATTCCTCTTGCTTATCAACCTTTTCTATATCAACATTCTCTTCCTCTCCAAACTTGAAGGTGCTCATTAAATCCAAATGTTCCTCCACCAAGGTGTCTGTAACACCCCAAAACACACCCTGGACGGCATTACTATCCAAGACCATTCACAACATGAGAGCGACTAAATAAATTCCATAAATAAAGAATTTTCATTCATCATATATCATGTCCATAGCATTATCCCAAAATAATAAGCCAAATCATGGCAATTACATCCCAAAAGAATTAAACGTAACTTAGCAGCGGAATAACAAAAGATTATATTTCACATGATCCCAAAATAACCCTTCAATCTAATACAAAGAAGGACCGTCGGGATATCCCCCTCCAGATCCCTCTACTCGTCTTCTAACCGATCCTCCTCTACAGCATCACCTGAAAAATGTGTTGGTTTGTAGGGGGTGAGCACTAAGCTCTGTAGGAAAATCCTTCCAAACTCAAACAAGGTTTAGAAAACATGTAAAACAAGTCGGTCTCATTTCACAAGTATCATATATAACTTTTGAAGTAAAACCAGGACATTTAAATAGATCTCAAGTTTAAGGAACAACATTAATTGAATGAATAAGTGGGACCACTATACAGTTAACCAACCATATCCAAATATAATCCAATCCACCAAACACTGTTTCCACAAGTTCTCGCAGAATCCTATACTTCCCAAGACTCTTGTAGAAACCGTCTATGGTAAAGGGAACAATAACCAATATACAATAGATAATCCATTCTACCATAAACCGTTTCCAACAAGTTCTCGCAGAATCCCATACTTCCGGAAACTCTTGTCGAAACCATTTCTGGTACAATGCACAATAACCCATACTAGATGTCCGACACTACCCACGTTACTAATCCGTTATCATTAGTGCTAGGAAATGTTCGTACCCACATGGCGTACAAAGACGTCTACCCACACCATGTGGTAGGAAAAGTTCATACCCGCGTGGCATACAAAGCCGTCTACCCACTACATGACACCCGGTCAATAGTAAACCATGTTAGTATCGTACAACTACGCAAGAGATAACATACCAACAATCACACAAGTCCCCCAATTCCCAACATTTACCTCAATTAACAATCATCTATCCAAAATCCCCCAAAATATAACATGTAACAATTCCACAACCAACTAAGAAAAATACATGAGATCACCCTAAATACCATTTTGTTGTTCAATATGAAACACTAAAGTTTTGAAATCAAGAACATATGAGTAATCAAACTTTGGAATCTTTACAAATGAATATTAAGCTTGGAGTATAAAGAATAAAGGCGCACCAAGCTTGAAAAACATGGACAAAGGAGAAATTAGGACTTAAAGGAACAATCATATATGGAAATAAATAACAAACGACTATCAAGGTGTGAAATCAAGAACAAAAGAACATTCAAGTCTTGGAACCAAGAATAAAGAATATCAATGTATTGAATATCAAGCTTAGAATTCAAGACAAAGAAATAATCATGTATTGAAATCAATAACAAGGGAGAAGTTAAGAGAAAAACACATCTCCCTTGAAGACTAGGGTTTGGTAGGAAACAAGGAGATTCAAGGGTTACCCAACAATCACAATATTTTTCACATGACATCAATTGCAAGAATAGCAAGAATTAAGGATTTGATAGCATACATATAACATTTAGAGTGAAGAGATACATATAAATAACCTAGCCTCAATGTAAAAGAATGGAAGAAAACCCCTACCTTGGTGTTCTTGAAAATCTAGGGTTTGATCTTGAATCACTCTTAAATCCTTTGTTTTCCCCTTTTGATCTTGAGTTTTATCTTTCTCTCTTTCTCTCTAAGGGTTTCTAGGGTTTCAAGTGGTGTAATAAGGTTTAAGGAGGCGGCATTAAGTATTTATAGTGGAAGAAATGGAGAAAGACCTGCAGTCGGATCGGGCTGGGCTTTATCGGGCGTACCGGGACGGTTTAGCTACTGGAGTTCGGCGTACCGGTACGCGTACCGGTACAGTTTGACTGCCAGATTTTTATTTCAATTTCCAATGCAGTTTTGACCCATTTAGAGGTCGAATTGGAAAATTTTCATGAGATACACTTTTGTAGCCCTAGATGTCTACTATCTACTGTCCAAATTTAAGATCAATTGGAGTTAAGGATAAAAAGTTATGTCTAAAATACTAGAAGGTGTCCCAACTCCTTTTTACCCAAATTTTTCTCTAAGTGTGTTTTCACTCCGGAATACTTCCTAACTTCCAATACACCTCATATTACCTCTCCCAAGGTTGTTCGACCTTCCGGATTCAATGGACACCTCATTTTGACCTAAAAATATTTAGAAATTCATCTAGTCACCCGTTCCAAGTTTAAACGTCTTGGAAACTCCAACTTCCCATTCCATATGCATCTCTAGCATTTCTCCTACTATTACAATCTATATATTTTATTCCTACATCATTTCACATATTCATATTTTTAAAACAATTATTTACTATATATCTATATACGTATATAAAATAAAATGCGGGGTGTTACAGTGTCGATCCGGTTGATCTCATGTGCCTCTTCATCATCCCCCGGTTGTTTTGACAAGTTGAAAACATTAAGGTCCATAGTCATGTTCCCAAATGCTAGCTTCATAAGACCGTTCCTGCAATTAATCACAGCATTAGATGTGGCAAGAAAATGTTGACCAAGTATAACGGTGATTTGGGAGCTAAGATTTGCAACTGGGTGAGTGTTAAGCACAATAAAATCAACGGGGAAGTAAAATTTATCAACTCGGACTAAAACATCCTCTACTACTCCCCTTGGTGTTCTGACATTACGATCCGCCAGCTGAAGGGTGATTGGAGTTGGCTTCAACTCTTCAAGCTGGAGTTGTTGGTACACCGAGTATGCAAGGAGGTTAACACTTGCCCCCAAGTCAAGGAGAGCTTGCTCCACCTGGCAATTCCCGATCGTGATAGCAATGGTAGGGCATCCGGGATCCTTGAACTTTGGTGGGGTGTTAGTCCTCAAGATTGAGCTCACTTGCTCAAAGAGGAACGCCTTCTTGTGCACGTTTAGTCTTCGCTTCACGGTGGATAAATCCTTCAAGATCTTAGCACAAGATGAGATTTTCTTAATGGCATCAAGGAGTGGAATGTTGATCTTTAACTGCTCAAACATTTCAGGTATATCAGCATAATTAGCCATCTTGACGGGTGGCTTCAAACGATTAGGAAAAGGAGCAGGAATGGGGGAAACAGGCACACTTTCATCAACCACTTTTTCTTTCTCACCCACCTCATCAATCACCTCACCCCCCTCGGTGTCACCCTTGGTCTCTTTTTCTTTTGGAAATGTGGCCTTGGGTGAGACCTTTGGCACGACGGTTTTATCAATTTGTTTGCCACTTCGAAGTTGGTGACCTCCTTGAGTTTCTCACAACTCTCTTTGGTGGGCTCGGGTGACTTAATCACATGTTGGCCCTTAGGGTTCTCTCGGGGTTGAGCGAGGAATTTCCCCTTCTCTTGTTGTGATAGCCTTATGTGATTGATAATTTTTGTGAGTTGAGCTGAAATGTTATTTTTAAAAGTGGTTTGGCTTTGGATGAAATTGTAAAGCACATCCTCCAAGTTCCTCTTATGGGGAGGTTGGTAAGTGGGAGGATTGGATGGTGCTTGTTGAGAAAAATTCTATGGAGGTGGATTTTGGGAAAAATTCTGTGGAGGTGGATTTGGTGAATACCCTTGCAGATTGGACCGGGGGTGTTGTGAACTAGACGCTTGACCTTGACCTTGATATTGATTTTGCTTAGGAGGCACGAGAGGTGAATATGCATTTGAACCATGAGGAGTGGAATTCTCATTTCTCCAACTAAAATTTGGGTGATTGCTCCAACCCGAATTGTAAGTGTTTAAGTGCAGAGAGAATGATTGCCTCGTTTGGTTAAAGTCATTGACTTGCCCATGATACACTTCCTTAAGTGCTGGAATGTTAAGGCATTCCGATATGGAATGCTCCACACTCTCACAAATTGAGTAAAACTCCTCGGCCTTTGAAACATTGGACACCTCGTGTCTCCTATTGACCTCAAGACTCTCCACTTTCCTAGACAACTTGTAAATTTTGGAAAACAATTCCTCCCGGTCTCTCCTCCCCCTTGTGGTTGACTACTACCCGTAGACGACCTAGGTACATCGGTGGGATCCGTAATGTCCCATGATTGTGTATTTTGGGCCAATGTACTAAAGTAGTCTAGGGCCTCATCGGGGTCCTTGTTTAAGAACTCGCCATTACACATCATGTCAATGAATTTTCTATGGCCCGGTGTGATTCCTTCATAGAAGATACTTACCAATTGCCAAGATTCAAAACCATGATATGTTAGGGATTGGAGTAATTCCTTGTAGCGATCCCAACAGTGATAGAATTGCTCATTGGGCTTTTCCGAAAAGTTTTGAAATTGCTTTTTTAAAGTGGTGGTTCTATGCACCGGGAAAAATTTATTCAAAAACTCAGAAAGCATTTGAGCCCAAGAGGTGATGGATCGAGGCCGCAAGGAATTCAACCATGTTTTGACTTTGTCCTTAAGGGAAAAGGGAAACAATTTTAAGCAAGCTATATCTTCCATAGCATAGTTAGCATTGAAGGTTACAACTATATCGTCAAATTCTTTGATGTGCAAATAAGGGTTCTCCTTTTCAATTCCGTGGAATGTAGGAAGTAGTTGAAACATCCCCGGCTTAACTAGGAAGAGTTGAGCTTGAACCGGTAAGAGGATGCATGAGGGTGTGGTGCTACGGGTTGGTTGAAGAAAATCCCTCATTGACCTCGCCGGAGGATCAATTTGGATGTTGTTCCCTTCATTCATAGGAGGGGGGAATTGCACTCGTGGATTAGGCATTCTAGGTTCTGGCACTCCCCCCCCCCCCCTTTTGCATGTTTGGATTGGTACCTACATTGTCGAAATTATCACCCGCATCCTCGAGTGGGTCTTGGTCAATGTTCATGTTGGGGCTTAAGGGTTGTCTAACCAATCGATTTTGTTCGTCCCTTCCCCACATACAACAAACTATCTACAAATAAAACTTTAAACAACAAAAGTATATACAAGGAGCAACGTACCTCAGCCCATGATGAACATCACGGGACTTACCTCCGTTCTCCGAAAATCACCTTCTCAATTCAACGCTTGCCTTCCCCGGCAACAACTCCAAAAATACTTGATATTTTTCGTTGTATTCCCTAATCTCCGGACATCATCCCTCAATATGTGCGTGGCTTATCGGGATAGGGGAACGTCACTCTCCTCAGAATGATGCAAGATATAGGGAAATGGAATGATGTGGTAGAATGAATGAAACGTATGTGTGTGTGTGAACAAAAGTGCTCCCCAAGCGCAGAGAGACTTTTGGATGTCATGATTTACTTGGAAATCGTATTCCAAGGTCGTCTCCTCAGGGAAGGAGGTGAATCGTGTTGAAGGTGATTTTGGTGAAAAAGGGTAAAGTGTAAAAATCTTTTGATGTTTGAAGTTGGTTTGTGATTGTGTTTTTAGTGAAAAATGAAATGGAACAAGTGTTGGCTAATCCGAAGGGTTCATTCCAATGGGAATGCCAACTCAACTCAAGACCTTCCCCCAATGGTGTCTAGATGTTCGATTGATTCGTGGGAAACGAGGGACTAGGATGGAGGTGAGGATCCAAGCATACCCCGTGACAAGTCTACGGGATATCAAAGACTCACAACCACGTCCACCCTCAACCCAGTCAAACCGAATCAACGTACACTACGAGGAGGAAAGAAAATGAGTTGAAATGGCATACCCAAGATGAGGTCTCCCTTGGATTAGCCAACTATATGCTTAGCTACTCATGTTTAAAGCAATGACATAAATGAAATGAAGAGACATTGAATGGAAATGAAACTTGGAACTTAAACTAATGCAAGAGAACACAAACTTACAGGAGAATGCATTTAATATCCATTTAAAGCTTGAAATCTAGAAAACTCAAATACATTAATGGTAGAAGTTAAGATACTCTACTAAACTTGAAATGTACTGGAAATAAATGACATTAAAGACAATAAAGTAAGCTTACAAGAGATTACAAGAGAAATGGATGGGAGAAATATAAAAATCTAAGCTTTCTCTCTCTAACTATGTCTTCTTCCTTGAGCTTCTATCTCTACAATGTAATATCAACTGAATAATCTCTAATGAATGTTGCCTTTTCGTCCATAGAGAGCTCACAAGGGTGTGTGGCAGGCCTTACACCAAAATGGATGGAACGCTGCAGGCTATAACAAGCATAGCCTTCCTTTCTCATGCCTTGTTCTTCTCTCTCCTCCTCATTAATGCTCAAGCCTTCAAAGTACAAGCCAAGGTGAGGGGAGGCCTGTAGATGTCTAAGGGAAGTCAGGGGACATGTTGGAGAAATGTAAGTGGGACCCCAAATGGCAGAGCTTGAGTTGTAGGCTGTCAGGGAAATCTGGGCAAAACCTTTCGGAAGGTCGACAAAAACCTTCCGGAAGGGTTGTGCAAGAACAGTTAAATGAGGAAACTATTAGGCAAAACCTTGCGGAAGGTTTTATTCCAGTAGGCAAAACCTTTCGGAAGGTTTTGGCAGTGAAAAAGGCAGTCCAAAGCAAAACCTTCCAGAAGGCTTTTAGCCAAACCTTCCGGAAGGTTTTCATCCAAACTGCATTTTTCTTGGTTTCTTCACCCTCCAAACCTTCCTTTAAGCTACTACCTCATCTTCATTGGCCTCAATCACTTCAATGGGGGCTTACTTCAAACCATTTACATCATTTTACTTGCATTTACACAAAATTCCATCAAAGAGACGATTAAACGCTTTTCTCCCCAATTTCACGACAAAAGCAAGTATAAGAGGGCATATTAACATACAATATATGTCATGTTTTTGTGCTAATCACTACGTGTGAGAGAATTAAACATAATAATTATACCTAACTATTCATTCACGTCATATCAACCATATACATCCCTTCTCATGACTTTCACAAATAAATCATTACTGTTCATAATCGAGGTAGCAAATGGAGGTCCACGAAGTCCTCCCAAACCTGGGTTACAATCTAATTTTCCTAAATTCTTCGTCATGAACATAATATACAAAATATCTAAAATCTTTATAAGTCAACCATTTAAAAGGTCACAATCTATATATAGTCCTTCAAATTAAACAAGATATAAATCACTTACAAATCCTCAATAATGTATATCATCGTACATTGTTATTTACATGCTCTAACTAAATATATAAAAATCATAACAACTATCTTCTGCCTCGATACTCCCATTATGCAGTCCACCAACATATGCCTATAACTGAAAATGTCAAATGATGGGGGTGAGCAACCACACGCTTAGTAAGATAATACTTTTCTCAAGCATTTATAAAGTTTTAAATACCAACATTTCACAAACTATACGAATAAGTAATGAATTTTTTTTATAATTTAGTATAGGCACAAGATAATAAGTAGAGCACCCCAATACATCATCATTAGAAATATACAAGGTATAAATTAAAGATTTATACATTTAAAGCTAAACCATCATAGCAAATATCATGTATGCCTCGCATACGGACAATATAATCAATCATACCATTTCACGCATGAACCATCCCCGGGGAACTTGTTGGGTCTTGCACCCTAGGGTCTCATCGTCCTGCTTACTTTTCAAGGGGAACGTGTAGGGCACAACTTGTGATGCCACATAGGCCATCACCGAAAACCACTACTATAACCAATCCCCTTTTAGGACTAGTAGCCGCCTTGGCAACCAACTCAATAGGCCCCAACCGTCTACTAACCCTCTGCCTATCAGTATCGAGCATACATTTTCCAAAAATCATTATTTTCTATATCCATAAATTCTTTTGAAAACACATGTCATAACCTTGACATTTTATCAAACATGTAGCAGGCTCAAATCTCAAAATTTGCATTTTTAAAGTAACACAACAATTTCCAAAAGAATAAGTCATATATATTATGTACAAGATCATAGCATACTTCAAAACCCTCAAATCATAGGTTTAATTAAAAAACCCATAACTAAAATCAAATTGGGGTTTCAAACCCACAATACTAAAATCATTTTCATTTCCAAGAGAATAAGTCATATATTATGTACAAGGTCATAGCATACTTCCAAACCCCCAAATCATAGGTTTAATCAAATACCCATAACTAAAATCAAACTAGGGTTTCAAACTCATAACACTAAAATTAATTTTTATGCATGTAGATTCACAATTCATGGCATACTCAACACTAAATCAAGGTTTATAACAAGTATTTTGCCATCAAACACATAGTAAGCTTTAGCTAAAGAAAATACATGAGATGCACAATGTAAATGCAAGAGAAAGGAAAACCCCACATAAGAATCAAGAATTCCAAGCCAAGTTCCGAGGATTTCCAAGCAAAACCCAAGCTTTAGAGACCTTCTTATTCCCTTTTCTCTTTCCCTTTATCTTCTCCTATGGTTCTAAGAGGTATTGGGTGAGAGTGGAATGAAATAATAGGAGAAATATGGCTGAAATTGGGGTTTTAAACCCAGCAGTCCTAAAATTTACTGTTCATGGGGGTAAAAAAAATGTATTTTTCTCCGAAATTACGGTTTTGCCACTAAACATCTCCAATTTGATTACTATGACTAACCTAAGGTTTTTTGACGTTCTGGATTCATTTTTAATGTTAAAAAAATATTTAGTTTTATGATTTATCTCAAAACCAAAGTTAATTTACACCCGAAACACTAAAGTTATTATTTTAACCCTCCGAACTGCTATATGAGCTAAACGTATATTTCAAGGTTTTTGGGCCTCCCAGATTCAATGGTAATGTTATTTTGACCTAAAAAAATTAATATATTTATTTAGTTACCCTTATCAACCTTAAAAACCTTCAAAAATTAAATTTGACTCAAAAGTCAATATGCCCGTACCTCAAACTTACACGACTTTTCCTTTAACAACGATACAAAGTTTCTCTCATCATTTTAATCATTTTAAAAAAATACTATCAATTTAATATGATTTATATTTATATGAACTATGGGATCTCACAATCCACCCCCCTTAAAATAAGTTTCGTCCTCGAAACTTAGGCTCCCTCGTCTAAGTCTCAATTGTTAACCACCAACCCAACCAAGTGAACTCCATTTACCAACACACGAATATATGTTCTAGTTTCTTTTGTGAATTCACTACCTTCACAATCACATATTTATATAGGTTGATAATTAACCAATCCACCAATCTCAAACTACAAGTATTACGGTTAATTAAAAAACTTCCAAGTCCATTAATGCCATCACATTTCTTCACTTCTGTTTCATTCTTATAATGTTGCTTCATGTCCCATGATAACGCCTCAAATTTTTCTGTGCTTGCCCCATCGTCACTGTTATCATAACTCATCCAATTCACATTCTTTTTAAGCTATTAAACTTATCCAATAACCCTTGCGACTACCAAAACTAATTTCTCACCACGATTCACCACTAGGTCGCCGACTTCATTGTTTATTCGTCACCTATGGTAATCATTTAATTCTCAATATTATAGTCATTCAAGGTACCATGAAACTATTGCCCCATTCTCCCATCCACCATGCTCCTAGCCATACTATAGAGTGCACGACTCAAAACATGGCACGACTCATGACATGGCCCGACCTAAGACGTTTATGACCCTATCCACCCAAGTTCTTAACCACACCTACTTCATATACTTTTCATACCTGATCAAATACTATTATCAACCTTTAGAGAATTTTCACACACACTCAGTATTATCGCCACAATATTTTAACTTTTCAACATCACCACTAAAGAATCATTCAACAAGTTTTGGAAAGCTCTCATTTTCATTCTTGTATAATATAGCCTTTATTTAAATCCACCACGTAGACTTAAATCTTATGACAAACCTCAAGTCATTGCGATTTGGTGAACACCACAAGGTTGTCGATAGTGAAATTTTCAAAGAAGACACCTAGTTATCCAAGAAATTGATTTTTACTTCCCAATTATACTTTTCACCTTCATTCGTGTAATCATAACCAAATGGTTAACCCCAATAATATAAAATCTAACCAAATATTTTCACTGCACACTCTGATATTAATTATAATTTTTCAATTCACTTTTTTTCAATCCATTATAATCAAAACTAACAACCGATAACAATTCTCATAGGTTGTCTCTCATAAGTACTAGATGCATCTAGAACCCTCGATTAATACTTTTAGAACTATCATAATATCTCCACATTTTTAACCAATTCAATCTACCCTATATCTTTCTTTGACTTACCAATAAGATTTATTGTCAAACATTGTATTCGTGTGTTGGGTCGTCGCCTAATGTCTATTTCAATTTGAAAGTCATTATTGTCTCCCAAGAGTTAGATGTACAATGCTGTTATCATAACAAGAAAGCACCTCAAGTAATAACCCGTAGTGAAATGTTATAGCTTCCTTATGCCCAATATTACAACAACACATTTTACGAAAACTCTTAATTCCCCATGATTCAATCCAGCACCTTAATATTTCTTGAACTATAAAATATAATCAATATAAAGTTATATTCCTAAGGGTCCAAATAATTCTTCAATTCCACACCACGATGAGCCGGCAGAAGAGCTACGCCGATAGACGGCGACGACCTCTAGAGTTCGAGGTCAGAGATCACGTCTTCTTAAAGGTGATGCCCAAGAGAAGAGTGGTCAAGTTCGGGAAGCGGGGAAAGCTGACACTGAGGTATATCGGGCCTTTTGAGGTACTTAGGAGGGTTGGTACAGTCACTTACCGGTTGTTATTATCTCCAAATTTATCTGGTGTTCACGCAGTATTTTATGTCTCCATACTCCTGAAGTACACTGCAGATCCTACGCATGTGGTGGATTGGGGTGAGCTGGTTGTTGATGCGGATGAGACCTCCGAGGAGGGACTAGTGCGTATCATGGACGGCTGAGAGCAAGTTTTATGAGGCAAGACCGTAGGGCTGGTGAAGGTGCTGTGGCAGCACCGAGGTGTGCAGGAAGAGACATGGGAGCGTGAAGACACTATGCGTACCAGTTATCCGTTCTTGTTCGAGGATGGAGGTCCATTCTTGTAGTCATGTAACACCCCGTATTTTTCTTTTATAGATATGTATATAGATATATATAGTAAATAATTGTTGTAAAAAAAATATGGATATGAGTAGTGACGATAGGAATAAAAACTAGAGATGCGAATTGATTGGGAAGTTAAGCTTCGAAGATGTTTAAACTTGAAAAGGGTGAATAGACAAGTTTCTAAAGGTTTTTAGGTCAAAATAAGGTTTCCATTGAGTCCGGAAGGTCGAAAAACCTTGGGAGAGGTAATATGAGGTGTATTAGAAGTTAGGAAGTATTTTGGAGTTAAAACACATTTTAGAGAAAAATTGGGTATAAAGGATTTTGGACACTGTCTACTATTTCGATCATAACTTTTTATGCTTAATTCCAAATGATCTGAAATTTTTACAGTATATAGTAGACATCTAGGGCTACAAAAATGTATCTCATGAAAATTTTCCAATTCGACCTCTAAATGGGTCAAAAATGCATTGGAAGTGGAAGTAGAAAATCTGGGTAGTGACTACCGGTAGCCAAAATCAGCTACCGGTAGCCAATGGTCCAGTAAAGATCAGCTACCGGTAGCCAAAATCAGCTACCGGTAGCCACTGTAAAACTCCGAATTTTTCTGTTCGCGAACCCTCGATTTTCCCCCCACTATAAATACATCCTCTCACCTCCTTAGCTTTCATTACACACCTTAAAACCCTAGAAAACATTAGAGAGAAAGAGGGGAAGAAAAAAACACAAGATCAAAGGTGAAAAACAAGGAATTAAAGGGTTGATTCAAGATCAAAGCCCTAATTTTTCCAAGAACATTAAGGTAGGGGTTTTCTCTCACTCACTTACATTGAGGCTAGGGTATTTATATATGTATGTTTTGGTTATCAATGGTATGTATATGCTATGGAATCATCCTCTCTTAGGCTTTTGACAAAGATTACATGTTTTGAACAAAGTTAGGATTTAATACCCATGGAATCTCTTTTCTAGTTTTAAAACCCTAGTTTTTGGGAGAGTGATGTATTTCTTCTTAAATGCTTTCTTTATTATGAACTTCAAAAAAACCTTAGTGCTTTGTGTTGAGTAGAAAATAATTTTATTGTGATCTCATGTATTTTCTTGGTTGGTTATTGACAATGTCACATGCTTAAATTTGGGGATTTTGGATAAATGATTGGAAATGGAGATAAATATTGGGATTGTATTCTTGGTTGGGTTGCTTGTGATACACATTTGTGAGAGGTTCCTTGTAAGGATGCTCACCCCTTCCCAAGAGGTTCCTTGTAAGGATGCTTGGGAAGCCATGAAGTGATTTGTGAGAGGTTCCTTGTAAGGATGCTCACCCCCTTCCCAAGAGGTTCCTTGTAAGGATGCTTGGGAAGCCATGTAATGATTGTGAGAGGTTCCTTGTAAGGATGCTCACTCATTCTCAAGAGGTTCCTTGTAAGGATGCTTGAGAATCAAAGATGACCTAAACGGGGGAGGTGGAGGTTACCCTAAAGTATGCCACCTACCGAAAGAATTGTTGGAAATTGTGAATGGAGGACTGGATTATATTTGGAAATGTTTTGCTAAATGTATAGTGGTTTCATTTACTCATTCAATTATTGTTGTTCCGTAAACTTGAGATCTATTAAATGTCACTGCTTTACTTCAAAAGTTATGTATGATATTTGTAAAATGAGACCGACCGTTTTGAATGCTTTTCTAAACCTTGTATGGGTTTGAGAGAATTGTTCTACAGAGCTTTGTGCTCACCCCCTACCGCTAACATTTTTCAGATTTCCTACAAGAGGAGGACGTAGGGGTCGAGGAGCCCGCTACTTGGGAGACTCCACTGGACGGGAGTGTGGATCCCGAGGTGGACGCCTAGAGCGACACTTTCTTTTGTTCTAGACTAGGATATTCATTTTGAACATTATAAAGCCTAGTTTTCTTTTGTTATTTCCGCTGTGCTACATTAGTTGATTTTGGAATGTAAAGGCCAAAATGGGCCTATTCTTTTGGGTTAATGCTGTAAATTTTATGGATGACTTTGTGAAGTCTTATTTATTGATGGATTATTTTAGTGCTCTCATGATGCGAATGTTTTAGAATGTAATGCCGTCCAGGGTGTGTTTTGGGGTGTTACAAGTCATAAGTGTTATATGACTTGTTGCATATGCATGTGGTTATATGTGCATGTGTGTGTAAATTTCGGGGATGAATTTTTTTTAAGGGGGGAAGAATGTAAAACCTGGGAAATTTTGAATTTTTATGAAATAGGACAAAACGGTAATTAGATGCTACTGTACAGGTTGAAAATTCAAATTTTTCTAGAACTCGGATGGAGAAACGGACCTCACCGTTGGATTCATCTCGCGAAATCTAGTTACCCAGTGAATTTTCGTTGAATTCCGAGTTAGTCGAATTTTTCGTATTTTACGAGGCGATCGGGTGTTGCGTGACCAAAATAAAAGCGACCGAGAAATAAATTGTGAAACATGAAAAATAATTTAAATTTAGTTCAAATAAAATATATTGAACTTAAAACGGGACGAGATTTAATTAATTCGGAACGAAATTGGATCCGAAAAAGGCAGACGTGTGGCGTGTTGTGAGCCAAATATATGGGGAGTATAAAAAGGGGAAAAAAATCAGATTTTCCCCCAATTCTCAGCCTTGCATTTCTGGAAAAGAGAAGGGAAGGGAAGAGAGGGAAAAAGAAGGGTTCTTCAACCTTCTCTCGAAGATCTACGACTCTCCATTCATCGAATTGCTTTGGGCCAAGAACAAAGATTGTTCTACGCGACATGAGTTATAAAACCATACCAAAGATATCAGATTTTGACAAAGTCTCAAGAACGAAATTTTTAGAAATCAAGGTTTGAAGCTTGATTTGGGTTCTTGGGAGCTTTCTACCACTTGTATCACGCTTTAAGAGGTAGGGTTCTTCTCCTACCTAGGTTTATTTTCAACCTAGGGTTTCGTATGAAATGGGTAGCATTACTTGAGATGAAATCTCTTGTCTAAATGTATTTCTAGTGTAACTAGAGTATGAGAAATGGTATAAGAATGTATAAAACCAATTTTTGCATGAATTGGGTTTTGGGTGAAATTTCTTGAGAAATGTGTTGATTAGGTATGTTATGTGTTTACATTTATGCCTTGAAGGTGTTTGATAAAATGCCCATGTTGATTTAGCATGTTGGTTTCATTGAAAATGTTATAACATGCTTGGTGGAAATTGTGGAATGTAATTATATGTTCATGATATATTTGACATTGTAAACATGGTGTATGTCATGCTACTCTCATGATATGATGAACATGACATTGAAATTAAAATTGTACATCACATTGCATAAGCACGGGAAGCATCATGTCTATGAATTGTCGATGGCCAGGTGTAATTCCCTCATAGAAGAAACTCACCAATTGCCATGGTTCGAATACATGATGTGAAATGGTGTAGAAAATCCTTGTATCTATCCCAACATTGGTAAAATTGCTCATTTGGTTTTTCCGAAAAGTTTTGAATTTGTTTCTTAAGAACAGTGGTCTTGGGCACCGGAAAAAAAATGTTCAAAAATTCGGAAAGCATTTGTGCCCAAGAACTTATCGATCGGGGTTTCAGTGAGTTCAACCAAGTTTTGGCTTTGTCTTTGAGGGAGAAGGGAAATATTTTCATGCGTGCCATGTCCTCCATGACATGATTGGTGATGAATGTTCCAACAATTTACTCAAATTCCTTAATGTGTAAATAAGGATTTTCTCTTTTAATTCCATGGAATTGAGAAAGTAGTTGTAACATTCCCGGTTTAATAAGAAAGCCATGGGCTTGCATGGGCAAAGGTATACAAGAGGGTGTGGTGCTTCGAGTTGGTTGGCGATAATCCCTCATTGACCTCACCGGAGTATCAATTGGGATATTGTTTCCTTCATTTCTAGGAGGGGGAATTGCATTTGGGGGTTTTGCACTCGAGGGTTTTGCACTCACCTGCCCCTTGAAACATTGGCACCTACATCCCCAAAATTGTCTTCGGCATCCTTGGGTGGGTCTTGATCTAGATTCATGTTTGGTCCTAGGGCTCGTCTCACTAGTCTATTTTGGTCGTCCCGTCCCCACATACAAAAACACTACCTACAATTGAAAGGAAAAGTATACACAAATATATTCAAAACAGAAACATACCTCGGCCCGTGATGAGAATCACGAGACTTACCTCCGTTGTCCGAAATCACCTTCTAATTTGACACTTAGCCTTCCCCGGCAACAACGCCAAAAATGCTTGTTTGGGATTCACCCTAATCTACAAACACGAACCCGTAATATGTGTATATGGCTTATGTGAGTAAGTGAGTGTCACTCTCCCTCAGGTATCATGCAAGAAATGGGAAAAATCGAATGTGTGAACAAAAATACGTGTGTGTGTGCAAAAGTGCTCTCCAAGCGAAGAGAGACTTGCAAAAGTTGTCTTTTACTTGGAAAGGGTATTCCAAGGTCGTCTCCTCAGGGAAGATAGGTCAAATTGCTTTGAAAGGTGATTGGTGAAAAAATGAAAATTGCAAAATTGTGAGATTTGTGTTTTGATGAAAAAATGCAAGGAAAATAGGGTTGGCTAATACATAGGGGTCATTCCAATGGGAATGGCAAATTGAATCAATTCATTCCTCTAATGGTGTCTCGTTGTTTGATTGATTCGTAGGAAGTGAGAGACTAATGTGGATGTGTTAGGCCCAAGCATACTCCGTGACAAGTCTACGGTGTATCAAGAGCCCATAACCACGTCCGCACTAAACCTAGTCAAACCAAACACCTTACACTACGAGAAAGAATGAAAGAGAGTCGATTTCACATACCCAAGAGCAAAGTCCCCTTAGATTAGCCAACTAAATGCTTAGCTACTCCTAATGAAAACGAAACCCAACACAAAGTGAAGAGACATGGTATATAAATGGAGCATGGACTTGTATTAATGCAAGAAAAGAGTTAAACTACAAGAGAAATGACATTCATAGTCAAAATACAAAGATTTGAAACAAATACCCAAAGTAGAACTTGAAATGCTAGAAAACCCCAGCTAAGTTTGCATACAACTTGAATAAAAAAGTTTTAAGTGAAAAGGGAAAAGATTACAAGTAATTTAAAGCTTACAACACTGAAAATGGTGAAGAAATATGAAAAACCCAACTTTCTCTCTCTAACTTCATCTTCTTCCTTGAGCTTCTCTCTCTAAAACTATGTGTGTAGATGAATAATTGTGTAGTAGTGCTTCTAATTTCGTCCATAACCCCCTATGGTCTGTGACAACTGAAGTGTAATGTGTGGAGGGAGTATGGACACTGCCACAAGCAACCACAGGCCAACATGCCTCTTCCATGCTTTCCCCCAACCACTCCACTTCTCTCTCTTCCCTTTCCTTCCTTTCTCCTCTTCAACTTGATATTTTTGGTCAAGGAGATCATCTTGGGTTGAAAAATGTGTCAGGGCGTGGTCTGGATGAGCAGAGATGGGCCCACGGAGAAGGTGGAGAAGTGTGGCAAACAGCTGGCAAGTCTGTGTAAAACTTACCAATAGAACGATCATAAACGTACCGGTAGGTTTTTTTCAGTAAGCAACTTCTACCGGTAGGTTTTTGGCAGGGGGCTGAGGTTGAAGAATTCCAGTGCACTTTTCCTACTGGTAGGTTTTGGAACTTCTACCGGTAGGTTTTGCTGAACTTCTACCGGTAGGTTTTGCTCTGTATTGGAATTTCCTTGCTTTCTTTGTGCTCCGAGCCATCCGTTAAGCCATCCCTTCTTCACCATTGCCTTCAAGCACTTGATGGGTGGTTCAATGCATGCCCTTACCTACTCCTTACCTACAAACACACAAAACTCCATTAAATGTGAGATTAAACATATTTCCCCCAATTTTCACCACAACAACAAGCCATTAAGATGCAAAAGAGATATAAGATATGCAATATTCTATACTAATCAGTTATGCCATGGTGTCGGGTTATGCGGTATTCACAGGTACTTCCGCGGGTTGATGGGAGATCAATAGGTTGACAAAGCAACCCCAATTTTAGGGGCGTCACATCTTGGTATCAGAACCTAAGTTCTCGATTTACCTAGGGCTTGCGGGGCATGGGTGTAGGCCATTGCATCCATTGTGCATTACATGTTATGTGCTCTAAATGCTACATGTTATATGTTATGTGTTATGTGAATAATAAACATGATTGAATGTATATGGAAATGAGACACTAGGGTTAGAGAACATAACCTTGGGGGTCGGAAAGAGAAGGAACGAGACGGTTCATAGTGTAGATGTCTACTAGTGGGTGGCATATGCTCTGCTAGTGAGACAAGGAGGGAAATCTCAATGTTTCAAATTTGATCCCTACCTTGGGATACTAAGATAAGGTTAGCTGTGTTCCAGCTTAAAGGAGAGGCCCATCTATGGTTGGATTGGACAAAGGCATCAAAGAACCTAGAGGCAATGACATGGGGAAAGTTCCGGGAGCTCATCATGGGCAAGCAATTTTCGTTGACTATTTGACAAGAGAAAGCCTGAGAATTCTTGGATTTGAAACAAGGGATTATGATAGTGATGGAATACGTGGCAAAGTTCACCGAGTTAGCCTATTTTGCCAATGATTATGTGGCCACAGACTTGGCCAAAGTTAAGAGGTTCGAGGATGGTTTGAAGTTGTCCATTCGAGGGAAGATTGTGGGCCACCGCCTAAAATATTTGGAGTCAATGGTCAAGATGTGGAAGACACAAGGGGCATCCGAGAGGCGGGTGCTAATGACAAGAAGAAGGAGGGCCAATCTTTTTCTTCTAGTTTGGGGAAGAAATAGAATACTTCTACCCTATAAGGGTATCAAGGACAGGGCTGCGGCTAACAAGGCCAAGGCCAAGGTGGCGAAAAAAATTCCAGGACCACCTATCAGGCGAGCCAAAGCATTTGCTTCAATTGTCACCAGCGTGGCCATATGAAGCGGGATTGTCCTTAGAGTCAGGGATCCCAGAGCTATGGGGCATCTCAATACTAGTCATCAGTGGGGCATCTATAGAATTATTTCATTCCTCCCTACCCCACCATGGGCCAGGGAAACCAGTTTCAGTTCCAGGGTGTTGTACAGACCCTTACCACTTTATGAACGGGGACTCCGCAATCAGGCCAGATGGTCTAGGGCATGGGTCAAGGCCGAGGCCGAGGATAGGGCTTACAGGCCGGGACTTCAAGGACCCAAGGGTGAGTCTACGCCATCACTATCCAAACTGAGCTGGTGGATTAGTCGGTGATACATGGTACATTCTTACTCTCTCACTTTTGGGCAAGGGTAGTGTTTGACTCTGGTGCATCTCATTCATTTATTTCTATATCATGTGTAAAGGGTTTAGGCTTAGAGGTTGAGACCTTGGAAAATACATTGCATGTGAGTTCTCCCCTTGGAGCTAGGGTATGCATTGATCAGATATGTCAAGGTTAAGAGCTAGAGATCTTAGGGATTCTACTCACCGTGGACCTTAGGGTCATGGACATGTCAGAGTTTGATGTCATCCTTGGGATGGATTGGTTGGGGGCACACAGAGTCGTCATTGATTGTGATTGGAAGAGGGTCACTACTTATACGCCGAAGGGTGTTTGTTTCAAGTTTCAGGGAAAAAAGCATGATGTTTTATCCCAAGTAGTATATGATTCCCGTTGGCATGGATAGTTGATGGGTTGTCTTGCGAGCCTTACCTTGGAGGACGAGGCGAGACAGGGGTTGGGTCTACCTCGTGTGGTTTGTGAGTATGGGGTTGTTTTTTTCAGACGAGTTATCGGGATTACCTCCACATCAGGATGTAGACTTCACCATTGAGTTATAACCCGGTGCATCCCCTATTTCTATGACTCTGCATAAAATGGCACCTACAGAGTTGCAAGAACTCAAGGTCCAGTTGCAAGAATTGTTGGATAATGGTTTTATTAGACCGAGTACATCACCTTGGGGCGCTCCAGTATTATTTGCCAAGAAGAAGGATAAGACTCTTAGGCTATGTATAGACTATCGGCAGTTGAATTGGGTTACTATCAAGAATAGGTACCCTTTTCTGCAAATTGATGACTTGTTTGATCAACTAAGAGGGGCACGAGTCTACTTCAAGATAGATCTGTGCACGGGATACCATCAGTTGAGGATTAGGGAGACAGATATCCCTAAGACGGCGTTTAGGATGCCATATGGGCATTTCGAGTTCACAATTATGTCTTTTGGATTGACTAATGACCCGACGACATTCATGGATCTCCTGCATAGGGTATTTCAACCCTACTTCGATCAGTTTGTCGTATTCTTTGATGATGACATCCTGATCTACTCCAAGTGTGAGGAGGAGCATGAGGGTCACTTGAGGGTTATTCTTCAGACCTTTAGGGACCATTACTTGTACGCCAAGTTCAGCAAGTGTGAATTTTGGCTGACAGAAGTAAATTTTTTGGGACACGTGGTGTCGGCTTCGGGTGTATTCATGTACCTGGAAAAAGTTGAGGCAGTCATGAACTGGGAGAGTCCAAAGTTAGTCTTCGAGATACATAGCTTCTTGGGATTGGCAGGTATTACAGGAGGTTCATTGAGAACTCCTCCCGACTAGCTACAATTATGACTAGATTGACCAAAAAGGAGTTTAAGTTTCAGGGGATGACTCGTGTGTGAGGGCATTCCAAGAGTTGAAGAAGAGACTTACTTCAGCTCTGATTTTGATAATTCCAGAGAGGAGACAGAGGTATGCAGTGTATTGTGATACGTCCAAGGACAAACTTGGGTGGGTTTTGATGCAGTTCGGGAGGGTGGTAGCTTATGGTTCTCAGCAGTTGAAGAGCCACGAGTAGAACTACCCCACGCATGACATGAAGTTGGCAGCCGTTTTCTTTGCTTTGAAGGCATGGCGCCACTATCTATATGGATACCAGTTTGAGGTGTTTTCGGACCATAAAAGTCTGAAGTACATCTTCACGTAGTGGGACCTCAATATGAGGTAGTGCAGGTGGATGGAGTACCTGGAGAACTATGACTTCACTTTGAATTACCATCCCAGTAAGGCGAACGTGGTGGCTGATGCTCTCAGCTGCAAGTCACGGGGAGTCTTGACCAGTATGGCTTCCCGAGAGTGGTGGATGCTCGAGACTATGGGGTAGTTTGGGCTATACTATAGGGGTAAGACTTAGGGCACTTTGGGGAGTTTGGTGGCTACGCCTTCCCTACTAAGTAAGGTGATCGAGTCCTAGGGGCAGGACACGAAGATATTTTCCATTAGGGATCGGGTACATATAGGTACAAGTGACGAGGGCTGGGTCATTCATGTGGATGGTAGTCTTTAGTTTAGGGGAAGAGTTGTGGTTCCCCAGTCTACGGATCTGAGAGAGGAGATCCTTAGGGAGTTTCATTGCTCCCGTTTTCTTGTGCATCCAGGTGGCACAAAGATGTACCATGATCTTCGTCGAAGTATTATTGGAGTGGGATGAGGAAACACGTCAGAGACTTTGTTAGTAGATGTCTCACATGTCAGCAGGTTAAGGCTGAGCACCAGAGAGAAGTAGGGTTGCTCCAGCCTTTGGAGGTGGCTGAGTGAAAATGGGAGCACGTCACTATGGATTTTGTGACCCATTTGGCACAATCATTGCGTGGGCATGATGCGGTGTGGGTGATAGTGGACTGGCTTACAAAGTCGGCACACTTTTTGGCAGTGCGGATCACCTTCACACTGGAGGAATTCTATAGGTTGTATATATGGAGAGATAGTCTGGTTACATGGGGAGCCCATATCTATAGTATCGGATCGGGATCTCAGGTTCACGACCCATTTTTGGGAGAGTTTCCAGCGGGCTATAGGAACACTGATGAGCACAACTTTTCATTCTCAAATGGATGGTCTGTAAGAGAGGACCATCCAAACTCTAAAGGAAATGCTACGAGCTTGCGTCCTTGATTTCAAGGGTAGCTGGGAAGAACACTTACCTTTAGTGATGTTTGCCTATAACAACAGTTATTAGGCGAGCATACTGATAGCACCCTATGAGGCACTTTATGGGAGGCCATGCCGTTCTCCAGTTTGTTGGACGGAGGATGGAGAGAGACCCTCCATGGGTCCGGATTTGGTTAGAGACACCTCAGAGAAAGTGAACTTGATATGGAAGCGTCTTTCTCACAGCTCAGAGTCGGCAGAAGAGCTACGCCGACATAGGCGGCAACCTTTGGAGTTCGAGGTTGGAGATTACGTCTTCTTGAAGGTGATGCCTAAGAGGGGAGTGGTCAAGTTTTGGAAGCGAGGGAAGCTGTCACCGAGGTATATCGGGCCCTTCTAGGTACTCGAGAGAGTTTACACAATTGCTTACCAGTTGGCATTACAGCCAAATTTATCAGGTTTTCACGCGGTGTTCCATGTCTCCATGCTCCGGAAGTACACTCCAGATCATACACATATGGTGGATTGGGGGTGAGTTGGTTGTTAATGCGGATGAGACCTTCGAGGAGGGACAGGTGGGTATCATGGATGGCCGAGATCAAATTTTGCGAGGTAAGACTATGAGGCTGGTGAAGGTGTTGTGACAGTACCGTGGTGTGGAGGATGCGATGATTAACCTCAATTAGTATGTAAATTAAACAATTAAAAAACTCGAATTAGCATAACTAACGCACTGAAAATTAGTACTTAGAGTAAATTAGGGTTTGTACGGGAATAACCCTAGCTTTAACATTTTATCTAAAACTTGCAGGATAAATGCTGAATTAAACACAAGATGCAGGAGCAATGTCAAGAGAATGGAACATTGGAGGCTAAAGTATAATTAGGCAAATGAAGAGTCAGCATTCCATGCAAGTTGATTATTCCAGCAAAGCACCACCGTCCGGACGGTGGTGATGGCGTCCGGACGGTCACCCTTGTCAGACTCAAGCTCATCTCTTCTCCCACTTGCCTTCCCACGCCTATAAATAGGCTGCCCCCTTCTTCATTTCAGAAGGCCGGAACAAGAGAAACCGAGAAGTTCTGAAGAGAGAAAAAGAAAAAGAAAAGAGAGAAAAGAAAAGAGAAAGCACGCTCCGGTCCGTGTTATACTTCAGTCCTACGTCCTGTACTTTTATATTTTCATTGTATCTTTCCATTCGGATAGTTGAACTGCTGCCACTTTTTCATCTTAATCGATCATAAGAGTGGTTGTATTTCAATCGTTCCCTGCGAAAGACATTTAAATTCCGTACTTTTATTTCCTGTTGTAATGACAACTGCTAGCTCTCCTTGCTTGTCTATAGCAATGGAGCGTGAGTAGTTCCGTATATCCTCCGGTTCGAGGGGAACACATGTATAATATTGATCTGTTTATGGAATTGCTGATGTTTTATTTATACGTTTATTATATATAAGACGGGCCAGCTAGAATGACCCCGGCGTTCCTACCGGTATGGTTAATCCTCCACCGGAATGCTGAGGAAGTTCCACTGACGCCTGGTATTACTATATATAATAATATTGCCTGCTAGAATAACCCCGGTGATCCTATCGGTATGGCTAGTCCTCCACCGGAACGCTGAGGAAGTTCTATTGTCAATATATATATTACAAGATAACCTATTGAATAATTCAAGTATGCCGTTTGAGTGACTTCACTTTCTGGGTGATGTATCTAAATACAGTTAGCCTAAGAAGCGGCTGTGTTATGATTAACTACCACCGGTTGACCTGAAAAGTCACCGGAAGATAGTCTGTACCACCTGCGGATTTTACTTGGATTAGTCAATTGGAACATCTATGCCCAGTGTAGCCTAAGAAGCAGCTGTGCTATATATTACCACCAGTGTAGCTTGAGAAGCAGCTGTGTTATGGTTTATTATATACGCATTTGCAATCATGAGATCAAGTGAATAACTCAAGTATTCCTCATGAATGGCTTGACCTTCTGGTTTGTTTGAGTTAATCAGTTGACGTGGATATAACCAGTGTGGCTTGAGAAGCAGCTGT
Organism: Ilex aquifolium; assembly: GCA_951799425.1. Classification (NCBI taxonomy): domain Eukaryota; kingdom Viridiplantae; phylum Streptophyta; class Magnoliopsida; order Aquifoliales; family Aquifoliaceae; genus Ilex; species Ilex aquifolium. The sequence continues at coordinate 3,579,983 of OX637407.1, forward strand.
GTTACAAAATATTACCACCAGTGTAGCTTGAGAAGCAGCTGTGTTATGGTTTATATACATCAGACCTGCCGGTTAGCTTTCCAGTAAAATGGAAGTTAATTGATGTGAGGTAGCAATTCCATAATACGACCAATATAACGCATGTGGGATCCTTGAACTGAAGGATATCTTTTATATTTCTGTCATTAATCTACTTTACTTACGCATTTCATTATTGTTGCAATTTAATTCCGTCTTTTAATTAAGTTAAGTTACTCGAACAGACTAAGGTCACACCACAAGCTCTCAAACATCAAACTACTCCAAACAACCTCTTTATGGCTTTATTTTTATTTTATTGTTTTTATTTTATCTTTAACCTCTAATTACTAAAACTCTCTGTGGGATCGATACTTGGACTTAAAAACCGAGGAAACTACAATTTGACCACTTATATTTGGGTGTAAAATAATAATATAATTCAGACACACTAAAAAGTGTGAATCAAGTTTTTGGCGCCGTTGCCGGGGAGTTACGGTAATTAAAAAATAAAAAAATATATATAAAAAAAAAAAAATTGTTTGTGTATAATTTGTTTCTGTTTGTTTGTTTTTAAATAGTTTATGTCCGTACGGTCATCAGTAGGTTCAGTAAACCAGCCAGCTCAACCTTCTTCCTTATCCTCATCTTCCTCATCCACACAAGAATCGTTTGAATTAAGTATGGCTCGAAACGTACCTAGGGAAGAACCTTCTAGAGAACAAGAAGTCATCCAAAACATCCGACCTTTAAGAGAATATCTACATCCTACGCGAACAAATGTCCCATCCTGTTTCGCTTTTCCAGAAGACACTCCAAACATTAATATTAAATCAGGAACTATCCAGTTACTACCCCAATTCCATGGTCTAGAAACTGAAAATCCCTACATTCATATGAAAGAATTTGAAGAAGTCTGTGGAACGTTGCAAGATAACTCTGAAATGGTCAAACCAAAATTATTCCCATTTTCTTTAAAAGATAAAGCAAAACAATGGCTTAACACCTTAAGAGCCAACTCCATCACAAATTGGCAAACTTTACAGACTGAGTTCTTTAAAAAGTTCTTTCCTATACATCGTCCTAACACGTTAAGACGTCAAATCATGAACTTTTCTGTAAAAGAAAATGAAACTTTTTATCAATGCTGGGAAAGATTTAAAGATCTTCTCCAAGCTTGTCCACATCATGCATTCGAAGATTGGACCTTAGTCGGATTTTTTTATGATGCACTCCCATCTGCAATGCGACAGTTTGTTGAAATGATGGCACAGGGGGAGTTCATGAATAAAAGACCCGAAGAAGCATTCCAATTCTTCGATACTATTTCGGAAAGCTCCCAAATGTGGGACTCGACTTCGTCTAACATAGTAGAAAATAAGCCATCTACATCCGAAAGAGGAAAATATGTATTAAAAGAAGATGATGATCTAAGAGCTAAAATGGCTAGTTTATCTCGAAAACTAGAAGCCCTAGAAATGAAAAAACTAAAACAAGTGTCTGTTATAACAACTACTGAACAAATATGTGAAATTTGTGCGTTATCAGGACATCTTGCAGCAGAATGTCCAACTATACCTGCATTCAAAGAAGTTCTGATAGAACAATCTAATGCAATTCCAACTTATAACAACAATAATAAGCCCTATATGAATCCCTATTCTGAGACTTACAATCCAGGATGGAGGAATCATCCAAATTTTAGTTGGAGAAACACGCAACCCACAAATCAAACACAAGGACCACCACAGGCACAAAATCAACAACAACAATACCAACCATATCAACCCCCACATAAACAACTCAAGTTTTTAACGAATTTAAAACTCAAACTTCCCAAAGTATCGAGGATATCAAAGGTCATTTAGCTAAACTGACTCAATCCCTCAGTATATCAGAAAAAGGAAAATTTCCCTCCCAACCAAAACCTCCACAAAATCAAAATCAAATTAATTCTGTGACTTCTGATCCTTCCCCAAGCCAAGTACAATCTATTACAACGCTAAGAAGTGGGAAAATCATAAATAAAACTAGAAAACCTAAAATTGCAAAGAACATACGTAAATCGATTCCGGTAAACGAACCCCTTGAACCAGAACCTTCAAAACAATCAGAACCAGAAAAGGAAAAAGATGAACCATGTCCGATCCCTTTACCTTTCCCCCAAAGAATTAAGAAACTCACATCCGAAAAAGATCAAGCTGAGATCTTAGAAATATTTAAACAAGTCAAACTTAACATTCCATTACTAGATGCAATTAAACGAGTTCCAGCATATGCTAAATTTCTAAAAGATCTTTGTACAAGAAAAAGAAGAACTAATGTACAAAAAAAGGCATTTCTAACTGAACAAGTTAACACTATCATACATCATAAAACTCTTCTTAAATACAAAGACCCTGGAAATCCAACAGTTCCATGTATCATTGGAAATTTCCGAATCAATCGAGCCTTATTAGACCTCGGATCTAGTTGTAATTTAATGCCATATTCCGTCTATACCCAGCTAGGCTTAAGTGAACTAAAACCTTGCAAGGTCACATTACAACTAGCAGATAGATCGATCAAAGTTCCACGAGGAATTGTGGAAGATATTATTATTCAAATAGATCAATTATATTTCCCCGCAGATTTCATCATCATAGACACAGAACCAACTTACGAAACATCTATATCCATACCTCTAATCTTGGGCCGCCTGTTCCTAGCCACATCAAATGCCGTAATAAACTGTAGGAACGGAATAATGAAATTATCATTTGGAAACATGACCCTAGAATTAAATGTGTTTAACAGCTTAAAACGACCTAGAGAAGAAAAAAGTGACGAAGAAGAACCCTTTGAAATAAATTGTGTTAATACACTGACTCAAAGTTTCTTTGAAAACACTTTCTAAAAAAAGAAGAAGATATATTTGAGTTACAATCAATATCTGATACCGAATCTGAAGATAAATCTATGGAAAATCCACCAGGTGAAAAATTACCAATATCTGAACCCGTAGCACCAAACATAAAAATTGCTAAGACAGACTTAAAACCACTCCCAACCAATCTAAAATACGTTTTTCTAGAAAAAAATAAAATTCATCCAGTAATCATATCAGCAAACTTATCTGAAAAACAAGAGAAAGAATTAACAAAAGTACTGAAAAATCATCAAAGTGTCCTTGGATGGACAATAGCAGATATCAAAGGTATAAGTCCACTCCTATGCACTCACTGTATATACCTGGAAGAAAATGCTAAACCATCTCGTCAAATGCGAAGAAGACTAAACCCACATCTAAAAGAAGTCGTTCGTAATGAAATACTCAAACTATTAGATGCAAAAATCATCTATCCTATATCTGACAGCAAATGGGTTAGTCCTACACAAGTTGTTCCAAAGAAATCCGGAATCACTGTCATACAAAATAAGGAAAATGAATTAGTCCCAATGCGTACAGTCACAGGCTGGCGAGTATGTATTGATTACAGAAAATTAAACTCTCTTACTAGGAAAGATCATTTTCCATTACCATTCTTAGATCAAGTCTTAGAAAGAATAGCTGGGCATGCATACTATTGCTTTTTGGATGGATATTCAGGCTACAACCAAATTGAAATTGCAATAGATGATCAAGAAAAAACCACTTTTACATGTCCCTTTGGTACCTTTGCATATAAACGAATGCCATTCGGACTTTGTAATGCACCAGCTACCTTCCAACGTTGCATGTTGAGTATATTCAGCGATATGGTAGAAAGATATTTAGAAGTCTTCATGGATGATTTTTCAGTATATGGAGATTCATTCCAACTCTGTCTAGAAAATCTAGAAAAAGTTCTCATTCGATGTGAGGAAACAAACATTGTCCTAAACTGGCAAAAATGTCATTTTATGGTAACACAAGGTATTGTTTTAGGCCACATAGTCTCCAAAAAAGGAATCTAAGTAGATAAGTCAAAAATCGATCTGATAGCAAACCTGCCTCCACCAAAAACAGTAAAAGACATTCGCTCATTTTTAGGCCATGCAGGATTCTACAGAAGATTTATAAAAAATTTTAGTTCAATATCTAAGCCTATATGCAATCTATTATGTCAAGATATATCATTCGAATGGAGTGAGACATGTCAATCCGCATTTAACAAATTAAAAGACATGCTTATTTCTGCACCTATTATGCAATCTCCTGATTGGTCCTTACCCTTTGAAATAATGTGTGACGCAAGTGACTATGCAGTAGGAGCTGTATTAGGGCAAATAAAAGACAAGAAACCATACGTGATCTATTATGCAAGCAAAACCTTAAATGATACCCAAATAAACTATTCAACCACAGAAAAAGAACTACTTGCAGTTGTATTTGCTTTAGATAAATTTCGTTCATACTTGGTTGGGTCGTCCATTGTGGTATTTACAGATCATGCAGCCCTAAAATATCTACTCACAAAGAAAGACACTAAACCACGTCTCCTGCGATGGATACTTTTACTCCAAGAATTCGATCTTATAATCAAAGATAAAAAGGGAGTAGAAAACGTAGTAGCAGATCACTTGTCAAGATTAAATTACGAAATAAAGGAAGAACCAATTCCAATCAAAGAAACATTTCCAGACGAACAACTTTTCGCAATAGCAGAAGTACCATGGTATGCGGATATAGCTAACTATCTAGCCACTGGAGCTATACCTCCTAATTACACTAAATCTGATACAAACAAGTTCCTAAGGGAAGTACGTAATTTTTTCTGGGATGACCCTTATTTGTTTAAATATTGTAAAGATCAAATAATAAGGCGTTGTATACCTAACCATGAAATAAATCAAGTAATTCAGTTCTGCCACTCTGAAGCATGCGGAGGCCATTTCGCTTCGAGAAAAACCGCTGCAAAAATCATGCAGTGTGGATTTTATTGGCCAACACTTTTTAAAGATACACATCTTTTGTTTGAACTGTGACAGATGTCAAAGAATGGGAGATATTTCAAAAAGAAATATGATGCCTCTAAACCCTATTTTAATTATTGAAATTTTTGACTGCTGGGGCATCGATTTTATGGGTCCGTTCCCCCCATCGTTTGGCTATCTATATATTCTGGTCGCAGTTGACTATGTCTCTAAATGGGTCGAGGCAATTCCTTGTCGAAATAATGATCATAAAACAGTGATCAAATTTTTAAAAGAAAATATTCTGTCTAGATTTGGAATTCCTCGCACCATTATAAGCGACGGTGGATTACATTTTTGCAATAAAGTTTTTGAAAACCTCATGAAAAAATATTCCATTTCACACAAAATATCCACCCCATACCATCCGCAGACCAGTGGCCAAGCTGAATTAGCCAATAGTGAAATAAAATATATCCTAGAAAAGACAGTAAACCCAGATCGTAAAGATTGGTCTTTACGATTAACTGATGCGCTTTGGGCATACCGTACTGCATATAAAACTATTTTAGGAATGTCTCCTTATAGACTAGTGTACGGAAAACCATGTCATCTCCCTGTAGAATTGGAACATCGAGCATATTGGGCAATTAAAACAATGAATTTTGATTTAGACAAGGCTGGAATAGCTCGAAAATTGCAAATCAATGAATTAGAAGAATTAAGAAACGAAGCATATGAAAACACTAAAATCACAAAATCAAGAACAAAAATTTTCCATGATAAAAATATCATGCGGAAATCTTTCGAACCATCTCAAAAAGTTTTATTATACAATGCAAAGCTTCGTTTATTTGCAGGTAAATTAAGATCAAGATGGACAGGTCCCTACATCGTCAAACAAGTATTTGACTACGGAGCAGTTGAAATCGAAAATCCAGTAACCGGAACTATCTTTAAAATAAACGGTCAAAGGCTTAAACCGTATTATGAAACTTTTACTCAAAACATCACTGCTGTGCTGTAACACCCCGCATTTTCTTTTATATATGCCTATAGATATATAGATATAGCAAATAATGGTTGTAAAGATGTGGATAGGAGTATTGAAGTGTGTTTGAACTTTGTAAATTTGAAAAGTAAAGATTTAAAATGTTAATGAAAAATCATAGTTGAAATTTAGTGTTAGTGAGTGAAAATATAAAATGTTAGGTCCTATAACTTGTATTAGATAGGTTTGGTGTATAAATATGTGTTGGAGGGGTTTGTGATGGATGTGGTTAGTTTTGGAATGGATTGGAGATGGAAAACAAAAGAAATAGGCAAAACTGGGTAATTCCAGTACCGGTACCCCGATTCCAGAAGATTTCTGGTACCGGTACTGGGTACCGGTACTGAATGGTACCGGTACTGAGTACCGGTACCCCGATTCCAGAAGGTTTCTGGTACCGGTACTGGGTACTGGTACTGAATGGTACCGGTACTACCGAAACCAGACTGTTTATTTTAAGTCGCGAACAAGCCGATTTTTCCTCCACTATAAATACATTTGGTCACCTCCTTAGCCTTCATTACACCACTCCAAACCCTAGAAAACATAAGAGAGGAAGAGAGAAAGAGAGAAACACAAGATCAAGAGAAAACAAGAGATTGAAAGGTTGATTCAAGATCAAAGCCCTAATTCTTCCAAGAACATTAAGGTAGGGGTTTTCTCTCACTCACTTACATTGAGGCTAGGGTATTTATATATGTATGTTTTTGCTATCAATGGTATATATATGCTATAGAATCATCATCTCTTAGGCTTTTTGCAAAGATTACATTGTTAGGGTTTAATACCCATTAAATCTCTCTTCTAGCTTTAAAACCCTAGTTTTTGGGAGAGTGATGTATTTCTTCTTAAATGCTTCTTTATTATGAACTTCGAAAACCGTAGTTGTTTGTATTGGGTAGAAAAATGATGTTATTGTGATCTCATGTATTTTCTTTGTTGGTTGGGGAATTGTTACATAATATATCTTGGGGATTTTGGAGAGATGCTTGTAAAATGATATAAATATTGGAATGGTATGCTTGGTTGGGGTGTTAGTGATGCCTTGAGGGTGAGAGGTTCCTTATAAGGATGCTCATGCCAAGAGAGGAGAGTATGTGATTTCCCTCAAGAGGTTCCTTATAAGGATGCTTGAGTTTGTGATGCCTTGAGGGTGAGAGGTTCCTTATAAGGATGCTCATGCCAAGAGAGGAGAGTATGTGATTTCCCTCAAGAGGTTCCTTATAAGGATGCTTGAGTTTGTGATGCCTTGAGGGTGAGAGGTTCCTTATAAGGATGCTCATGCCAAGAGAGGAGAGTATGTGATTTCCCTTAAGAGGTTCCTTATAAGGATGCTTGAGTTTGTGATGCCTTGAGGGTGAGAGATTCCTTATAAGGATGCTCATGCCAAGAGAGGAGAGTATGTGATTTCCCTTAAGAGGTTCCTTATAAGGATGCTTGAGTTTGTGATGCCTTGAGGGTGAGAGGTTCCTTATAAGGATGCTCATGCCAAGAGAGGACAATATTATATAATGTGTGGGAAATGGTTTATATTTTGAAAATGGATGTTTATTAAAATGGGTTATTATTGTTCATTTCTAGTACTATTGCTATCTAAACTTGAGATCCTTGTTGAAATGTCACTGCCTTATTTCAAATTATGTATCTATGTTATGTTAAAAATGAGACCGGCCATTTTAAATACATTTCTAAACCTTGTTTGGGTTTGAGAGAATTTTTCTACAGAGCTTCGTGCTCACCCCCTACCGCTAACCTTTTTCAGATTACCCTCTCGAGGAAGAGCTGGGAGTCGAGGAGCCTGCACACTGGGAGACTCCGATAGACGGGAGCGTGGATCCCGAGGTGGACGCCTAGAGCGACACTTCCTTTTGTTCTAGACTAGGATATTCATTTTGAACTTTGTAAAGTCTAGTTTTATTTTATTATTTCCGCTGCGCTACATTAGTTAATTTTTGAGATGTAAATGTCATGGTTGGGCATATTCTTTTGGATAATGATGTAAATATTTTATGGATGATGAATGAAGTGTAATTTATTTATGGATGATATTAGTGCTCTCATGATGAAAATGGTTTTAGTATGTAATGTCGTCCAGGGTGTGTTTTGGGGTGTTACAAAGTTGGTATCAGAGCCTAGGCTTTAGGTCTTACATGGGAGCTGTAGGTTATGGATTACCACTAGAGATGTAGGGTTAGGGTGAAGGAAATTGTTAAGTTAAATTTTGTATATGCCTTGTATTTAAATTAAGACATCCTACATAGCACTTTAGTTATATCTTGCACATCAAGGAAACTAAGTTGTAAATTGATGTGCAGGATGAGCGGCGAACAAGGACGGGGACGCGGACGTGGGCGTGGCCATGGAGGTCAAGCCAATCCACCACCACCACCACCTCCGGATGCCATGCCAGGCATTTACCAATGCTTGAGGGAGCTCACCACTTTGGTACAAAGCCAAAATGGTAACAACAACCACAATGGTGGAGCTCATCCTCTCGCTCAAGTACCGGGCAATGAGAACGGAGACCGAAGGATGATAGCTCTTCGGGAATTCTTACGACAATGACCACCCAACTTCCAAGGGAGCTCCAATCCTTTGGAGGCGGATAGATGGATCCGCCGAGTGAAGAAGATCTGTGACGGCATGGGAGTTGCCGAGGAGTTGAGAGTGGGTTTGGCGACCTACCTGTTTGAGGGGGAGGCCGACTATTGGTGGGATGCCATAAAGAGGAGAAGGGACACCGACACACTCACTTGGGAAGAATTCGATCAACTCTTCCAAGATAAATACTTCCCTGAATCGGTCAGACACCGAATGAAGGCGGACTTTCTTGCACTACGACAGGGTAGTATGACCGTGGTTGAGTATGAGAGGCGGTTCGATGAGCTCTCCCGTTATGCTACGAGATTTATATCTACTGAGGCCGACAGGGCCAAGCGCTTCGAGCAGGGTCTGAGGCCGATCATTAGGGAGAAGCTGGTAGCTCTCAGGATCCGTGATTTAGGGGACCTGGTGGACAGAGCGGCACTGGTAGAGAGAGACATAGAGGATAGCCAGCGACGCCAGGGCTTCTCGAGAGGAGGTTTGATCCGGACGGGTGCTAGCACTAGTGGGGCACAGAGACCGACACCATACCGTCGCCCAGACCAGACAGGGGGACAGCGACCTTTGACAGCCCGAGGAGAGGGAGACACTCAGACTAGAGCCGGTTTTATCCCACGATCCTGCTTTGCATGCGGAGGTGTGGGACATCTTCGGATGCATTGCCCAGTCTATCCACCTCAGGGTCTGATCCAGACCGCCAGACCGGTACCAGCAGCCCAACCACCACCACCGAGGCCCGCACCGCAGCGACCGATACAAGCTCACGCCCCCGGCGGCGCCAACCAGGGGCGAGTATTTGCTTTGACTCAGCCGGAGGAGGACATTGCCAACGCCGTTGTGGAAGGTATCGTCCTTATTTATAATTCTTGGGCCCGCATATTATTTGACCCCGGTGCAACACACTCATTTGTACGCACGACATACACACTTGATTTGGGATTGAGTTTCGCGAAGTTAGAGCATGTTATGAACAATAGCTTGCCCACGGGAGAACGGTTAGATACTAGCCGAGTCTGCAAGGATTGCGTGCTTCGCATTGGGGAGCACGAATTGATTGTGGATTTGATTGCTTTAGAGATAAAGGGGTATGATGTGATTTTCGGGATGAACTTGTTGTCCGCTTTCCGGGCGGTAATGGATTGTTTGCGCAAACGGATTACATTTCAGTTACCGGGAGGAGTCGTTTTTAGTTTTGTGAATAACCGAGATTCTTTCCATCCATTTCCTACTACGGGTAGTAGATTTTTAAAAGCGAAAGCGGGAAGTCAATTGAATTTTTTAGCTAACTTGATGGGAGATGACATGGATAAACTCCATACGGATGTGGTTTTAATTGTATCGGAGTTTTCAGATGTTTTTCCCGAGGAATTACCCGGATTACCGCCCCATAGGGAAATTGAGTTCAAGATCGATCTCTATCCGGGAACCGAACCCATATCCATTGCTCCCTACCGTATGGCACCTTTGGAGTTTAAGGAGCTAAGGAAGCAGCTGGATCATTTGTTGGCGATTGGGTTTATCCGTCTAAGCACTTCACCCTGGGGAGCCCCGGTCCTCTTTGTGAAGAAAACGGATGAGACTCTACGGTTGTGCACGGATTACCGGAGGTTAAATCGGGTTACCGTGAAGAATAAGTATCCGTTGCCGAGAATTGATGACTTATTTGATCAGTTGAAGGGTTCAAAGTATTACTCCAAGATTGATCTTCGCACGGGGTATCATCAGCTGCGGATTAAGGAGGAGGATATTCCTAAGACTGCTTTCCGTACCCGGTATGGTCATTTCGAGTATACGGTGATGCCGTTCGGATTGACTAATGCCCCCGCAGCCTTCATGGACTTGATGCACAGAGTCTTCCGGCCTTACCTCGACCAATTTGTCATTGTATTTATTGATGACATATTGGTTTACTCACAGACCCAGGAGGAACATGCTCGTCATCTCTCTATGGTGCTACAAACATTGAGAGAACATAAGTTATATGCGAAGATGAGCAAGTGTGAGTTTTGGATGAAGGAAGTGAAGTTCATTGGCCATGTTGTGTCCGAGCAGGGAGTAGCGGTTGATCCCGCAAAGATTGAGGCCATAATGAAATGGGAACCACCGAAGAATGTGACAGAAGTACGGAGTTTCTTGGGGTTAGCCGGCTATTATCGTAGGTTTGTGGAAGGATTCTCCAAGCTTGCGATGCCGATGACTCGCCTTACAAAGAAGGGGGAGAAATTTTCGTGGACTCAAGCGTGTGAACTAGCTTTCTGCACCTTGAAGGAGAAGTTGACGACGGCACCTATCCTTATTATTCCGAGTAGTGGGGAAGGCTACGATGTCTACACCGATGTTTCACTACGAGGCTTGGGATGCGTTCTAATGCAAGGAGGGAAGGTAGTGGCTTATGGCTCGAGGCAACTCAAGGTTCATGAGCAGAATTACCCCACCCATGACTTAGAGCTTGCCGCTGTGGTGTTTGCTCTTAAGTTGTGGAGATGTTATTTATACGGGGAGAAATTTCAAGTGTTCTCGGACCATAAAAGCCTCAAGTATATCTTCACACAGAAAGACTTGAATCCCCAGCAGAGAAGGTGGATTGAGTACTTGGAAGATTATGAGTTCACGCTCAACTACCATCCGGGGAAGGCCAATGTAGTTGCCGACGCTCTTAGCAGGAAGTCTCGGGGTGAAATCAATTCTCTTACGGTAAATAGGTGGAAAATGATTGATGCATTGGAGGAGTACGATCTATGGGTGGATGGACCGGAGTATCAACCCTCTATATTCAACCTTATAGCTCAACCGACGCTTCTGCAACGAGTGGTGGAGTTGCAATGCCTAGATTCGGAGCTCGATTTGATTAGAGCCCGATTGGAGAATGGAGAAGTGATGGAAGGATGGTCTTGGAAAAATGGAGAGTTGAGATATGGGGATAAGCTATGTGTTCCCAATGATTCGTCCCTAAAGGAGGAAATACTTGGAGAGTGTCATCGCTCCAAGTTTGCTATCCACCCCGGTAGCACAAAGATGTATAGGGACATGAAGCGTCAATACTGGTGGAGGGGAATGAAGCGAGATGTGGCCAAGTATGTGGCAAAATGTGCGGTGTGCCAGCAAGTGAAGATTGAGCATCAAAGGCCAGGAGAAGTCCTACAGTCTTTGCCTATTCCAGAGTGGAAGTGGGATCACATTACCATGGACTTCGTGTCGGGTTTACCACGGACGTCGCGTGGGCATAATGCAGTGTGGGTCATTGTGGATAGACTCACCAAGTCCGCTCACTTTTTGGGTATGAAGACCACGGATACATTCGAGACCTTGAGCCAGCTGTATATCCGTGAGATAGTGAGATTACACGGCGTTCCGCTCTCGATCGTGTCGGATCGTGACTCTAGGTTTGTGGCGAGATTCTGGCAGAGTCTACAACAAGCGATGGGGACGGAGTTACATTTCAGTACGACTTTTCATCCCCAAACGGATGGCCAATCCGAGAGGGTGATCCAGATTGTGGAGGATATGTTACGCACTTGCGCGTTGGACTTCAAGGGGAGTTGGTGCGATCACTTACCGTTGGTGGAATTTGCGTACAACAACAGCTACCAAGCGAGTATCGGGATGGCACCGTATGAAGCTTTGTATGGAAGACCATGTAGATCCCCGACGTGTTGGTTGGAAGCCGGAGAGAGTAGTATGTTTGGGCCCGAGATTGTGCGGGAGACAACGGAGAAGATTCAGCTCATTCGGGAGAGATTACGCACAGCACATAGTCGACAAAAGAGCTATGCAGATAGGAGAAGAAGGCCTTTGAAATTCAAGGAGGGAGACTTTGTATTTCTCAAAGTGTCACCCAAGAAGGGCGTACTTAGATTCGGCAAGAAAGGAAAACTCGCTCCAAGGTATATCGGTCCATTTGAAGTGATCAAGACAGTGGGCAAAGTAGCATACCAACTTCGGCTACCAGCACCGTTGTCAGGAGTTCATGACGTGTTCCACGTTTCGATGTTGAGGAAGTGTCAACCAGATACGTCACATGTCGTGGATTTGGAGGATATTGAAGTGCAAGATGGAGTCACCTATGAAGAGCAGCCGGTGAAGATTCTTGATATCAAGGAGAAAGTGCTTCGCAACAAGGTAATCCAGCTGGTGAAAGTCCTGTGGCAACACCATGGTGTGGAAGAAGCTACTTGGGAACCGGAGCAAGAAATGCGGGAGAAGTATCCACATTTGTTCGCTACTTGAGGTAAGTTTCGAGGACGAAACTTTCTTTAAGGGGGGTGGATTGTAACACCTCGCATTTTCTTTTATATATGCCTATAGATATATAGATATAGCAAATAATGGTTGTAAAGATGTGGATAGGGGTATTGAAGTGTGTTTGAACTTTGTAAATTTGAAAAGTAAAGATTTAAAATGTTAATGAAAAATCATAGTTGAAATTTAGTGTTAGTGAGTGAAAATATAAAATGTTAGGTCCTATAACTTGTATTAGATAGGTTTGGTGTATAAATATGTGTTGGAGGGGTTTGTGATGGATGTGGTTAGTTTTGGAATGGATTGGAGATGGAAAACAAAAGAAATAGGCAAAACTGGGTAATTGGTACCGGTACTGAATGGTACCGGTACTGAGTACCGGTACCCCGATTCCAGAAGATTTCTGGTACCGGTACTGGGTACCGGTACCCCGATTCCAGAAGGTTTCTGGTACCGGTACTGGGTACCGGTACTGAATGGTACCGATACTACCGAAACCAGACTGTTTATTTTAAGTCGCGAACAAGCCGATTTTTCCTCCACTATAAATACATTTTGTCACCTCCTTAGCCTTCATTACACCACTCCAAACCCTAGAAAACATAAGAGAGGAAGAGAGAAAAAGAGAAACACAAGATCAAGAGAAAACAAGAGATTGAAGGGTTGATTCAAGATCAAAGCCCTAATTCTTCCAAGAACATTAAGGTAGGGGTTTTCTCTCACTCACTTACATTGAGGCTAGGGTATTTATATATGTATGTTTTTGCTATCAATGGTATATATATGCTATAGAATCATCATCTCTTAGACTTTTTGCAAAGATTACATTGTTAGGGTTTAATACCCATTAAATCTCTCTTCTAGCTTTAAAACCCTAGTTTTTGGGAGAGTGATGTATTTCTTCTTAAATGCTTCTTTATTATGAACTTCGAAAACCGTAGTTGTTTGTGTTGGGTAGAAAAATGATGTTATTGTGATCTCATGTATTTTCTTTGTTGGTTGGGGAATTGTTACATAATATATCTTGGGGATTTTGGAGAGATGCTTGTAAAATGATATAAATATTGGAATGGTATGCTTGGTTGGGGTGTTAGTGATGCCTTGAGGGTGAGAGGTTCCTTATAAGGATGCTCATGCCAAGAGAGGAGAGTATGTGATTTCCCTCAAGAGGTTCCTTATAAGGATGCTTGAGTTTGTGATGCCTTGAGGGTGAGAGGTTCCTTATAAGGATGCTCATGCCAAGAGAGGAGAGTATGTGATTTCCCTCAAGAGGTTCCTTATAAGGATGCTTGAGTTTGTGATGCCTTGAGGGTGAGAGGTTCCTTATAAGGATGCTCATACCAAGAGAGGAGAGTATGTGATTTCCCTCAAGAGGTTCCTTATAAGGATGCTTGAGTTTGTGATGCCTTGAGGGTGAGAGGTTCCTTATAAGGATGCTCATGCCAAGAGAGGAGAGTATGTGATTTCCCTCAAGAGGTTCCTTAGAAGGATGCTTGAGTTTGTGATGCCTTGAGGGTGAGAGGTTCCTTATAAGGATGCTCATGCCAAGAGAGGACAATATTATATAATGTGTGGGAAATGGTTTATATTTTGAAAATGGATGTTTATTAAAATGGGTTATTATTGTTCATTTCTAGTACTATTGCTATCTAAACTTGAGATCCTTGTTGAAATGTCACTGTCTTATTTCAAATTATGTATCTATGTTATGTTAAAAATGAGACCGGCCATTTTAAATACGTTTCTAAACCTTGTTTGGGTTTGAGAGAATTTTTCTACAGAGCTTCGTGCTCACCCCCTACCGCTAACCTTTTTCAGATTACCCACTCGAGGAAGAGCTGGGAGTCGAGGAGCCCGCACACTGGGAGACTCCGATAGACGGGAGCGTGGATCCCGAGGTGGACGCCTAGAGCGACACTTCCTTTTGTTCTAGACTAGGATATTCATTTTGAACCTTGTAAAGTCTAGTTTTATTTTATTATTTCCGCTGCGCTACATTAGTTAATTTTTGAGATGTAAATGCCATGGTTGGGCATATTCTTTTGGATAATGATGTAAATATTTTATGGATGATGAATGAAGTGTAATTTATTTATGGATGATATTAGTGCTCTCATGATGAAAATGGTTTTAGTATGTAATGCCGTCCAAGGTGTGTTTTGGGGTGTTACATGTGCACCTTTCTGATCCTGTCTATTTACTTTGAAAATTAGCACTTAATCCTACTAATTCATTGTAATTTCTTTGACAGAGAAAACTGCCTGAGTAACAGCCAGAATCCTACTTGGTGAAGCAAGGTTCTACCATCAATGTTGATGATTACTGTGCTTTCTTCACAACTAGTAATTAGTTTAAATTGGGGAGGTATGAATGTGAATTTAATTTTTACTTTTAAAATAACTCTTCTACTTTAAACAGATAACTTAAATATATATATATATATATATCTTGTCTTTGTAACTGGCAGACGTTAAAGAACCGGATAAAGAGTCTTTTATCTTATATTAAATTAGAATATACAGTATGGATATAAAACTATTTTGGTTAAGTTTAATTATACTGCGTCATCTTCCAAAAGACGTTCACGCACTGATCATGCAAAAAGCCAGAAAAGTCAGAAATCTGGAAATATTTGAAAGTCAACCAAGACCACTATGTGGAAAGAGTCCGTATGCTAAACACAGACGAGCAAATCGTCTCAGTGGTTGTGTCAGATGCGGTTGAACAGAACATTTAAGACAATACAATCCATGTGCGGAACCGATTTCAGGTCGAGCATCCGATCGATTACGGTGGATTAGGTATGGGCAGAGTAAGGACTACCCTGAGGCGCCATCCTACTCCACCCCGATGTTAACCAAGTACGTTCGAAATGAAGTTGGTCGAGTCACTGGTATTAATAATCCAGGCAGTTCTGACTCCGACTCAATATAATCAACAGAATTTTGGAAGAAGTATATATGTATACATATACATAACTATAATATATCTATAAACAATGTATATATTTGTATAAACGTACATGTTTTTTCTAAATATACATAAGTATAAGAGTAAGTAGTTAAAAATGTACATAAATGTAAATAACTATAATTTAAGTAGGCAATTCCGTAAATAAGCAATAACAAATAAAAAATTAAAAACCCATTTTTGGACAACGAAAAAGAGTGGTGAGCAAAAGTTTTTAGTAGAATGAATATATATGAAAATTTTGTGTATTGCAGGAAATTGAAGAAGTAACATTGCAGGAGAAATACAAGCAAAACACAAAGGAAAAAACATCAAACCCGAGAGTTGGGACCGTCCGGACGGCAGTCCCACCGTCTGGACGGTGGTCCCTACTATATATACACTCCTCCATGCAAAACCGATCAATTCTCCATTTCTGCACCTCCAAAACTTCGGCCAAACCCGAAAAACTCAAGAAAAGCCTACCAAATCCACTACATTTGATCAAAATCTACCACATTTGCTCCGATTATTCTCCTACCCATAACATTTAGAAGATATTTACCGATTGAAATCATTCAAAACCGAGAATCCGCGGAGAAATCAAGAAATTATGGATTTGAGGCAAAGACCAAGAAGATCATCAAGAAGGGCTCAAGCAAATCAACCCGAGCAACAACAAGAACCTCCACCACCACCAGGACCGGACGACATCTTCGATAAGGTGATGTTCGAGAATTCCCAACAACAAGCCTGGTATGATAAACATTTTAGAACTAAAACAATAATTGTGGAGAGACCCATTATCTTTGAAGATTTTGAAGCTATAGGCATTAGAGAAATCTTGCATGCTAGAGGTTGGGTTGATTATGCTAGATTATCTGCACCTGTGTATGATTGCTTAATCCGTGAGTTTTACAGTAATGCTATAATCGTGGAAAAAAGACATTTATGTGCATTTGTGAGAGGTGCCATATTTCATGTTACACCAAACACCATAGCTGATTTCTTCCAATCCATGCGGAGAGAACCAGACCCACAATACCCATATGCTGAGAATGAATTACCTGATTTAAGTGCCATAGGAAGACAAGTCACGAATAACCCAGACTTTGGATGGGGTAGACCGAACAAATATATCAAGCAAGGAGATTTGACTGATACATATAGAATTCTGAATTTTTTCACAGTCAACAACTTACTACCCAGGGCACAGAAAAACCAAGTCTACACCGAACAAGCTTACCTGCTATATGCACTCGGGATAGGACACAATATCGATCTACCGAACCTAATCGTAGACCAAATGATCTTAACGGTAGCCAACAAAAAGCCCTCACTCCCGTATGGCATGTTAGTATCTCAATTGTGCAGGAATAATGGTGTAATCATTGACCCCGTATGGAAGGAAGTTGAGCACTATGGAGCATTAGACAAAACCTCATTGAAGAAAAGTCACGGAGGACAGCAAGAAGATGTACCTGAAGTACAACCAGCAGAGCCACAACAGCAGCAGCAAGAAGAACCATTCCACCCACCTGAGGAGTTCATTCCACAAGAACAGCAGCAGCCACAAGAGGATCAACCTTACATCCCTGTGGACGACCGAACCGACAGACAGACAGATTTTGCTGGGATTGGAAGCCACCCTCACTCAAATGGATGCCAACATCAATCAACTTGGCCAGCGCATGACAGAATATGAACAGAGTCAGGCAGAAATATTAAGGCTATTTAGACAGCATTTTGGAGAAGGTCCTTCAACTTCTTGAAGACCAAGGGAGTCTACTTGAAACATTGCTTCCTTTCACTCACCCTTTTTATTTTATGCACTTTCAATTTCTGCACTTAAAACTTGAAGTTATGTTTTATGTTTTATGCTTGTGTGATTTGAACTTAGTTAAGTTTTGCTTATATATGTTTGAACTAGTATGTTTGAAATTTAAGTATGTTTAAATTGTCTTTGTCAAAATGAGAACATAAATTGCTAAAATAGGAAACATATTTCATACAATTCACAGTTAGATTAGGATTATATTCTAATGCCTTGCAAAAATACCCTGATCTCATGAGACTTTCATATTTTAGCTGTACGTTATCTCAATATTTTTATTCGAACTTAACCTTAGAAGCACAAATAGATGTCTTTATTTTTGAAAACCATGCAAAATATTACACTCTTTCTATATATAGTGGAGATGTAAAAACCAAATGCAGAATTAGAGCCATTCTTTCTTGGAGAGAAATGCTACATCTACTCAACTACGAATCTTCGATTCAGCGGTAACTTTTCTTTGAATAGTCTCATTATATTTGCTTTAATTAGCACGAATTGAAATATATTATGTACATTGCCCTTAAATGTTTATCTAGAAAGAATACAAATATAGGATTTCTGGAAAATGATCTTAGGCCATGTTTCATTAATCTTGAGCCTAAACCATTTCTTTTACAAAATTATCCCTAGTCAGCCGTGATTGAGCATAATAATAATAAGTCTTTTCTTAAACCCTAAGAAACACCCGAGCCACATAAAAATATAATACACCTACCCTTGCTATCTAATTTTCTTGCACCCTCGATTTAAGCAGCAGGATACAGAAAAGCAGAAAAAAGCAAAGAAAAGGGAGAAAAGAAAATCCCGGCTCGAAAGAAAAGTCTAGAAAAGAAAACCAAAAAGAAAGAAAATAGCCAAGAAAGTGAAAAATGGGAAGAATAAAAATAACCTGCAAAGTCATAAAAAAACTAAACTGAGGTGCGCCACAATGTTAAAAGATAGCACTTGAATCCCACCGACGTCAGTTCTTACACCCCGACCCCTGACCACGTTACAACCCTAATAAAGTCCTTTTTGATTCCAGAAATCATATATTTGCATCCATTCTAGCAATCTAAAAAGGAAAATGTTAATAATATATTTAATACAGTGTTAATATTCTTTCATGCGATTATGTCAATTTCCAGTCTATTCAAAATAACCGCTCCTTTTTATTACATGTGCAATAATTCGTTTTGTTATCAATATTCCAATCACATGTAAAATTGTGAGAACAGTCACTATAACATGTGTGCTATTCTTACTGAGTGTATTCCAGGGAAGGATTGACATCAAGACTACCATGAAAGAGGGTAATATTTTTCAAGTGATTTTTGAAAATAAAAACATCACTACACACACACACAAGTTTTCATAAAAATATATAGATAATACTACACCCAACATATGATACTCTCAAGGTGATCAGAAAAGGAAACATTCCAGCAAGACAGAAGAAATATCATTCTAATCATGCATGTGAAAAATATGAAATATGCATTCCTAATTACTGAAGTTTGTAGGTAGCTTCACTGGAAACCTTCACGAGACACAACTCGTCCACTAGGAATCACCTAGGGGTTTAACGGCTTATTGCATATGCTAAATGCAATCGTGAAAAAATCTACGAAAATGATTTTACCCCTACTTGTATTATATTTTCTTTTTATTTTACTAGGGACTAGTAAAGTCTAAGTTAGGGGGTGTGATTAACCTCAATTAGTATGTAAATTAAACAATTAAAAAACTCGAATTAGCATAACTAACGCACTGAAAATTAGTACTTAGAGTAAATTAGGGTTTGTACGGGAATAACCCTAGCTTTAACATTTTATCTAAAACTTGCAGGATAAATGCTGAATTAAACACAAGATGCAGGAGCAATGTCAAGAGAATGGAACATTGGAGGCTAAAGTATAATTAGGCAAATGAAGAGTCAGCATTCCATGCAAGTTGATTATTCCAGCAAAGCACCACCGTCCGGACGGTGGTGATGGCGTCCGGACGGTCACCCTTGTCAGACTCAAGCTCATCTCTTCTCCCACTTGCCTTCCCACGCCTATGAATAGGCTGCCCCCTTCTTCATTTCAGAAGGCCGGAACAAGAGAAAGCCGAGAGAAACCGAGAAGTTCTGAAGAGAGAAAAAGAAAAAGAAAAGAGAGAAAAGAAAAGAGAAAGCACGCTCCGGTCCGTGTTATACTTCAGTCCTACGTCCTGTACTTTTATATTTTCGTTGTATCTTTCCATTCGGATAGTTGAACTGCTGCCACTTTTTCATCTTAATCGATCATAAGAGTGGTTGTATTTCAATCGTTCCCTGCGAAAGACATTTAAATTCCGTACTTTTATTTCCTGTTGTAATGACAACTGCTAGCTCTCCTTGCTTGTCTATAGCAATGGAGCGTGAGTAGTTCCGTATATCCTCCGGTTTGAGGGGAACACATGTATAATATTGATCTGTTTATGGAATTGCTGATGTTTTATTTATACGTTTATTATATATAAGACGGGCCAGCTAGAATGACCCCGGCGTTCCTACCGGTATGGTTAATCCTCCACCGGAATGCTGAGGAAGTTCCACTGACGCCTGATATTACTATATATAATAATATTGCCTGCTAGAATAACCCCGGTGATCCTATCGGTATGGCTAGTCCTCCACCGGAACGCTGAGGAAGTTCTACTGTCAATATATATATTACAAGATAACCTATTGAATAATTCAAGTATGCCGTTTGAGTGACTTCACTTTCTGGGTGATGTATCTAAATACAGTTAGCCTAAGAAGCGGCTGTGTTATGATTAACTACCACCGGTTGACCTGACAAGTCACCGGAAGATAGTCTGTACCACCTGCGGATTTTACTTGGATTAGTCAATTGGAACATCTATGCCCAGTGTAGCCTAAGAAGCAGCTGTGCTATATATTACCACCAGTGTAGCTTGAGAAGCAGCTGTGTTATGGTTTATTATATACGCATTTGCAATCATGAGATCAAGTGAATAACTCAAGTATTCCTCATGAATGGTTTGACCTTCTGGTTTGTTTGAGTTAATCAGTTGACGTGGATATAACCAGTGTGGCTTGAGAAGCAGCTGTGTTACAAAATATTACCACCAGTGTAGCTTGAGAAGCAGCTGTGTTATGGTTTATATACATCAGACCTGCCGGTTAGCTTTCCAGTAAAATGGAAGTTAATTGATGTGAGGTAGCAATTCCATAATACGACCAATATAACGCATGTGGGATCCTTGAACTGAAGGATATCTTTTATATTTCTGTCATTAATCTACTTTACTTACGCATTTCATTATTGTTGCAATTTAATTCCGTCTTTTAATTAAGTTAAGTTACTCGAACAGACTAAGGTCACACCACAAGCTCTCAAACATCAAACTACTCCAAACAACCTCTTTATGGCTTTATTTTTATTTTATTGTTTTTATTTTATCTTTAACCTCTAATTACTAAAACTCTCTGTGGGATCGATACTTGGACTTAAAAACCGAGAAAACTACAATTTGACCACTTATACTTGGGTGTAAAATAATAATATAATTCAGACACACTAAAAAGTGCGAATCATGCGATATGGAAGCGTGAGGACACTATGCGTGCCAGTTATTCGTTCTTGTTCGATGATGGAGATACATTCTTGTGGTCATAAGTGTTATGTGACTGTTGCATATGCATGTTGTTAAATGTGCATGTGTGTGTAAATTTTGGGGACGAAATTTATTTTAAGGAGGGAAGAATGTAAAACCCGAAAAAATTTTAATTTTTGTGAAAAATGGGCAAAACAGTAATTAGTCTCTATGGTACGGGTAAGGCTGTCCATGGGCCGGGCCGGGCTCGGCCCGCGAATTTTTTTTTCGGGCCGGGCTTGGGTAGTGTAGGCCCAAGCCCGTACTCGGGAGAGTTATTGGGCGGGCTAGGCCGGGCTTCGGGTAGGGGTAAGCTAACCGCAGCCCAACCAGTCACCTATTGGGCGGGCTTTGGACCTGTTGGGCGGGCCTGTTTTGTGTTGGGCTTGCTTTGGGCGGGCTTGTTGGGCCCTATTGAAAAAATATACAACTTCATTTAATTTTTTTTATAAATTATATTTTTGAATTAAAAGTATAGTCAAAATCAAAATGGACAAAAATTAAATAATGAATAATTTTATTTATGAATAGAAGAGAAATTGCATCATAATAGAATGAGTACATCCCAGCTAGGTTGACATTTACCACCTATCTATCATTTGCACAATTCTACCCATTAAAGGCTTTTGTACATGAAAAGCTTGTATATTTAATACATGAAAAAAAAAATACATCATTCATAATATTTAAATTTCTAAAACTTCAAATTCTGGCATTGGGGGATTTATTTCCATATTTTGATCTCTCGCTTCAGCGGCATACCAATCTTGAAGACACATGAGGGCTTCCACTGTCTTTCCATCCAAGCAACTCTTATGATCATCAATGACACGTCCACCTGTACTAAAAGTAGATTCGGATGCTACAGTCGACATAGGAACTGTTAGTATATCACGAGCCATGGTGGAAATAATTGGAAACCTACTTTCATATCCTTTCCACCAGGCCAAAATATCAAAATCAGAATCTTCAACACCTACCATTGGAGCATTGTAATATTGCTAAAGTTCAGTTAATCCCCTAGATGTTGACATACCTCATCTGATCAAAATTAAAGCTAGCATATATGTTTTACCTTTACCTTTACTAGTACTACCAACAATATCACCAGAAGCTGAGGGGGGATTAAGTGTACCACCATTCCCAAATGTTACACTATATTCATTAATTTTTTTTTTCAAAATAATATTTTATTTTATTCATGTGGTTCATGTGCTCATCATTTAAGTTACCATATAGAGACATAAAAACACTTGTAAGGCCAAATTCTTTAAATCGAGGGTTAATTAACATACCAAAACCAATAAGTATAGGAAGTGGTGAGAAATATTTATTAAATT
Organism: Ilex aquifolium; assembly: GCA_951799425.1. Taxonomy (NCBI): domain Eukaryota; kingdom Viridiplantae; phylum Streptophyta; class Magnoliopsida; order Aquifoliales; family Aquifoliaceae; genus Ilex; species Ilex aquifolium. The sequence goes on from OX637407.1 coordinate 3,602,520, forward strand.
TAGATTGCATATTATGTAAAATAGTAGAATATTCGGGTTCAGTACTATATTGTTAAAAAATATCACTGATACTAACTATATGAACATAGACAAGTGTAATAGTTGGATAATAATTACCAGATAAAGTCATAGTTGCCTCATAAAAAAATTTCAAAAAATCTTTCATTTTATCAGTGACATCCCATACCTCTTCGGTGGGACGCGATAATGAACCAGTGGTATCTATACTAACATAGTCATTTAAGGCAGCTCTATATTTAACTGCCACATCTAGCATTATATAGGTGGAGTTCCACCTATGTTGTACATCATATGGTATTTTTTTGCATTTTAAATTATTCTTTTTACACATAGCTCCAAATGTCCTAAGTCTATTTTCAGAACCTATTATATGATAAATAATATGTCTAATTTTATCAATTACAAATCTAATATCATGGAGACCACTTTGTACTATGAGATTTATGATATGACACATACATTTCATATGAAAAAAAGTATCTTCACATGGTAAAGTTAAATAACATTTTAAATGAATTACAGTTCCACTATTATTTGTTGCATTATCTAAAGTAATAGTAAAAATCTTGTCTTGAATACGATAAATTTGTAACTGATTATAAATAACTTCAAAAATAACTTGTGCACTATGATTATCTTCAATCCTTGTAAAAGTAACAATTCTTTTTTGCATAACCCAATTATCATCAATAAAATGAACAATTATACATAAATATCCTAATTGTTGGCAAGAAGTCCAACTATCAGAAGTCAAACAAATTTTACTTTTAAGATTATCAAAATAAGCAATTAAATTATTTTTTTCTTGTACATAATATTTAATAACATCTCTTTGACATGTTTGACGATAAAACTTTTGGAAAGAATGATTAAAACCATTTTATAACATTCTTTCAAATTCAGTATCGTCTATAAGAAAAAATGGAAGATTTCTTATAACAATCCATCTAACAATTGCTTTTCTAGCAGATTCAGGTTCATAACTAAAAGTGCTTAGTGTACCGGTGCTAGCAGATTGTGATAACATTGTTTGTCTAATATCAATTTGACCTCTTAATAAGCATGTCTTTAGGTGTCTAGTTAAGTGACTAGTTCCATTTTTAGAACCTCCAGCAAATTCTTTTTTGCAATAATTACATATAGCATTTTCTGATGTAATGACCCCATTAGAATTCTTAATTTTGATTTTCTCAAAGTGATCCCAGGCCTTGGACTTTTGTCTTTTATTAGATAGTATATTCCCAGTAGAATCCATCTCAGACGTTGAAAGTGGATCATTACCTTCACCCTCATCGATGTTCTCATTATCATTATTTGACTCAAGAATTTCGTTATAAAAAATATTTTGTGAATGAGATGAAGTCATTACGTAAATTAAACTATAAAAATAAAATAAATACTTAAATTATGTAAAAAAACTTTCTCACAAAATGAGACCACTTGAGACAGCTGAAAGCCCGGTAAATTTTAGATCAAGAAATGTCACCCGAAGCACACCTTTGTTGTTGACTGTCTTGAATTGTTATAGAACTTGAGACTTCAGAACACTTGAAAAAATTGTGACTTGTGAGTTCAGAGCAAATGAGACTCGAGAGTTAAGAGCAAATGACTGAATGAGAATTTTTTTTGTAAATGTAGTGGATTGAAATGAAATGAAATCAACTTTATTTATAAATTATACATTAAAAATTAGCCGTTTATTTATGACCGTTGGCTCAAATGAAATTGATAAATTTATGGCTGTCTCAGCCGTTGGCTCAAACTGTCAGACATATGACAATCACAGACTGAAAAGACTATACACAAACATTGAGTGTGAGACAGTCACAGACTAGACCGGCAGACCCCATTCAAAGTCTCAGACTCACATGAATTTGAAAAAAATTGAACTTAAACTCACCTAACTTTCAACATTCAAGTCTCACCAACCAAATTCCTACCTACCAGTCTACCACTTTCATCAACTCTCACACAGTCACACACATATTAACATAAACATATATGTGTGTGTATATATATATATGTGTGTGTGTGTGTGTGTATATATATATATATATGGTCATTATTATATATTGTAATGTTTCGGGCTTCGGGTATGTGGACGGGTTTCGGGTATGTGGGCGGGTTATTGGGCCGGGTATGTGGGTGGGTTATTGGGCCGAGATTTGGGCCAGGTAGTGGGTTTAGGGGTAAACCCAAGCCATTTCTTAAAGGATATTGGGCTCGGGCTCGGGCTCAGGCTCAGGCTCAGGCGGGCTAACTATTAGGCCTATCGGGCCGGGTAACGGGACCCGTGGGTAATCCAGCCCATGGACACCCCTAGGTACGGGTTGAAAACCCAAATTTTATAGAACTCAAATGATGAAATGAACCTCACATTTGGATTCATCTCGTGAAATCTAGTAACCCAGTTAATTTTTTTTTGAATTTCAAGATGGTTGGATTTTTTGCGTTTTACGATGCGATTGGGTGTCGCGCGATTAAAATAAATGCGATCAAATTTTAATTGCGAAATATGAAAAATAGTTTAAATTTAGTTCAAATAAAATATATTGAACATAACACGGATCGAGATTTAATTGATTTGGAACAAAATCAGATCAGGAAAAGACGAGACGTGTGGCATGTTGTGGGCCAAGTATCTAAGGGGTATAAATAGGGGAGAAAAATTAGATTTTCTCCCCAATACCTAGCTGATTGCTTGAATGGTTTTCCCTAATCTCCAAACATGAGCTTGGATTGTGTGTATATGGCTTATACGAGTTGGTGAGTGTCAATCTCCCTCGGGTTCGATGCAATAAATGGGGAAAATCATGTATGTGAACAAAAATGTATGTGTGTGTGTGTGCAAAAGTAATTCCCAAGCGTAGAGAGACTTGCAATGTCGTGTTTTACTTGAAATGGGTATTCCAAGGTCATCTTCTCAGGGAAGGAAAGGTCAAATGTTTTGGAAGGGTGAATTGTAATGAAATGAAAATTAGAAAATCTTGTGAATTGTGTTTTGGTAAAAGTGCAAGAAAATAAGGTTGGCTAATCCATAGGGGTCATTCCAATGAGAATGTCAAATCGACTCAATCCATTCAATCAATAGTGTCTCGGTGTTTGATTGACTCGTAGGAAGTGAGGGACTAATGTGGATGTGTTGGACACAAGCATACCCCGTGACAAGTCTACGGTGTATCAAGAGCCCACAACCATGTCCGCACTCAACCTAGTCAAACCAAACACTTTATACTACGAGGAAGAATGAAAGAGAGTCGACTTCACATACCCAACAGGAAATTCCTCTTGGATTAGCCAACTAAAAGTTTAGCTACTCATAATAAAGGCAAGACCAAACATAATGTAAAGAAACATGGTAGTGAAATGGAAAAGCAAGAACACTTAACTAAGCTTGATTACAACTTAAATAAAAGAGTTTAGATTGAATAGCATCACTCTATGGACACTTTTGGAGAAAAGGACTCCATTATTATTCAGCATTATGCAATATACATTGTAAGATATAGAGAGAGAGAGTCCAAGGAAGAAGATGAATAGTGCTAGAGAGAGAAGTTAATATTTTTGCATTCTCTTCATTACATTGTATTGTAATCCATAGTAAGAACCTTCTGAGCTTTGTTTGAAGTCTTTAATGTCATTTATTGCAAGTTGCTTTCAAGTTTAGTCTACCATTCAAGCTTTCACCATTAATGCACTCATGTTCTTTATTTTCTTAGTTTTAAAATGGCTATTAAATGCATTCTCTTTTAGCTTATGTTTTCTTGCATTAACTTAGCTACAATCTTCATTTCTATATAAGGTCTTTCCATTACATTATTGTCCTTCCTTTTAGCATGAGTAGCTAAGTCTTTAAGTTGGCTAATCCAAGGGAGACCTCCTCTTGGGTATGCCATTTCAACTCATCTTCTTTCCTCCCTTCGTTGTACGATGGTTCGGTTTGACTGGGTTGAGTGCGGACATTGTTGTGAGTCTTTGATATCCCGTAGACTTTTCACGGGTTATGCTTGGATCCTCACTTCCACCTCGTCCCTTGCTTCTCACGAATCAATCGTTCATCTATGCACCATTGGAGGAAGTTTTCGAGTTGACTTGGTATTCCCATTGGAGTGAACCTTTTGGATTAGCCAACACTTGTTTCCCATTTCAATTTCATTAAGAAAAAATCACAAATCAACCTTCAACCAACAAAAGATTTCACACTTTACCTCTTTTCACCAAGATCACCTTCAACAAGATCCACCTCCTTCCCTGAGGAGTCGACCTTGGAGTACTCTCCAAGTAAAACACGACACACAAAAGTCTTCTTGCGCTTGGGAAGCATTTTTGTTCACCACGCACATTTTACATTTCATCAACCACCATTCTGTTGCCTTTCATTTGACATCGTTCCAAGGGAGAGTGACACTCCCCTTCACACATACACCATCATACATACATTGAGGAATGATGTCAGGAGGTTAGGATATACTACAACGGATTTTTTCAAGCACTAGGTTGAGTGCAGACGTGGTTGTGGGCTCTTGATACACCGTAGACTTGTCACGGGGTATGCTTTTGCCCATCACATCCACATTAGTCACTTACTTCCTACGAATCAATCAAACACCAAGACACCATTGGTTGAATGAATTGAGTCGATTTGGCATTCCCATTGGAATGAACTCTATGGATTAGCCAACCTTGCTTTCTTGCATTTTTACCAAAACACAACTCACCGAAACACAATTCACAAGATTTTCCAATTTTTATTTCTTTACAAATCACCCTTCCAAAACATTTGACCTTCCCTTCCTTGAGAATACAACCTTGGAATACCCATTCCATGTAAAACATGACATTGCAAGTCTCTCTACGTTTGGGGAGCACTTTTGCACACACACACACACACACACGTTTTTGTTCACACACACGATTTTCCCCATTTCTTGCCTGAACTCATATAAGCCATATATACACAATCCGGGCTCATGTTTGGAGATTAGGGAAAACCGATGAAGCACTTAGTTTTTCAAAAGAACTACAAAGGTTAAATTGACTAAAAATGATTGGTGAAGTATAATATCTTTGCCTAAATTTTGTGTGAATGAAGTGGGATATGTGAAGTGTAAGTATGTTGGTTTAAATCTAATGGATAGGATATGTAAATTGCTTGATACAAGGTATTGATGAACATCCTAGCTCTAGTTATATTATGTTATGCTAGGTGCGTCGGTAAAAATCAAACTATAGCAAAATTTATAGCGATAAGGCTAATGAAGGAGGTAAAAGGAGCAGCTACTGAAGTTATAATTAAAAAAGTGGTGTGTGGAGAGATTTATAACAATTAATTTTTATTTTGGAGTAGAAATGGGACTATACCCTGATAAATGTTACAAACATATCTTCTTATATGCATAAAGTGTGTTCATGTTCTAGTTGTAAAAGCTGATCTCAATTAATTGTTAACGAAATGAGGAGGCTTGGATAATAAGTTGCTTGAACTTATCGTCATATTAGGAAACATGCTGAGATCACCATGGTGTTTATTCTTAAGAGAATTTATGGTAGAGGATATGGTAAACTTTTACATGATGAAGTTTATAGGTAATTGTGGTAATTTTGATTAGTTAATGGAAAGAAATATATTTCTTGTGGTATCAAAGTAGTAAAGGAATTTTGTGGACAAAATTCTTTTAAGAGGGTAAGAGTTGTGAGACCCGAACAAACTAATTAGGCATTTTATTTTTTGTTGGGGGTCTAGATGCGAGTACTCATTTTAGTCATGGGATTTAAAATTAAAATATTTGGAAGCACAAGAAAATAAGTATGGGTCCCGATGATCAACTGGTAGTCACAGTTTAAGAACTTGAGAAAAATATATAGGGGAGTGTAAGTTAATTTTACGTGAATTGCAATTTTAGTTCGATGATTAAAAAGTGAGCTATCAAGAATACGGAAGATCGGGTATAGGTCTCGATATAAAAAAAATGGGTATAATTTTGAAATAAATAATAAAATTTGTGGATATATATATATATATATACACACACACAAAGATATAAAGTCCATAATGGACTCTCCACTAAGGAGATTTGTATGGATGGAGTTAAGAGGGAGATGGTGTCACGCCCCGAATTTCCACAAACCTGGGGAATGAGTGAAAATGAAGAAGAAAAGTAAATGAAAGTTCATTAGATCGGATAAATTGATTTTTCATTCATTTTCCACGTTTTCCCATTTTTTTCCCAAAGTTTTTCAAGCCACTTTCCTTCTATTTTTAACTTATTTCTTCAAGGTTTCTAAACCCCTCCTTTTGACATCCTTCCCACCTATTTAAAAGGTGTTTTACACACTTAACAAGTCTTTTAATTTTTCATAAAATTTCAATATAACCTCCTTTGTTTTACAAGCCTTTTTCCCACCTAATATTTACAATACTTCATATGTATAAGTATATCAGAACCCACCCTTACTCGGTGGCCACAATCCATGTAAATTAAACATACATTCCTTGTTTTCAACATGCACATCTAGTTATCTCAATATACACATATGATACTCATTAAATAAAGATATCATACATATCAATTGGGTTTACACTCTTACACTTTAAAATGGCGCAAGGCCTATCATCCACTACTTTTCCAAACTGAAATACAAGTCATTTGGGCTTATGCCCATACATAAAAAATATGTCCCAAGGACCAAATGTTCATTCAATTCCCTTTCCTCTCCTTCCTTTAAGACTTCCTCAAGTCTCAAGTACCGGGAGTCTCATCTGTAATATGATATCCCACGAATGGGTCAGCTCAACTGCTGGTATGACAAAATGTTAATGCTAGGAAGAAATTTAAGGCGTGGCATGTGCAAGTGTACATTTTAAAAGCTACAACCCTGTAATCCCTCAATGCTATGCAATGCCAATATGCATGACACACACATGCAACTCTATGCCACCCATATCTCGCTTCACGGTCCGCCCCCGTCAGCCCGGGAGTACTGTCATTGGTCAGATTTTTGGTTTTTCACCACAGGATCTACACCCTCATAATGCATAGCACCAAGTGCTCAACCCATGCCATGTTTCCAAGGATTCATGTATGTCAAGATGCCTTGATTTTTCTCAATGTAAATTCTATGGAACATTTCATCAACACATGGCGTATAACTTAAAATATGCCTCATTCATAAAGTAAAGCATAACTTCAAATTCACAACACTTTGTCTGCATGAATGTGAGACACAATTCAATGAATTAAACATATGATCAAGTTTCATGTTCATTACTTTCACAATTTCTCAAAGAAAATACAAATACACAAACTACCAACTCATGGAATAAATCATAACACTCGAAACACAAGAGTTTCTCTATATGAACATAAGCTAGAATATAATAATCCAACACATATGCAAGGTACACCTTTATCATAGTAACAAATTGTCAAGAAACTTAAAGAATACAAAAGTACCTAAATTACTAAATCTAAGTTTTCAAAACACCTACCACCTAAGTGATTTTCTAACATCAAGTAAACACTCAAATCATTCAATCAACACATAGAAAGGCAAGAAAACTTAAATCTATTCCTAACTTAGCCTAGGAGTGTGTTTTGGTGGCTTGAAGCTTGGAGAACCTAGGGTGTTTACTCATTTTTCTCTTCATGAATGTGTTCTGATCTTTCTCCAAACCAAAAAATGATATTTTTACACTAACGGGGCTATATTTATAGTGGAGGGGCAAAGGTGCAAAATGACCATTTTGCCCTTATGAATCTGGGACCCCGTTACACTACAACCCATTCCGAAACGCCTTAATTCGAAATTTTAATTTAACCAAATTATTTTAAATTATTTTAAATGAAAATTTTTAAAAAAATATAGATTTTCGCTTGTGGCCGGTTTTGGCCGGTTCCACCCGGACCACAAGGGATGCCTTTTTGGTCCAATTTTTGAAACTATTTATTTTTAGGCTCAAATTCACACAATAGGTGTATTTTAACATTCTAAGAATGTTTCCTTTCTATGACATACTCAAATAATGCTCCTAAACATGACTTATGCCTAAATGATGTATATGTAGTGCCCTACCGACAAATGGTGCATGAATAGTGCCCTATCGGCAAAACGAAAAATGTATCCTCATTTTTCAGATCTCTACAGAGGGAGTGGAGGTTAGAGGAGGAAGGAGTGGGTTATCCACTAAGTACCTATAGAAATATAAAAAGGGAGAAGGAAAATAAAAAGAAAAGAAGAAGAGTAGAAAAAAAAAAAACACAAGGTTCTCACACTTTTGAAATTTCAGCTAATGAGAGGTAGTAAGGGAGGAGTTCTCCACACTTTGGGAAAAATTGGCTAAGTCTAGGAGGCAAGGGTGGCGGACATGTGGTGGTGCTTGATGGTGTTGGGGTGATGCAAGAAATAAGCCAAGTAACCTACTATACCTTCTCTAAATTGTACATATTTAACTTTTTAGTATGAATGTTTAGTATTGCATGTAGTTTAAAAATGATGTTTTGTATGTAGTTGCATATGGGTTTAATGTGATGCTTGTTATGAAAGACATCATGAACCCTAGATAGTTGTGGCGGTAATGCTAGCTTATAAGCCAGCTCACCAACCTTCCCAAGGATCTCAAATGGTCCTATAAACCGCGGCGACAGTTTCCCGCTATGCCAGAATCTCCTCAATCCCCGCCGTGGGGATACCTTGAGGAACACATGTCCCCCAACATCAAATGATAGAGGTCGCCGCCTCCTGTCTGCATAACTCTTCTGGCAGCTCTGTCCTATCAACAGACGCTGTCTAATCACCTGTATCTTGTTTGTAGTCTCACGGACTATGTCAGGCCCTAAAGCAACTGTCTCCCCTACCTCAGTCCAACATACCGGTGAACGACACGGCCTACCATACAACGCCTCAAAAGGTGCCATCTCAATACTAGACTGATAGCTGTTGTTGTAAGCAAACTCTACTAAAGCAAGGTGTTCTTCCCAACTACCCCTGAATTCCGTTACACATGCTCTAAGCATGTCCTCAAGTATCTGAATAGTACGCTCTGACTGGACATCAGTCTGAGGGTGGAAAGCAATACTAAACAGTAGTTGAGTCCCCAAGGCTGTCTGAAGACTCTACCAAAACCGTGCAATGAAACATGGGTCTCTGTTTGAAACAATGGAAATAGGAATCCCATGTAGTCGTACTATCTCTCGGATATACAACCTAATGAGAACATCCACTGAATCAGTCGCTCTAATCGATAGGAAATGTGCGGACTTCGTCAACAACAACCCAAACTGCATCGTGACCTCTAGGTGACTTCGGAAGACCCATCACATAATCCATGGTAACAAACTCCCACTTCCACTCGGCCACTGGCAATGGTTGTAACAAACCCCCAGGTCTCTGTTGCTCAGCCTTAACCTTCTGGCACATGAGACATCTCGATACAAACTGCACCATATCCCCCTTCATCCCCGTCCACCAATATTGGCGGCGTAAATCATGGTACATCTTAGTACCCCTGGGTGTACTGCTAGACGTTAATGATGGAAATCTATAAGGACATTTTGCCCTAAGAGACTCTGGAACAAAGACTCTACCCATATACCTCAGGCTAAGGTCAGAATGAACTGTCCATCCCTCAAAGGCCTCGGCACTTGCAACTCGTGCTCGAATCTGCCCTACTTCTGTGTCCTGTAAATGTGCCTCAATAACCCTGCTCAACTGTGTAGGCTGTGCACAAACACTGAATAGTGTGGCGTGTCCCTTAGACTCGGCAAGGTCTAAGTCAAACTCACCAATGTCTCCCATCATCTCACACTCCCTAATAGCAATGCTAGCTACAGTGCTCCTCAGTCTCCTACTAAGTGCATCTGCTACGACATTGGACTTCCGAGGATGGTACTGGAAGTCAAAGTCATAGTCATAGTCCTCCATATACTCCATCCATCTCCCCTGCTGAAGGTTCAATTCCTTCTGCATGAAAATGTACCTGAGGCTCTTGTGATTTGAGAACACCTTGAACCTCTTCCCATATAAGTAGTGTCGCTAACTCTTAAGTGCAAAAATGGCGGCAGCTAACTCCAAATCATGTGTGGGATAGTTCTGCTCATGATTCTTCAACTGACGAGAACCATAGGATGCCACTCTACCCTCTTGCATCAATACACAGCCTAATCCCTCTCGTGAAGCATCACAAGAAACGGTGTAGCCAATACCTCCCTCAAGTATAATTAGGACAGGTGCTGAAGTCAGCCTCTTCTTCAGCTCCTGAAATGAATGCTTATAGTCATCTATCCACTCAAATCTAATGCACTTACGCGTCAGACGAGTCATCGGTGCGGCAAGACGAGAAAACCCCTCCACAAACCGACGGTAGTAACCTGCCAATCCCAAGAAACTCTGAATCTCAAACACACTCTTCGGCCTCTCCCAACTTATAACAGCGTCAATCTTAGAAGGATCCATAGATACCCCACTACCTAACACAACATTGCCTAGAAATTTCACCTCCTGAAGCCAAAACTCACACTTCGAGAACTTAGCAAATAAACAGTGTTCCCTCAAAATCTGTAACACAGTCCGTAGGTGAAAGGCATGCTTATCCTCAGAAGGTGAATAAATCAAAATATCATCAACAAACACCACAACAAACTAATCTAAATAAGAACTAAAAATGCGATACATCTTGTCCATGAATGCCACCGGGGCATTCGTCACACCGAATGGCATAACCATGAACTCATAATGGCCATAACGAGTGTGAAAAGCTGTATTTGCCACATCCTCCTCCCGTACTCTCAACTGATGATACCCCGATCTAAGATCAATCTTCGAGAAACATCTCGAACCCCTAAGCTGATCAAACAAGTCATCTATCCTCGGCAACAGGTACTTGTTCTTGATAGTGACCCGGTTCAGCCTCCTACAGTCCACACACAAACGTAATGCCCCATCCTTCTTCTTCGCAAATAGTGTCGAAGCACGCCACAGAGAAGTACTAGGATGAATAAAACTCTTATCCTGCAAATCAGTCAACTACTCCTTCAGCTCTCTCAACTCAGCTGGAGCCATACGGCAAGGTGGAATGGAAATAGGCATAGTGCCTGGGATAAACTCTATCGTGAACTCTATCTCTCGTCTCGGCGGTAGACTAGTCAAGTCATCCGGGAAGACATCTGGAAACTCATCCACGATGGGTGGTAACACACTCTCTGTAGTCCCACTCCCATCTGCTTCCAAACTAGCCAACACATAACTATGACCTCCCCAACTCCTCGAGTCATACAAGGGTGGAACTAAGAAATCCCCACAATCTCCCGTGAAATAAAAGCTATCTCCCTCAGGAGTACACACTATCACTCTCCCCCTATAGCAATCTATACTCGCCTAGAAAGAAAACAACCAATCCATCCCCAAAATAATATCAAGACCAGACATGTCAAGTAGAATGAAGTCAAAATAAAGGATGCAATCAGCTATCTCTATCGACCAATCTCTATAGATCCTCGTCAATATCACACTACCCCCAACTCGGGTGTCAACACGCAATGGTGGGTCTAACCGATCTATGTCCAACCCTAATGTCATGGCAAGCATGATAGATATGAATGAATGAGATGCACCTGAGTCTATCAGTACGCTGGCCCATGAACTAAACACAAGGAATGTACCTCGAACCACTGAAGGTCCAGAAGTAGATGCCTCTGGTGTGGCCACTACATAAACACGACCCTGAGTAGTCTGGCCTTGCCTATCTCCACCTCTCTGTCCCTACTGACCTCCTCCACTCTGTTTGGGAGCTCCAACACTCTGTACGATGGGTGCAGACTGGAAATATGGTGTCGGTGGTCTATGGCCTAACTGTGGTTGTGGTAGAGGCACCTGAGTATGCTGATAGTAATGTGGCCTCTGCGAGCTTTGTGAAGTCTACCCTTGAGGACAGTTGGCCCTAACATGGCCCGTCTAGTGACAGGTGTAGCAAAGCTATGGAGTTCTCCACCCCTGACCTTATATCGGTGGTGGAAATGACCCTTGGCTCGATCCAGCTCCGCGCCCCTGGGTGGGATCTCTCTGGGGGCAATCGGCCATTCTATGGCCAGGCTGTCCACACTGATAAAAAGTAAGGGGCCTGTGAGGTACTCCCCCTAGAAAGTAATAAGCATAGGAGGTCGAGGGACTAAAAACTGGGCAGGTTACTGCGATATCTGTACAAAAGAAGCACTAGTCCTGTACCTCTTCGTCGGTCCCCTACCAGTGTAAACTGGGATAGATGTAGAAGCTTGAGCTGTAACTGCCCCACTCTACATCTGGGACTCTCTAATCCCTCTAAGGTCGGCCAACTCCCTATTAACCTTGGTGGCCTTGATCACTGCCTCATCATAGGTCTCAATAATGTGGCCAGTCAGTCTATCCCTGATGGAGGTCTTCAACCCCCTAACAAAGTAAAGGACCCTCAGTCGCTCCTCTCGAATAACACATGGGGAAAATCTCTCCAATGTAGTAAACCGAGACTCATATTAAGTCACCATCATGTCTCGTTGTAGGAGAGTCACGAACTCATCCATATACCCAATCCGTGCGGTCTCAGGAAAATAGTGGTCATTGAACATGGCCACAAAGGCATCCCATACCTCCCCAAAACTGTCTATCCGATCAACAGCTACTCTCCACCACTGACTAGCCAACTCAGTAACTGAAAAGAGGCACACCTGATCCTCAAATGCTGCTCCATGATCCCCTGTGAGTCCAGGATCCTGGAGATCTGCTCTAACCACACCTCGGCTACTAGAGGGTCGGGCTGTCCAGCAAATGTAGGAGGTCTCATCCTCTGGAATACCTTCATCATGAAGGTATCCCTGGTCTCGCCACCTGCAGTCCTGGTCTCCTACATGGCTCGACAACACTCTTGTACAATGGTCGTCATATCTCTGGCGCCAATGGTCTGCTCCACCTCCTCTGCTGGGGTAGGTGCAGGAGCAGGAACAAGAACATCCGCCTCCTCAGCTATGCTATGAGCAGGAGCAACAGCTCGGGACCTACCACGCCGCAGTGGTGCAGCTGTTGTAGGCCTACTGCGCCTAGGTACTACAGGTCTAGCAGGAGTTCTCTTTGGTGGCATGTGTTTATAAGTCCAAAAAGAAAAAAAAAATTAATACCTCTTTTCACATTAGACATAGGCATTTAAAAGAACATGAAGCATATACATGTCAACCATTCACACTTCACAAGCAACAACCACAACATGTCTTAATATACACCAAACAAGTTCTTACACTTAACATAATGCTCACCAAAATTTAAAATCATGTGTCACGGCCCTATCGTGTTCAACAACACCCCACAGTCTCTAGATATTTGAACATACGCTTTGATACCAAGTTGTCACGCCCTGAATTTTCACAAACCCGGGGAGTGAGTGAAAAGGAATTAGAAAAGTAAATGAAAGGTCATTAGGTTGGATAAATTGATTTTTCATTCATTTTCCAAGTTTTCTCATTTTTTTCCCAAAGTTTTTCAAGCCACTTTCCTTCCATTTTTAGCCTATTTGTTTAAGGTTTCTAAACCCCCCCCCCCCTTTTGACATACTTCCCACCTATTTAAAAGGTGTTTTACATACTTAACAAGTCTTTTAATTTTTCATAAAATTTCAACATAACCTCCTTTGTTTTCCAAGCCTTTTTCCCACCTAATATTTACAATACTTCATATGTATAAGTATATCACAACCCACCATCACTCGGTGGCCACAATCCATGTAAATTAAACATACATCCCTTGTTTTGAACATACACATCTATTTACCTCAATATACACAAAATGATATTCATTAAATAAAGATATCCTACATATCAATTGGGTTTACACTCTTAAACTTTAAAATGGCCCAAGGCCTATAATCCACTACTTTTCCAAACTGAAATACAAGTCATTTGGGCTTATGCCCATACATACAAAATATGTCCCAAGGGCCAAATGTTCATTCAATTCCCTTTCCTCTCCTTCCTTTAAGACTTCCTCAAGTCTCAAGTACCAAGAGTCTCATCTGTAATTTGATATCCCACGAATGGGTCAGCTCAACTGCTCGTATGACAAAATACTAATGCTAGGAACAAATTTAAGGCATGGCATGTTCAAGTGTACATTTTAAAAGCTACAACCCCGTAATCTTTCAATGCTATGCAATGTCAATATGCATGACACACACATGAAACTCTATGCCACCCATGTCTCGCATCAAGGTCCGCCCCCGTCAGCCCGGGAGTACTGCCATTGGCCAGATTTTGAGTTTTTCACCACAGGACCTACACCCTCATAATGCATAGCACCAAGTGCTCAACCCATGTCATGTTTCCTAGGATTCATATATGTCAAGATGCCTTGATTTTTCTCAATGTAAATTCTACGGAACATTTCATCAACACATGGTGTATAACTTAAAATATGTCTTATTCATAAAGTAAAGCATAACTTCAAATTCACAACAATTTGTCAACATTAATGTGAGGCACAATTCAATGAATTAAACATATGATCAAGTTTCATGTTCATTACTTTCACAAATTCTCAAAGAAAATACAAATACACAAACTACCAACTCATGGAATAAATCATAATTCTCAAACCACAAGAGTTTCTTTACATGAACATATTCTAGAATATAATAATGCAACACAAATTAAAGGTACACCTTTATCATAGTAACAAATTGTCAAGAAACTCAAAGAACACAAAAGTACCTAAACAACTAACTCTAAGTTTTCAAAGCAACTACCACCTAAGTGATTTTCTAACATCAATTAAACACCTAAATCATTCAATCAACACATAGAAAGTCAAGGAAACTTAAATCTATTCCTAACTTAGCAAAATAACATACTTAAAATGGTTTTTCTCATATCGAGGGAGTTTTGTTCGTTGTGCAGCCGAACCGATTAGTGAGAATATAGTCCTTGTTGAGAGGAACAACTTCCTAGAAGGAATTCTTGCAAGAATCTTGGCCTAGGAGTGTGTTTTGGTGGCTTGAAGCTTGGAGAACCTAGGGTTTTTCTTCCCTTTCTCTCCATGAACGTGTTCTGCTCTTTCTCTAGACCAAAAAATGATATTTTTACACTAAGGGGGCTGTATTTATAGTGGAGGGGCAAAGGTGCAAAATGACCCTTTTGCCCTTATGAATCCGAGACCCCGTTACACTACAACCCATCCCGAAACGCCTCAATTCAAAATTTTTCTTTAACCAAAGTTCTTAAAATTATTTTAAATGAAAATTTTCACAAAAATATATTTTCTCTTGTGGCCGTGTTTGGCCGGTTCCACCCGGGATGCCCTTTTGGTCCAATTTTTGAAACTATTTTTGTTTAGGTTCAAATTCACATAGTTTTATTTTAACATACTAAGCATGTTTCTCTTCTATGGAATACTCGAATTATGCTCCTAAACATGACTTATGCCTAAATGATGCATATGTAGTGCCCTACCGGCAAATGGTGCATGAATAGTGTCCTACCGGCAAAACGAAAAATTTATCCTCATTTTTCAGATCTCTACAGAGGGAGTGGCGGTTAGAGGAGGAAGGAGTGGGTGATCCACTAAGTGCCTATAGAAATATAAAAAGGGAGAAGGAAAATAAAAGAAAAGAAGAAGAGTAGAAAAAAAAACACCTTGTTCTCACACTTTTGAAATTTTCGCTAATGAGAGGTAGTAAGGGAGGAGTTCTCCGCACTTTGGGAAAATTTGGCTAAGGCTAGGAGGCAAGGGTGGAGGACTTGTGGTGGTGCTTGGTGGTGTTGGGGTGATGCAAGAAATAAGCCAAGTAACCTACTATACCTTCTCTAAATTGTACATATTAAAATTTTTAGTATGAATGTTTAGTATTGCATGTATTTTGATAATGATGTTTTGCTTGTAGTTGCATGTGGGTTTAATGTGATACTTGTTATGAATGTGTAGTATCATGGGTGTTGCTTGGAAAAATTAACATAATGCTTGTGTGGATGTGTGAGCAAAATTAGTGTTGTTCCATGGAAGATAAAAAGAATGAGATTGTTGTATGTGGGTTAAATTTTGGTCAAGAGAGATAGTAGTTTCATGGGTAGTTTAGAAATATTATGATTTGTTCTTGAATTCTCATGAAATCCATGGGTATGAATAATTACAAGAAAACATGTAATTTTATGATTTTATAGGAAATTATGCAAATTCAAGTATACTTTTGGGAAGTTTATAATTTTATGAGAAAGGTTTAATTTGGAAGTACTTGGTTTGAAATAAATATTGTTTTAACGGATTCAAGAAGACTAGCTCAAACCAATTCGAGTACATAATTTTACTTAATGCGAACTTCACTTGACTCGAGTTGATTATCAAACTATTAGTTTAATCGATTTGAGTAGATAATGTTACTCCATGTAAATGAATTATTTAATTCGACACGATATAATTACTAAACTAGGATTGAATAAACCATCTTGAACTTATGTAGTATTACTTATTAATACTCGAGTGGAATTGTGAATATTTGGTATGTCAGGTTTGGAGATGAGCACGACAAAGAATGCTGCACGAAAAGCTCCGGCAAAGTGGTCATCTACAAATAGAACTTTCAGCAAGGTAGGTGTGTTATCCTACATTTTCATTATGGATAAATAATTATGTTTTGTTTGACTTCTTATCTTATGAGGTATGTTGAGATTTAATAATTGAGTGATATAATATTGTTTAGGAACAGAGATTGTCTAAATAACGAAATAAGCCTTTGTGGCCTAGGTTGATTGTGTGATGGATTATGTGCATGCAGTTCGAGTTGACTGTGTGGGTGGTGAACTTATTTGTGAATGTGATTCGTCCTTACAACGAGATAGACATTATGGAAATTAATTTTTGGACACGAGTTGTCTTCATGACAAGAATTAATCCTGTGATTTTCGGGTCGTCTACATGATGAGAAATATAAAGTGGTTGAGGGCCGTCTCAATGACAGAAATTTGTGTTTGATACGAGATGTCTACGTGACAGGACCTAAATGTTCAATTTTGAGTTGTTTACATGATGGGAGAAAATAAAGTAATTGTGAGTCATCTAAATGATGGAAATTAAATGCTTGATATGAGTCATCTAAGTGACAAAAATTAACTATGTAGTTCGAATTGTCTACGTGACAGAATTTGGTTATATGGTTGAGTCGTCTAAGTGACGAGTGTTTACGTGATGGGATTTGGGTTATGTGATTGAATCGTCTGTGTGACGAAATTTAAGTTATGTGGTTGAGACGTCTATGTGATGGGATTTAAGTTATGTGGTTGATTCGTCAAAGTGACGGGAGTCTACGTGACGGGATTTGGTTATGGAGTTGAGCCGTCTAAGTGACGGGAATTATTTATGGGGCTTGAGTCGTCTAAGTGACGAGAATTATTTGTATGGCTTGAATTCTTTGTATGGTCGGTGATGTGCGCGTGAGGGGTAATCGTTGTGTGGCATAATTTAATTATGTGAAAGAAATTATTTGTGCGGTATACTTTGTCCATGTGGTATATACAAGTTATATCTATGTGATGTATGACTTGATCCGAAATGTGTACACCCAAGTGCAGGCGGTCAAGCTATAGTAATAATCCAGTTTGAGTCCGGATTCGAATCCACAGGGAACTCTTGTTGGTGTTTTGAGATAAGAAGTGGTGGAGACCTAGTGATTGTAACCCTTGAGATTTGAAGTTATGAGTTTTGGGGATTTTTGCTGGACTAAATATAAGATTCTTTCCAAGATAGTTTTCTAGACAAAATATAAGATAAGTTTAAATATAAAAGAATCACTCTTTAGTACAAGGATCTGGACATGCAGTTAATTATCCGGTTTGTTATACTTGTGCTTGATGACTCAATTAACCCCCGTGTCAACAGCAGGTTAATCGGAAGATAAATGTGGGTTATGAAAATTAAGAACATGATTCCGATGTCTTTCTAGAAGTTTACAAGAATTGTCTGTGCCGAGACTTAACCCGTCTACAAACAAGCAAGTGTTTCTACAAGACATCCAATCATTATATTAATGTTCCATTTCCGTTCTTTAATTAAAGCACAATAATGGTGAAGATTGAAGGGTAGTCATGAAGATCTAGTCGGGGTACTTGCCTTGAACTAATGAGTCTTTCTATACAAGAGTTATCTATGTTATAAAAAGAACTCCTGGTTATACAAAGTACCTTAGCTTTGCTAGATGCAATCAATCATTCAATAAGCATGGGGAATATAAGGCATTAAGCATAATCGAAATTGCTCAAATATAACGTCCGGATAATTTATACAAGTCCTTCTCCTCTTACTAAAGAGTGAATGAGAAACTACTCACTCTTCATGGCTTTGGTAAAGCTAGAAAAGTGAGTGATGCTCATTCCTCCAAGTAGAGGGATCACAAAGCAAAGCAAAATAAACAAGGAGCCGATCTTCGACAAAGAATGAATGAATCACGTTCCCCCTTCACGGCTTTTGTGAAGCTCTAGAAAAGTGGAAGAGTTTCACTCATCTAAGGGAAGAAAGAAGCTCAAGCAATGGAAGTGAATGATACACAAATTAAAAGTAGAAGAAAGATAGTCATTTTTGGAGGGTGATCCACAACCAAAGGTAAGCTATCTCCCTCTATGCATGTAAGTGAAAACATAAGCATAAGCATAAAACTACTTTTATAACAAGCTACGAGATGTTGGACTAATGCCAAACCAATCTCTAGAAAAACTACTCCGGTCTGCAAGTTGGAGAGTAATCGACGAAGGTTTCAACTCTCCTAAGCCTAGCTGCTTGAATATCAAGAAGGGTAGGAGATTCACAATCGCACCCAAGTCTAGAAGTGTTTGCTCAACCTTACAGTCCCTAATACTAATAGCAATAGGGGGATAACCAGGATCTTTGTACTAGGGTGAGTATTAGTTCTCAAGATAGAACTTACCTGCTTTGTCAAGAATGCTTTCTTCTAAACATTTAATTTTCTTTTGGCGGTGCAAAGGTCCTTCAAAAACTTCGCATAAGATGGCACTGGTCAAATAGCATCAAGTATAGGAAAATTAATTTTCGACTGCTTAAACAAATCAAGGATTTCAGCATTGTTAGTTTGTTTAGTAGGCATTTTCAATCTATGAGCATATGGTGCAGGAATAGGACAAATAGTTTCATTAGACTTAACAACCTCTAGGAGCTCAAGTGTCTCACTATCCTTAGAAGTCCCTTAGTCTCTTTTTTTGTAGGTTTAGAGACTTTAGGCCTGAAAGTTTTGTCACCTCCTTTCCACTCCTAAGAGTACTGATTGACTTAAGTTGCTCTTTAGTGTTTTTAACGACATTGGAAGCTTCGATACCATGTTGACCATTTGGATTCTCTTGTGTTTGTGCTAGAAACTTTCGTTTTCCTTGTTGAAGCACACCCATTGTAGTGGTCAACTTCGTCATCTAGGCTCAAATGTCATTGAAAGCTTGGACATTTTGATTGGTAATAGTGGTATGAATTTGAATAAATTGATACATAATGTCCTCTAGACTTCTTTTATGTGGGGGTTGATAAGGAGGTATAGTGGGTTGTCCTTGGGGACCAAACCCTTGTTGAGGTGGGTTTTGAACAAACCATTGGGATGCATGCATGGGGGACTGAGAACTTGTAGATGAATTGTGATTAGACATTGGTTGATTAACAGGAGGGGCATTAGACATGGGGACAGAAGTCGCAGGTGAGGTGTCATTTCTCCAACTGAAATTAGGGTGGCTACGCCATCCTTGATTATAAGTGTTTGAGTAAGGAGAAAACAATTGCCTCGATTGATTAAAAGCATTCACTTGCTCATGGAGCACTTCTTTAAAAGCTGGTATGGTCAAGAACTCCTTAACAGAATGCTCAACCGAATCACAAATAGTACTAGGCTCCTCCACCGGAGGCACACTGACCATCTCATTTACTTTCCTAACCTTGAGGTTCTCCAATTTCCTAGATAAATGCGCAATCTTGGCTAGTAAATCATCATGATCTCTTAAAATATATTTTTCACCACCTGTGGATTGGGATGCAGTAGATTGCTTTGATCTTTCGACAGGGTCTGAAATATCCCAAGATTGAGCATTCTCTGCCAAACTCTCAAAGTAATCTAGAGCTTTCTCGGGCACTGTGTTCAAAAACTCGTCATTGCACATCATGTCAATGAACTTGTGGTGTGCAGGGGTAATTCCTTTGTAGAAGAAATTAACCAATTGCCATGGTTCAAAGCCATGATGTGGTACAACATTTAAGAGATCCTTAAATCTTTTCCAGTAGTCATACAACTATTCATTTGTTTTTTTAGAAAAAAATTGAACTTGTTTCTTTAAAGTTGTAGTTGTATGAACTTGGAAAAACTTTTTCAAGAACTCTTTTTGTAAATTAGCCTATGTAGTTATCATTTGGGGCTTCAAAGAGTTCAAGCAAGGTTTTGCTTTATCTTTCAAAGAGAATGGGAATAACTTCATCTGTGCAACCTCTTCCCGCACATTATGTTCAAGGAATGTACTAACTACTTCCTGAAACTCATTCATATGGAGGTAGGGGTTTTCCCTATCCACACCATGGAATTGAGGAAGTAGCTGGAGCATTCTAGGTTTTACAATAAAATTTTGTGCCTGCACCAGAAGATGGATACAGGATGGTGCTGAGGTTCACGTGGGTTGGAGATATTCCCTCATTCCCTCATTCTTCATACGGAAATAAATCCAACGAACTTCTTCTTGCATAAATTAAGAGACTAGAAAGAAACAATACTTCGGAAATTTAAAGAACAAGAAATGAAGAAATGTAAAAACTAAAGAACAAAAACCCTAGTTTCTAAGGAAAAAGAAGAATGGTAGAAGAGAAGTAAAATGATCGATCAATTCATCTCTTCCTCTTTCTTCTTAGTCTTGGTATTTATAGGAGATATTGGCTGAATTTTTCCTTTTATTTTTCCACCAATAGACTGCGTAGAAAGGCCCAACTGATTTCTTTCCAAAAAGAGTTGTTGCCAAATTAAAACACTAATTAAACGGTAGGAAGCAAGTCCCGATCAACCTGTAGCAAAGTTACTGTCTGGTAGCTCTTCACAGCTACTGGTACAACTGCTCTATGTTTTGAACCTATGGGTAGGAAACTAATAAACTATTGGTAGTAAAGTTTTTGTTTTACTTATACTGGTAGGAATTCATTACTACTTGTAGAACCTCAATCTACTACCTGATGTGCCGGTAGGAAACCTACCGATAGAACCTCACTTTTTTTGAATTTTTTCTATATTGCTCTTGGTTTAACTCGTGACTCACCTAGCTCATTCCCAAAGTCTTCCAAACATAAAAATCCATGTAAAACATTTTCCTTTAAATCAATGCACCAGCAAACACAAAAATTTCCTATAAACACAAAGGTAAACTAAAGCAAGATAAATAGATAACAAACAAAACTAAGATGAATTATATGAGACATAAAATATGCAATATTATGCACTCGTCAATTAACCATCAAAAGTTACACATAATCATGAATTGGATTGGTTAATTACATTAATTATGTGCTTAATTAGACGAGAATATTATCATTTTGCAAATAATGTTTGGATTAGAGTAATGCCATTAATTCTAGTTCAAAATGAGCGAATTGGGCACATGTGGGGTACTCAAGCACTCTTACGGGGTAATGAACAAGGTTCTATATTACAATTTGCTACCTCGGGGTGCGGAGAAGACTCCGGGGGAAGAGAAGCTAGCCTTTCTCCATATTTTCATGATGGGCAAGAGGATGGATATCATTTTCATGATTTGGAAGGTGATGAAGGAGTACACCCAGGCTAGTAAGCCAAAGGCAAATCTCCCTTATGCCCACCTTGTCACGAAGATCTGCCTCCATAACAAAGTCAAGGGTAGCCCCACCGATGTTTGCAGCTATAGGGAAGTCTAGTAGTATAAAGAGGTCGGCCATAATAGGAGGTTCGGCCTAGAGGGAAGAGAGGGTGAGGCCACCGAGAGCTAACTTAGGCCAAAGGTCTTTCCCCCATCTCCTATATATACCCCACTTAGGCCAAAGGTCTGGAGACTCAATTCCCGAGATCCTAGAGATCCCTCTTACACTTTTTCCTTTGTATTCTCTCTCTCTCTCTCTCCCTCCCCCTCTCTCTATTTTTGTTAGTTCTTCACTTTGGAGAGACTGTACTCTCCACCTTTTCTCTTATTCTTATTGTTTTTCCGTAGCATTGAATACTGAGTAGTTTCCTCATACTCTTTAGTTGAGGTTGATGGATTTGTAAATATTTATTTGTGTATTGTACTTATGCAACTCATTCTTAGTTTAATGCTATATATTTTGTCTTCATGGATAATTAAATGATTTTAAGGAGCTTGATACTTTGTATAAGTTGTTTGATTTTCTATTAAGAAGTTGGGCCTTGGTATAAGAAATATTTACGTTCCTTGCAAGTATCTAAGCTAGGCATTCAAAGTGTCATATTCAATCTCCAAAAATTATTGGTTATTCACGGGGATAGCTTCCGATTAATTTTGAGCTGACCTAGAGATTAACTGAGAAGTTGCACAAGTACGATATCTGATAAATATAAGCACTTTTAGATCCTTGAACTAAACAATAGTTTTTCTTTATATTGAATCTTATGTTTTGTCCAGAAATATTTCACTCCATCGTTCATCATTTTAAAGTATTTTATTTTCTCTCTCTTTGTCTTTTTTATAAAAAATAACCAATATAGTTCCCTATGGATCAACCTCGGACTTCACCTAGTTTTCTTACTACAACTTGACCACTTGCGCTTGGGTGTACGTTTGGAAATAAAGCATAGACCAAGCAACGACAAGGAAGACTGAATGAATTAGTATCTTAGTGGAATAAGGACTAGGTCCACCCGAGCAAAGGATGGCTAGGCCATTGCTGATGACAAGAGGTGGTCATGAGCAACTAATAAGGAAACCATCTATTTTAAAGGTGTACATTATAAACATGTGACCTAAAAAGTTGAATAATGAGAAAGAAAACCTAGAAAATTTCAATCACAAATTTACGAAGGTCTAGCTAAAAAATACATGTACCATCTATTCTATCTAGGATTCTAAGCCCTAAAAAGTGGGTACCGACTCCTATCAACACCAGATGAGCTTAAGCCTAAGGTATACACTTCTTTCCCTACTAATGGCTCTCTTATCTTTAGACTCTTAGGGCTTAAGAATTGATGTGCCTCTGTTCATTCAAACCTTAGTTTGTGTCAGTGTGTTAGTTTATTAAGGGGGAATGTACACAAACTTCACTTGATCAGATACTCAATTCTAAGAAAAATCACCATTATTTTTGTCATACCTAATATACAAAATTTTCCCTCATACAAGTGGCACCATCTGTCGGAAATAAATGACTGCTAGCCATGCTGAACTTATAAAGCATACTATGTGTCAGACGAGTATGGTCATGAACATAACTACCACGTGTCAATGCCTAGGATAGACACGAAAAGGATAGCACGGCCAGAAGTTCCATCGAAGAGCGGTGAGAAGACCAAGAACATTCGTCCCAACAACATTACGAGCCAAGGGAGGATATTCCTTTGTACGACGGTGAAGTTTCTGCTTTCATGAATCTAATCAAGTCTTATGAAGATCAATTTTTTGCTTAGGACTCTATGTTACGACTATCGAAGGAAGAGGAACAACAAGTAAGTCATGAGAGCAAGGCACTGAAAGAAGTATTCAAGAGGTCGGAGGATTATAGAGTACCTAGAGGTTCCAACTATGAGTGGTCAAGCGGTAGGGAACCTCATCATACTAAGCACATGCAAAGCCCAGTCGAGCATAGGCATAAAAGGGGGGATGCCACTCGCAAGAGAAACGCAACAGAAAAAATTAGTTCATGTGAAGGACTAGGAGGACAACTGGTTAAAACATCCCAAAGATTAACCACTTCTTCATTCATGCTCGACTTGCCAAAGGAAAACTCATTGTATTGATCTCTAAGTAGACAAGTGGAGAGTTTGCGTCTATTTCACTAATTTGAACAAAGCATTCCCTAAAGATAATTTCTCATTGCCAAAGATGGAATAGATGGTGGATACCACATTTGAACACGAGAGAATTATTTTCCTTGATGCATATAGAGGCTATCACTAGATCCCACTTCATGAGTCAGATTAGGAGAGACGTCCTTCACAGCCAATAGAGAGACATTCTCTTACAAGGTAATGCAATGTAGACTAAGAAAGGTTCTTAGTAGCACCATCATTTGGATGGCATGCTTGGTGACTTCTTTATGATCCACGCCCTAAGAGATCCTGAGATCAGGTGGAAGGGTCATGACCCAATCAATGCTAATTGCACATCCAAATTGGCAACAACATAATCCTTAGCTATGATTTCTCTACCTTTTGCCTTTAGGGTAGGGTGCCAAATAGGGGCACCAATATCTTCAGCCACCTGGTCTTTGAAATCAGAGAAAGTGCCAACCTATTCTAGGCTCCTCTTTCTTGTGACATGTCTTCATCGCACCATTTGGACATCTTGAGAATAAGTTTCATCACCAGATTTCTCGGTAGGCTCCTTGGCAGTGGTTGTGCTCGGAGGGGGAGATAAAGGAACTTGGGAAGAATTCGATAATTGGATCATCATCGGGAATAGGAATTAACATAGGCTTTGTAGGGGCAGGCACGATGGGTGGAACAGTCTCAGAAAGGATATCATTGGTGGGATTCAACACAAGGTTGATGAAATCCGTCACTAACCTCTCCCTGCCCATCTCTTATTTTTTTGACCTTTTTCAATGATGGGAAGTAGAGGCTCTCTGTGCCCAAATCTCTTTTCTATGATTGAAAAGTTACACAATAGACAATTTAGGGACAACTGTAAAGGAGAAGTAAGTAGGGTCATAAATAAGGAAGGCGTGGGCTGCTCAGCAATCACGGATGGTGTGATAGAGTAATATACTAAAATCTTGTTTTTTGTAGTGAAACTCCTTTTATTAATTAATAGAAGTTTGTTCTTTCCATTTTATAGAGAATCTATATGGGCAAAAGATTTGCATTATATTTAATATATGGTATGCATGTGTGTCTTATATTTTACATTGTAGATAATCTGGTGTGTAGAATTCTGCTTATGCACAGAAGACCAGATTATCGGATCCTTGTATAATATGAGTATAGGTTCATAATCCTAGATGGAATTGGACACACTGATCGGCCACTAGAATAGTGTCATCCACCCAAGTGCAAGTGGTCAAATTACAATATAATTCTCGGTTTAAGTCTGAGGTCGAACCCACAGGGAGCTAAATATTCAAAATCAAAACAGAACGGTGAAATTGTTACGAATACAGAATGTAATGAAATATCTTGTGGTGTGAGCTTAGAAGAACTTAAAATAAACACTTAATTAAGACTGTGGAAATACAATAATAAAAAGGTACCCTTTAGTTCGGGGATTCCACATGCATTATATTGGTTCAGTTATTGGAAATGTCACCTTACAACAATTAACTCCCATTTTACTAGAAAGTCAACCGGTAGGTATGATGTATACTGAACCGTAACCAACAACTGATTAGGTTAGCCGCAGGTATATTTCCATGCAACAATCAAATAATCCAAGGAAACCAAAAGGCAAGCCATTCAGGAGGAATACTTGAATTATTCAATTGGCATCTCTATACCATGCATCAGTTAAACAACTATAGTAAAGCAGAAGGCAAGCCATTCAGGAGGAATACTACAGTTATTCAATCGGCAGGTTGATGATTCACTGATGATGAGATTCCGATTTATGCATTGAATCAAAAGCATTGGCTATGCTGAGACTTAACTCGTCTATAACCAAGCTATCGACTCTTACATAAAGCCCAATCACGTACATCATTGTATCATGCATGAAGTACATAATTAGTAAAGATAGTGTGGTTTATAGCATTAGGTACCGCTCGGTGTTCATAACCATGAGCATATTATAAATGTAACCATCCATCAATAAGGGAGTATATATAACATTAAAGCATACTTAAAACATCGGCAGTTCCATAACTTAAACAATATCATACATATGTTCACCCTTCACCAAAGGGTATAAGCGGACTACTCACACCTCATTGCTATAGACGAGCAAGAGGTGCAAAATAGTTCCATTACAAATAAAACAGAATACAAGACAATCCTTCCCCAAGGAATAGTTGAAACACTACAACCCTTATCATCGGTTAGGGCACAAAAGTGGGAGAGGTTCAACCCTCTAAGTAAAAAAGAATAACAGAAATGTAGAAGAAAGAAATTGTCGTTGGAAAGCTGGATGGAAGTGGTTCGGCAGGGCTCCGCTTCGCTGTTTTCTCTCTCTCTCTTTCTCACAAACTCTCTGGACTTTCTGGTGAAGCTCTGACTCTCTAGACTTCCCTCCAATCTCTCTGGTGAAGAATGTTGAAAATGAAGCTAAGCTGGCTATTTATAGAAACTAGAAGGGAGGCGGCAGAACTTGGATGGACTAATCAGGATCTTTCTATTGCAACTTTGGACCAATGGCAAGGAAGGAGAATGTGAGGCGGTTTAGCCACCGTCCAGACTGTGCTAATCCTTTGGTTTGCTTCCTTGGTTGCTTAATACATTTGGGTAATATTTGCACTTGCCTCCCCATGCTGATGTAGCTTGAACACTTTGATCCCCTTGACTTTGCATAATTTCCACACAAAACCCAGAAAAACAACAAGTTTCACGCATTAACCCTAATTTACGCACTAACCCTAATTTCACTTATCTTGGTTGATTTAACCTAATTCTTTAACGCAATTAACCAAATAATCTATTTCATTAACGCACTATTTAGGGTTAATCACACCCCCAACCTAAACATTACTAGTCCCTAGTAATAAAAATAAATAACATAACAAAATCACTTTCGTAGATTTCACGATTGCATTTAGCATATGGAATAAGCCGTTAAACTCCTAGGTGATCCCTAATGGACGAGTTTTGTCTCGTGAAGGTTTCCAGTGAAGCTGCCTAAAAACTTCAAAGGTTAGGATACAATAATTCATATTTTTCACAGATAAAATTAAATCACTATTCTTCTGTGTTTCCAGGATACGTCCTTTCCCTGATCACTATAAGAGTAACACACATTAGTTGTAACACTATCCATATATTTTCAGAAAAAAAACTCGTGTGTGTCTGCAATGATTCCTTTATTCCAAAGATCACTTAAGAAATACCACCACTCTTCACTTTGTTGTACAAGAATTAGCCTCGATGTCAATCCTTCCCTAGAAATCACTCAGCAAAGAACACACTTTCATTATAGTGACTATCACTCAAAAATTACATGATATTGTTAACAAAGCAAATAATTTCACATGTAATGTCAAAAGAACAGTTATTTGAATAAAACTGGAATTTGGCATAATCTCATGAAAGAATATTAACACTGTATCAAACACATTATCAACACTCTCCCTTTTCTGAATAGGCGGAGATCATACACATGCATGACTTCTGGAATCAAAAATGACTTGAATATGGTTATAACGTGGCGATGGGTTTAGGGTTCAAGAAACAACGTCAAAAGTATTCAAAGGTTATCCTTTCATCAGTATTATGGCACATCTCTTCCTAAATTTTCACAATTTCACACACACGGTATTCTCCATTCTTTCATTTTCATTTTATTTCTCATTTTTCACTTTCTTGGCTATTTTCCTTCTTTCCTTCTTTGCTTTTTCTTTTTGCTTTCTTCCATAGAATTTTTCTTTCTTTGAACTATAGCCACCATCTTTTTCTTTTTCTCCTTTCTTCGTTCTTGCTTTTTGGTATCATACTGAATTTAAAAGAGGGTGCAAGAAAATTAGATAGCAAGGGTATGTCAAATACATTTTTTTGTGGCTCGGTTAACATGTGGGTTTCATGAAAAAGAAATTACGCTTTAAGGGTCAATCACGGCCAACTAGGGATATAATTTTGTAAAAGAAATGGCTAAGGCTCAAAATTAATTCAAAGATGGCCTAAGATCATTTTCTAGAAATCATACACCTGCTTAATTCCATATTAAAATTTTAAGGAAAATGCTAACCATGTTATTCAATGAGTGCTAATCAAAACAAAAATAATGAGATTATTCAAAGAAATTTATCGCTGAATCAAAAATTCTTACTTGAGTAAATGTGAAATATCTCTCCAAGGAGGATTGGCTCAAAATCTGCAATCAGTTTACATCTCCACTATATATGTAAGCTTATTAAAGGAGTGTGATATTTCAGAAAGTTTCTCAAAATAAGGAATTTTACGTGCTCAAAGGAATGAGTTTCTATGAAAATATTAAGATAGTGCCAACTAATATATTAAAATCCCGCGCAATCGAGTTAAGGGTATCCCTGCAAAGCATAAGAATAATAGCCTAATTGTTAATGTGAATCACATGAAATACGCATCCTAACTTATCAAAATTTAACCAAAACAATCAACTAGATTAATTAAAAACCAAATTCAAAACAACGTTCAAAACATAAAACTGAAATGAAATGCATAATTAAAAAGTGTTCAGGAAAGATAGTAGTAATATGGGATCTCTGAAGTCTCTGATCATGAAGTAGATGGGCCTCCCCCGTAATGTCCTCTGACTAGCCTCAAAATCTCAGTCTGATTCTGCTCGTAGTCAGCCATACGTTGATCAAGCTGGGTGATGTTGGTCCCTAGCTGGGTAATATTGGTCTCCAACCCTAGCAATATTTGTCGGTCGGACCTATCATTAACCGGTATATATGGTTGCTCCTCCTGTGGTTGAGGCTCCTCTGGTGGGTGAAAACATGCACCTCCCTGAAATGGATTTGCGTGCGGCGTGGGTGGTACCTCAGGCTGCCCTCCATGGCTCTTTCTCAAAGATGTCTTTTCTAACGGTGCAAAATGCTCCACCGTTGGCCATGAGGGATCCGTGATCACTCATTTACTCCTACACAAGTCAGATACTAACATAGAAAATGGGAGTGAGGTATTCTTTACTTTCACAGTTAACATCATTTGGTCCATGATCAAGTTGGGCAGATCAATAGTATGTCCCATCCCAAAATCATACAAGAAGTCGGCTCTCTCAGTGTAAATCTGGTTTTTCTGGGACTGGGGTAACAGACTGTTCACAGTTATTAAGTCCAAAATCTGATACTTATCTGTCAATTCCCCTTGCTTAATGTATTTATTTGGCCTACCCCATACATAGTCTGGATTCCCCGTCAATTCTATCCCTATGTCAGTCATATTAGGCACTTTAGTGTAAGGATATTGCGGGTTAGGATGTCTCGGGATGGGATTGAAAAAATTTGCAATAGTGGCCGGTGTAACTTGAAACACCACCCCCTAACATAAACTCGGAATTCCCTAGGCCCAATTTCCTTCGCATTTCTGTAAAATTCACGGACTAGGCATTCATATGCAAGAGCAATAAACTTAACATAATTTAACCAACCACGACCAACAAGATTATGTCTTACCCCGATATGCTCAAAATCTTCATAAACAACAGGCCTTTCACAAATAATAGTTTTGGGGAAAAAGTAATTGTCATACTAGACCTAGTGATCGATGTTATCAAACCTCGCAGCATTGTAAATATTTTGACCTTGGGGTTGCTGCGGAGATGCTTCGGGTTGTGAAGATTGGCCTCTCGTTGCCTAAATAGAAGAAACTCTTGTTCTCATTCTTGGATCCATCTTTTTCTGATTTCTCTCTTGATTTCAATTTTCAAGGAATTCTAATCGGTAAATACCTATAAAACAGTATGGGTAAGAGTTTAATCGGAAGGGAATCGAAGAAAAACTATTGGGTGAAGTGAATATGAGGAGAGAAGGCGCAAAGCGGTTGTTGTTTTCCGTATTCTGTAGCGAGGGAAACTCAGAAACTGATCATTTTTCACGCCTCTAGTTTTTATATAGGCAATGCCGTCCGGGCGCCACCACCACCGTCCGGACGGTGGGATCCTTCTGATTTTTGCTTGGTACCTACAGGCTGCTAACTGCTGATCTTCTGTTGTTTTCCTGCTATAGTTATTTTCCTACAGTTTCAAATATCAGTTCAATTCCACAATTACACTTTAAACTACTACTCCTCCTCATTAAAATACTAACATAACACATTAAAATACTAACATTATACAATTAACTAATGATCTATTTACACAAATCTAAATTCATGTATTCCTAGATCAATTTAATCAAAATCTTCTAAATCAACGACATCAGTGACCCGATTAATCTCACGTCTTACGTATCTTGAAAACAAGGGACTGGAATAAGATGGCGTCTCAGGGTATTCCTTACTCTGCTCATACTTCATCCAATCAAGACGATCTAACGATCAATCTGAAATTGGTTCCGCACACTGATTGTATTCTCTCAAATGCATTAAACAACCACACTTTACACAACCACCGAGGCGATTTACTCGTCGGTGTTTGGCAAATGAACTTTTTTTGCACAAGGGTTTTGCTTGACTGTCGACAATTTCTAACTTTCTAACGATCCTTATTTTTGCTATGATCAAAGAATGTATATCTTTTGGAAAAATGTGTAGCATGCTTAGACTAAATCAAAACAATTACGCATCCATATTTGGAAGATTTCTAAAAATTGTGAAGATTTTTGAAAAATGGCTTGAAATTTGACTCAAAAATTGACTCGCTATTCAATTCTTTAACGTCTGTCAGTCACAAAGAAGAATATGAATTCCCCCCCCCCAACCTAAATTTCACATTGTCCTCAATGTATAGCATAATGAAATAGAATTAATAGAAAATTGCTAATAAGATCTGGAGGCGAGACAAATCCAGAGTGCAAAACCTAATTTGTAAGACAAACAACAAATGATTACTACTACTATTTACAATCAAACACTTTTAGAAAGAAACTTTTCAAAGTATGTACACCGGTTCCATTAACTGAATGGAACTCACATCTTGAACAAATTGATCATGATACGGCTTAAGCATTTGACCATTTACTTTAAAAATATTTCCAGATAATGGATTCTCAATTTCAATTGCCCCATATTCAAAAACTTGCTTGACAATGTATGGGCATGTCCATCTCGACCTTAACTTACTAGGAAATAGACAGAGTCTTGAATTATATAACAGGACTTTCTGAGAAGGTTCAAAAGACTTCCGCACAATATTCTTATCATGAAAAATTTTCATTCTGGATTTAGCAATCTTAGCATTCTCATATGCTTCATTTCTCAATTCTTCTAATTCATTAATTTGAATTTTGTGGGATGCACTTGCTTTGTCAATATCAAAATTCATCATTTTAATTGTCCAGTATGCTCGATGTTCCAATTCCACAGGCAAGTGACATGGTTTACTGTAAACTAACCGATAATGAGACATTTCCAAATAGTTTTGTATGCAGTACGGTAAGCCCAAAGTGCATCAGTCAGTCTCAACGACCAATCCTTGTGGTCCGAATTTACTGTTCTTTCTAAAATATATTTTATCTCCCTATTGGCCAATTCAGCTTGTCCACTTGTCTAGGGATGATAAGGGGCAGATATCTTGTGAGAAATCAAATATTTTTTCATGATGTTTTCAAAAATTTTATTGCAAAAATGTGTTCCCCCGTCACTGATAATGACTCTAGGAATCCCAAATCTTGAAAAAAATATTTTCTTTTAAAAACTTGACCACTATGCGGTGATCATTATTTCGACACGGGATTGCCTCTACCCATTTAGAAACATAATCAATGGCAACCAAAATGTACAGATAACCAAAGGATGGGGGAAATGGTCCTATAAAATCGATGCCCCAACAATCAAAAATTTCAATGATCAAAATAAGGTTTAAAGGCATCATGTTTCTTTTTGAAATATTCCCCATTCTTTGACATCTGTCACAATTTAGACAAAAAACATGCACATCTTTAAAAAAAGTGGGCCAATAAAATTCATACTACAAAATTTTAGCAACGGTTTTCTTTGAATAAAAATGCCCTCCGTAAGCTTCAGAATGGCAAAATGAGATAACTTGAACGATTTCATGATTGGGTACACAACGCCTTATTATTTGATATTTACAATACTTAAACACATAAGATCTTCCAAAAAGAAATTGCATACCTCTCCTAAAAAAAAAATTCGGTCCAGGTATAATGAAAAGGAATAGTACATGTGGCTAAATAATTGGTTATATTAGCATACCATGGTACTTCTGTTACTGCAAATAACTGCTCATCTGGGAAAGTTTCGCTGATTGGCATGGATTCTTCCTTTGTATCATAAGTCAGCCCTGACAAATGATCAGTTACCACATTTTCAACTTCTTTATTTTCTTTGATCACCAATCAAATTCTTGAAGCAATAGTATACAACATAGGAGACGTGGTTTATCATCCTTCTTGGTGAGAAAATATTTCAAGGTTGTATGATCAGTAAAAACAACGAATAAGGATCCAACCAAATATGAACGAAATTTGTCTAAAGCAAATACAACAGCAAGTAATTCTTTTTCTGTGGTAGAATAATTCATTTGTGCATCATTCAAAGTCTTGCTTGCATAATAAGTCACATATGATTTCTTATCTTTTCTCTGGCCTAAAACAGCTCCTACTACATAGTCACTGGCATCCCACATTAGTTCAAAAGGTAGGGACCAGTCAGGAGGTTGCATAATTGGTACAGAAATAAGCATGATTTTCAATCTATCAAAAGCTATTTCACATGCATCATTCCAATAAAATGGTACATCATGACATAAAAGATTACACATAGGTCTGGATATTGAACTGAAATCCTTAATGAATCTTCTATAGAATCCTGCATGACCTAGAAAGGATCGGACATCTTTTACAATCTTGGGTGGAGGGAGATTGGATATCAAATCAATTTTGGACTTATCAACTTCAATTCTCTCTCTAGAAACTACATGACCTAAAACAATACACTATGTGACCATGAAATGACATTTTTCCCAATTCAAAACAAGATTTGTTTCTTCACATCAGGTAAAAACTTTTTCAAGATTTTCTAAACATAATTCAAATGAATCACCATATACTGAAAAATCATCCATGAAAACTTCTAAAAACCGCTCCACCATATCACTAAAAATACTTAACATACAACACTGAAAAGTAGTTAGAGCATTACACAATCCAGAATGAATTCTTTTACAGGCAAAAGTGCCAAAAGGACATGTAAAAGTGGTTTTCTTTTGATCATCAATTGCAATTTCAATCTGGTTATAGTCGAACTTGTAAAACCTGGGTAAATTTGAATTTTTTCTAAAAAATGGCAAAATGGTCATTTGCCACTATAATGCGGGAATTAAAATACATACTTTCTAGAGCTCGTACGACACAACGGACTTTGCCATTGGATTCGTATCGCGAAATCGAGTCACCCAGACTAATTTCGTCGAATTCAGAGATAGTCGGGTTTTGCACGTATTTCGAGGCGACTGGGTGGCAGCTGACCCCACAAAGGTCCCCACAAATAAATTTTATAAAATTTCCTTATAATTGAATTAAATTTTAAATAAAATTAATTTGAACTTAAACCGGGATGAAATAAATCGTTTCGGGGCAAAAAAGGACCCGGAAATAAGTGAACGTGCGGCGCGATGTGGACCGCGCATTTAAATGCTATAAATAGGGGCTAAATATCTGAAAATCAGAAATTTCTCATCCCATTCTCTGCTGGTTCTCACGTTGAAGAGAGGAAAGAGAGAGAAGAGAGAAACACAAATTTCTCAAGGCTTCTCCCTTCGATTTCTAGAGTTCCGTCGCTCGGAATCCGTCAAGCCAAGAACTAAAGTCGATCACATCGACGAGGGCTACGCAATCACGCCAAGAACGAGAGATTTCACCGAAGATCCAAGGAAAGGATTTTGGGAAATCAAGAGCTTTGGGGCTTGGGAGGTGTTCTTGAAGTTCTCCACGCTCCAAGAGATAGGGTTCCCTCCTACCTTGGCTTATTTACAACCTATGGTGTACATAGGGGATGGTTAAATGCATAGATTTTACTTATTGATATGGACATAAGGAAATGGGTATGAAAAAAGGCTTGAGTTAAATTCTAGCTTGAATTTGGCATGTGAAGTTCCATGTGAAAATTCTTGAGGCTTGGTGTTGTGTGGACATGCTATGTGTTCTATCGTGCCTTTTGAAAGAAATGTGTTTTTGGACATGAATTATGTGGTAACATGCTTGTTATTGTTGTTGATATATGCTAAATGATATATTGATGATATGGTGAATTTTGGCGATTGTATGCATGAGATATAATTGCCATGGTGTATGTTGAAATGTGAAAAATTGTTCATTTGACATGCATTACATCTTGAGCATGATATTGTATCACATTCATGGGCATAAGTCATGAGTGGTGGTGTGTGTATGCATGATTGATCATCTCATTTGGTGGTTGATGTGTGGACTCGGGAGAGTTGGATTGAAGGTCCGACTGAGTCACATGGTTGCATGGGAAAAACTTGTGTCGGGTATAGCAAGAAGGGCTAGACACTCCCTCGGGTGCGAATCCCGGCTATTGGTTTATACACTTCCGTCGGTGCAAGTCCAAAAAAGTGTAACGACGTACGGAGCCGGTGGTGCGATTCCAAGAATCCGTTGCCCAACAAAGACACATGGTTTTGCTTTATAAAATACTCATTCAATGAGTGTCATCCAACAATGATTTGGTTTGTTAACAAATGATTTTTTATTTAAAAAAATCGTTGGATTGATTTTCGTCAAAAGACGGTTTTATTTCACAAGTGCATAGCATTGTGTTGTGGGAGTCGGTGAAGACTCGGGTTAAGGTTGCATGAGTGAGTTCATCTCATTTCATAGCATGACATGAAGATTCCTCTCGAGGGATTGCAAATTCTTGATATGAAAAAGAATGTTGTTTGAAATGTTTTGCATGTGACATTGCATGGCATCTAGGTTGGGGAGTAGCCGCTGTAGGGGATACTCTATTGAGCGTGGCTCACCCAATACGGGAAAACATTTCAGGTGGGAGATACACTCTGGCGGATGACGCTCATTCGGGACCCCAAGGGTGAAGAGAGGCCGCTTGTGGCTTTGGTTTTGGAATTTTTGTAAACTAAGTATGAGAACTTAGTTTTGAACATGTAAAATTTTGTAAATAATTGTAATAGAACTTGTATCAATCATGTTTTAATGTATCAATCCATTTGGTATAGGTTTGATGTGGATTTGATGGGATTTGGAATGGGTTGGAAGGGAGAAACAGGTGAAAAGTGCAAAAATGGAAAGAGTGTACCGGTACAGTGTACTGGTACAGAGCTGTCCAAAAGGCATATCGTACCGGTACGGCGTACCGATACTGCCAGGACCAGTGAGCCCACCGTACCGGTACACTCTCCAAAATTCAGAATTTTTTTTTATTCTTTTGCCAAGTCTTTGGGCTATGTTTTCCTTCCTTCCAGTGTTACAAATGGATCATAATAGGATACCAATGGTGGTATATTGGACCTCAGATGGGTCAACCAACCGAAAGAAATTGGTTTTGTAAATTTTTTAAAATCCCAGTAAAGGGATGTGGGCCGCGGTGTTGGGTCAACCGGCATCCACGGGTATTCCGCGGGTTGATGGGTAATCAACGGACCCCCGGATTTAGGGGTGTCACAGAACTATCCATCTAAGAAACAATAATATGCATGACCGTCTATTCTTTCTAAGATTTGATCTAAGAAAGGCAGATGAAAATGATCTTTTCTGGTGAGTGAATTCAACTTTCGATAGTCAATACACATACGTCAACCAGTGACTGTACGCATAGGGACTAATTCATTTTCTTGATTCTGTATAACAATAACACCAGATTTTTTTGGCACTACCTATGTGGGGCTAACCTATTTACTATCAGATATATGATAGATGATATCAGCATCTAACAGTTTAAGTACTTTAGCCCTGACTATTTCTTTCAAATGCATGTTCAATATTCTTTATGGCTGTCAGGATGGTTTAAAATCTTTTTCTAAGTATATGCAATGAGTACATAGAAGAGAACTTATTTCCTTTATATCTGCTATTGACCAACCGATAGCATTTTTATGACTTTTTATGACCTCTTTCAATTTCTTTTCTTGGACTTCTGACAACTTTGAAGATATTATAACTGGATGAGTTACATCCTCCCCCAAGAAGACCTATTTCAAGTCATTCGGGAGAGGTACTTCAACATTGGGCTTTGCCATCTTGGGTTCAGCAGGCAATAATTTTTCAAATTTTGGACTCCATGCTTCAATGACTGACATATCTACAGACTCATTATTTTGTACAAACTCTAATGCATGTGACTCCTTCTTTGTACACTCTTTTTCAAATAGACTTTGAGTTAACAACTCACTTCACTCATCAGTTCCTCTTCCCTTGGCTGTTTTTCAATGTTAAACACATTCAATTCCAAAGTCATGTTTCCAAATGAAAGTTTCATGATTTCATTCCTACAATTAATCAATGCATTTGATGTAGCAAGGAATGATCGACCTAGAATGACAGGAATGTATGTAGAAGCATTCAGAACTAGCTGAGTATCTAAAACAATGAAATTCACTAGAAAATAGAATTTATCAACTTGAACTAACACATCCTCCACAACTCCTCGTGGGATTTTCACAGATTGGTCTACCAATTGCAATGTGACATTGGTGGGTTTCAACTCACCCAACCCTAATTGTTTATAGACCGAATATGGAAACAAATTCACACTGTTTCCCATATCAAGCAGAGCTTGCTCAATCTAGAAATTTCTGATTATGCATGACACTGTAGGACTTCTAGGATCTTTGTACTTAAGAGGGGCGTTGTGCTGGATTATAGCACTAACCTGCTTAGTTAAAAATGCTCTTTTTTGTACATTGATCTTTCTTTTGACTATGCAAATGTCTTTTAAAAACTTGGCATAAGATGGGACTGGTTTAATTGCATCCAACAGGGGGATGTTAATCTTCACTTGCTTGAACTACTCAAAGATTTCAGAATGATTGGTTGGAGATTTATGTTTCTTGATTGCTTGAGGAAAAGGTAATGGAATAGGACAGGAAGGTTCTTTTTCATTTGGGGGTTCTGATTCCTTTTCAGACACAGGTTCAGGCTCAACTAGATCATTTACTGGGATCGACTCAAGTTTTGGCTTAGGAATTAACATGTCTTTAATGGTACCTTGAATATGCCTAAGGTTAAGCTTGGTAACACAAGTCATGCTCTCTTAGGTCGGGAGCTCTTTTCATTAAGTTGCCTATAGACCTTGGCTTCAGACCTCAAGCTCCCTGCATCTACATCTCAGGGAAGACAACATAGAAAACAACTGGCTCCCACCAATCATCACCACTATAACGGCAGTAGCTTATACAGGTAGAAGGTTCGTAACTACCTCATCACTCACTGCAGTCGTTACCTAATAAAAGCAACTGTTACGAGCAAAAGCAAGGATCTCACCGAAGATCAAGAGAAGCTCAGGATCAACTATAAATAGGGGACATGACCTCCAGTAGTAACAACAAGCAATTGTAACCTCACTTAAATACTCTGTGTAAACCCCCCTCCCCCCCATTATTAATATATTCCCCAAGAGCAAGAGACTCCCTTGAGAGTGGATTAGCCGAGCTCCCGAGCTGGTGAACCACTATAAACCCTTTGTGTGATAATCCCATTCCCCTGATCCAATTTTCAAGAGCTTTGGGGCTCAGACTAAACTATTCAGCACACAGTGTATTCACCACTCTACTCTGTCGTGTTACGAACATCATCAACAACAATGGAGAAAAATGAGGGAGAGGTCTCCTTTAAATAAAAGGGGAAGGCGCAAGAAACAACAACAGAAGTGAAAATGACAACTTTTGAAATTGAAGTGAATGTTTTTGACGATGAAAGGATGTTATGATGCATATTCCCAAGAAACGGTGCATTGCATTTAATGAAGGGCAATATTGTTGCAGAGAATGTCTACTACTGATTACTAGACATGATCTAGAGGCAGATGAAGGGTTCAGAATATCCATGTACATGCTTAGACCATTTAATGATAACATGTGGCATAGGGCATGTGATAAAATGAGAAGGGACAATTTGGCGAAGGAATAATTCCTCTGGCCAAGTCAAGGATGGTACAACTGAACATACTTAGTTCAACCGAGCAGATAACAATGATAATCGACCAGAATTGGAATCACCCTCATTTAACATCTTGTTTTGCAAAGCTCCCGAGCAATCCTTGTAGACCGAGCAAGCACAAGGAATAATGAATGAATCAATATTTTAGTGGAACACTATTTGCACGATTCAAAGGGATAAGGACTAGGTCCACCTAACCAAAGGATAGCTATGTCATCGCTAATGACCAGAGGTAGTCTTGAGCAACCAATAAGGAAACTATATTTTTTAAAGGTGTATATTATAAACATGTGACCTAAAAAATCGACTAATGAGAAAGGAAACCTAAAAAGGTTCAATCACGAATTTGAGAAGATCTAGCTAAAAAATAGGTGTATTACTTCTGGCTAGATTTATAAACCCTAAAAGGTAGGTACAGACTCCTATAAATATTGGATAAGATTAAGCCTAAGCTCCATACTTCTTTTCTTGCTTAAATTTAGGTCCCTTACTCACTTAGGCATAAGAGTGCCTTCGGCCTATCAAACCCCCGGTCTTTGGCAGTGTGTTAGTTTTGTAGGGGGAAAGGTGCACCAATTTCACTTGATAAGACATTCAAATCTTAGAAAAATCACCATCGTTTTTGTGATTACTGAGGTACGCAAATTTCCCTTGTACACCTGGTGGGATTAAACCCGAAGCTTTTAGATCGATTGACTTGTTTTACAAGCTCCTCGCGGATCACATATCCGGTTCACGTCCGGATGTCATGAACAACCCAAAGATCTTCAGCCAATGTAAATAAGCTTCCTCGTCAAGTAGAATGAATTCAAGAGTCTTCTACCAAAATTACACACTCTAAATTCCAAGGGTTTTGATGGTGCCCTAGAGATAAAACTTGAAGAGAGAGAGAGTTTTGGGAGAGAGAGAATTTGCTAAAATTCTTCAATAATCAATTGTGTTAGTTTTGATCCACCCCCAGTTAGGCATGGAAGAGAGAAGACCAACCAATCTCTGTTACTTGGGATGATGACGTTCTCTTAGAATTATTATGAACTAATCAGTCTGATTAGGATTTCCATTTACCTATCCAAATTAGGCAATCCTAATCCATCTCAATTAACCCATGCCCATTTGGACACACCCATAGATCAATCCATGCTACAGTTTGCAATCACTATAGTTGTGAATTCGACGAAAAATAGGTTTTGGATTTAGTTTGTGGTGAACTAGGTTTCACTAGTCGAGCGTGAACTTGCTTTGTGGTTGGAAGGCCTCGTGGATTCAGAGCTAAGCGTTTATGGCAGATTTTGGATTTGGTGAACTTGTTTTGTGGTTGGAAGGCCTCGTGGATTCAGAGCTAAGCGTTTATGGCAGATTTTGGATTTGGTTGATTGAAACAAGAGTACAACTTCAAACAGTTGTGAACTTGAATTGGTCCCTAAGCATTAAGTTTTGTTACTGTTGGTTTATATGGTGTACGTTTTAGGCTTTAATAGGTGTCATGGTTGTTTCTCTCTTCGGTTTTTCACGCAAAAATCATGTGCGATGGATATTAGTCTCAATTGTTATCATTATTTGCATATAATTTTTATATCCATCCCTATTTGATTTGATTTGATTTATTCATTTGGCGAGGTAAATTTGAATTGATTAAAAATCTGAGAAAAAGACATTTGCTCCCATCAAAGTCTACATTTGTTTCATAAGTAGACATCGATCCTTAAAGACTACTGAAGGGGTTAGACCCCAACGTTACACGTATCCTTGCATTAAATGTGCTCACGTGAGGTTGAAAAGACTAAGCACGTGCTTAAGAATCAAGAATCCGCTATTGTGCCGCATCCGAGCCGAGCTAATCAAAGGCTCGGTATACAAGGCGATAGCTCTATTGTCGAAATCATCGAGGCTATCAAGGTGTTTCATCAGTACAATGGAATAGCTCGGCTTGAATCCAGCCGAGTTCGTGGGTGAGATCGGCACGGCAAGGGAAGAGGTCGGTTGTGCCAAACAAAGCTCGTTAACGGCTCGGCAAACAGTGGAGATGCTCGGCATTAAGAAATCCCGACCTCCTCAAAGGCGGTGGGTACAGAAAGATTTGCCTAAAACTTAGGCGATCAGATAAACGAGATCTGTGAGAATAAAGATATTCAGAGAAATTATTGGAGAAGAATCAGAAACCTCCCAAACTCAAACACTGAAAGAAAGGAAGGTGTGCCACCTTGCCTCTGAATTAACGGAAACCCTAAGGGGAATGCAAGCTATAAAAGAAACACGAGACCAAGGCGAAAAGGTACGCTGAACTCTCCTTGTCTTCGTGAAACACATATCATTCATCTACTGACTTAAGCATCGGAGTGTCTTCGATCGAAGCACTTCGATCTTGGGCAGTTTGCTCGTTTTGCAGGAAGAGAGGCTGGGAGATCAAGTTCAGAGATTATCAAAAATCACAATTCCTAACTTCATATTGTCAGAGGTAAACCTTATTTTTTGCCTCTACAACTACCATATTATGATCATTATAACGACTAATAAAGACTTTTAATTTCAAAACAAGCACCCTATACGAATAAGATACTCAACCAACATTTCTTGACTGACCACATAGAAGCACATAAGATTCAATGCTTAGTTTTTGTCCTAAAACTCACATCATCTAGTATGAGCATCAATTAGTCGTCGGTTGGTGGACTAAAATTTCTCCAAATATTTTTTCCTCAATTTACTTGTTTGTAAGATCAAAAAAGGAAAAAAATAAATATTATTAATGAGAGGCTCAGTTATATGTAATAAATTTCACTTATATTCACCATAGTTATATGTCACTGAGATAATATAAAAAATAAAAAATAAAAAATATGGTTAATCTCAAATTGAACTCTAGAAGATCGTTCGAATTACAATTTGCACCCTCAAAGATTAAAAATCTTAATTTGTACCCTCAAAGATAGAAATTTGTATCAATGCGCACCTCAAGTTAACAACCGTCAGTTTGTCGTCTAAAACTAAATGGATAAATTACACCTAGACTCCCTCATGCCTGACACTTAATCACTTAGAACCCTCACATTTGAAATATTACACCTACATCCTTTGAGAATCTAAATATGACTAAAAATGTTCTCTCAATTGAGCATTCAAATAATTCTATTTAAGTGATGTACTGCATTGGATATAAACAACATTATATAAAATATTTATATTATATTGGTCATTCAAATGGTAAGCTTGATTTTGAACTGTAAAGTATAATGGGCTCACAAAATAAAGGGTAGTATGAAATTATAATTTTTTATTAAGATGCACTCATATTTTTTAACGATTATATTAACAGATATTAACGATAAAATGTTATATGTTAAACATGCACAAAACGTCAGGAGGTGTATTAGTAAAATTCTAAATATGAGGGGGTCCAAATAATTAAGTGACAAGCATGAGGGAATCTAAGTGTAATTTATCGATTTAATTTTAGACGACAAATTTAGGCGGTCAGTTTCAGGTGCGGATTGATATAAATTTTTATCTTTGAGAGTTCAAATTAAGATTTTTTATCTTTGAAGATTTAAATTATGATTTAAATTAAGATTCAAACGATCTTTTATAGTGCAATTTACAGTTAACCCTAAAAAATAATATATTGGAAAGAATCACCGATCACCACCATTATTTCTTTGCCATGGTTGTTGCCTTTCTCGCATACCTTGAGAGTTTTCAGCCGACGAACATTATTTTACATTATTCATGTGATCAACTTTTTAGATGCTAATAATGGCTCAATTATTGGAAGTCGTGCATGCCTTATGTACTCCCAACTCAATCTCCTTTTTGCTTTCTCACATTCCCACTCCCATTTCTTTTCTACTTTTCCACCCAATCCAATTGGCTGGCATTTGTCCTATTTAGATGCACTCACTCACTTGAATATTCTTTGTATCATAGTCTCCTAATGCTCTATGATATTTCATTTTTTATTCACATAATTAGCCCCCTGATTGTGAATATCGGCTGTTTTATATTGAATTGGTGGAAACATGCTACAATTAATTTATTACGGTTCAATTATCATCCCTATTGTTGTCAATTTTAATTTGTTTATTACAATGCGAAAGATCTCGATTTGAAGTCTTAAGATAAACAACGACTATAGTTGATGTTAACGATTGCAGTGCATAATTATACCAACTTATATAATATTTGGTAACGTTTTTCAATAATCATTTCAAGGAAAAAATATTTCTTCAAAAAAAAAAAATTTTTTTTATTACTTTTGTAATATGTGAATTAAATATATATACAAGTGCTTGTGCATATTATACGTGTGATTAAGTAGGGAGGAAAAGACTCAGACCGGCCAAGAAGATCCTAAAAGGAAATACAAAACAAACAAATGAGCTAAGCCACCATTATCGTGTTAAAAAAATAGATTTTATGCAATCTTCACTTTTGAACTAACCTTCCACTGATTAAGGGGGAAAGGTTGTGTTAATATTGTTTAATTAATTTTTTTATAATTTATGGAGCAACAAAAGACACATAACTTTCTCAGATATAACCCGTGTACATTTAAAGAGCAATTCTCAAATCTTTAAAGTGTAGAGATTTCGCTGATCAATTTATGCCACTCTTTAAATGATTCCAAATAGATTTCATTTTTTTTTTTACTCTTTTTATTTTTAGGTTTAATCACAAATTACACCTCAAAAGATCGTTCGAATCTTAATTTGTACCCTCATAAATAAAAAATATCAATTTACACCCTCAAAGATATAAATTTGTATCAATGCGCACCCGAAACTAACAGCCATCAGTTTATCGTCTAAAATTAATTGGGATATTTACACCTTGACACCCTCAAATTTATCACTTAATCATTTGGACCCCCTCACATTTAGAATATTACTCCGACACCTCCTGACGTTTGTTCACGTGAAACACATAACCCCTTATCGTTGATATCTATTAATACAACCATTAAAAAAATGATTTCATCATAATAAAAAATTATAATTTTCACACTACTCTTTATTTTTTGGGTCCGTTCTACTATAAAGTTCAAAATCAAGTTTATCATTTGAATGCCCAATATAATGCAGGTATTTATATAATATTATTTATATCTAATGCAATACATCACTTGAACAGAATTATTTGAATGCTCAATTGAGAGAACATTTTAGTCATATTTGGATTCTCAGGTGATGCTGGTGTAATATATCAAATGTGAAGGGTCTAGGTGATTAAGTGACAAGCATGAGAGGGTATAGGTGTAATTTATCCATTTAGTTTTAAACGGCAAACTGACGGTTGGTAGATTCAAGTGCGCATTGATATAAAATTCTATTTTTGAGAGTACAAATTAAAATTTTTTATCTTTGAAGGTATAAATTGAGATTCGAACAGATATTTCGAAATGTAATTTGCGATTAACCCTTATTTTTAAGTATTAAAAAAAAATATTGTCACATGTAATAAATAAGTTGGCCTTTGTTTATGATAAATTGATTCTTGAATTTGTACTTATAATGTTTCGCTTTGACCAATGTACGCTAACCATTGTCACATGTTAGATTTATCTGATTATATATATATCTGTGTGTGTGTGTATGTGTGTGTGGGGTATATTTATGGATTGCGGGGCGTACCAAAATTTAATTGGATTTAAAATCCAAACACGTACGACCTTACCTACTCGAATTAGTGTGAGGTCCTAAAATTGTGAATGTTCAAGCGATTGTAGCGAAGCATAAGACTACCTCTGAGTTTTTTTTCTATACCTTAGGGATCAAGGACTTTAAACAATTTTTTAACTAGCAACGTAATGGACTAGAACATAAAAAGAAACCTAGAATGTAAACTTGCAGATAAACTAAGTTTGGAAGTTAAAAAGGGCATTGTACTTAACATTAAATAAAAATGATA
Source organism: Ilex aquifolium (assembly GCA_951799425.1). Classification (NCBI taxonomy): domain Eukaryota; kingdom Viridiplantae; phylum Streptophyta; class Magnoliopsida; order Aquifoliales; family Aquifoliaceae; genus Ilex; species Ilex aquifolium. The sequence goes on from OX637407.1 coordinate 3,646,545, forward strand.
AAAATCACCAAAGTGATGGATTATAGGAAAAAATAAAGTTACTTGGAACTAAAAACAAATAAGTAGAAGAGAGGCAGACTCTCTATAGAGTTTGTTGTATTTGATCACGGATCTCTTCTCTATAGCTTTATCCTTGTTATTTATAAGGATGACCTTCAACTATCAAAGCAATCATTTTCGGCCATGATTGTAATTATGGCCTTTTTCCTTGAGATGTGCAGACGTGCACTGAATCGTCTCCAACTGACGGCTCATAATATCACGTCTCCCCACTTCTCGGGATTCTTAAATCTCACTTCCTTAACAATTATGTTAAGTATGGTCTCTCATAGACTCTTTCATAATCGTTGAATTGTTTTCACGTGTTAACCCTCAGATTTTACTATTTTAGGTGTAAACATTCCCCCCCCCCCCCCCCCCCAAAAAAAAATGATGTGAATGAACACTTCATATTCGGAGCATCATTTTGACTTTTTGAATTTAAGCTTTTGCTTCTACATTTGCCCTGCTTACCTATCATCCCGTTATTCGCCATGAAGCTTAGGGGTTGTGGCCAAGCTTCCACATGTAGGCTTTCAGTCTATTTTTCATCTTTTCAAATCTGAAAGTAACGACTGGCACCCAATTTGTCATTACAACGGTTCGTTCTTCGCGCCTATATAACCTGTCCTCAGTCTTGTCTTTTTATCATTATTTTGACCTTCTTTTCTTCTTTTCCAAAGGAGCACCCTCATACCGTTGCTCTTGAAGTGGCTCTTTCACGAGTACAAGATGCTCATGTTATTCTTCGTACTTTTAACCCGCTCTCTAAGTCTTTTTTGGCGGAGATGACTTCGGGCCTGCTTTCAAAGAGATCCCTCAGGACGATATCCGACGTATCTACCCCGACTCTTATATGTCTCTTCCTTTTAAATTTCAAGAGGCCCTTCAATGGTCAAACTGGCAGAGTGGCAACCTTGTCCGTGCATGTAAGGCCCTTTCCCACGATTGGATATCATTGGTTACTCATGCTAAGGTGGCAAAGGGTACTCTATGGCGTCGTCTTGGCATTTATGATGCTATAGAACTTAGCATTATCACGATGCCTATTGACAAATCGCTACTTAGCGCCGCTCTCTTATTTTGGTCTGTGGCGAACAATGTCTTTCACTTTTATTTTGGCATGATGGGCCCTACGGTCTCTGAAATATCTGCACTCCTCAACCTTACTCCGTTTGGGGCCGAGGCTAATGCTTTCCTTACTTATACTGAAGCGAGCTACATTTTTCTAGCTGATGTGCAGAATAAGCCGATTACTACCTATTCCCTCTTTATTATGGCCTGTCATGGCTCTTCAGTATCGGACAAGGAACACATTTTGTTTGTACTTTACTAGCTCAACTAGTTCTTCTTCTGCACATCGTCATACAAAGTAACTAAGGAATATATTATGCTGCCGATCAATCTGGCCGCGAGAGCTTCCTATGCCCTTGCTACTGTAATGCTTGTCCACCTTTATCGTGGGATATGGTGGTAGTGAGGATGAGTAAAGGCTAAGACCCCCTCTAGGTACTTCAACTATGGCTTCGCACCTATTTCTTAGAGTTTTCAATCCCGCCTACTGACAATGCCTCTTTTTTACGGCCATTTATTTTCCCACGGCCCCTTCTAAAGAGCAATCCTTTATAGACTGATTTTCTTATTTGTACAACTTGAACAACTCACGACCTATTTGGATGGTATTTTCCCAGAACTGGGGGTCAAAATGGTTCCTTTACAAACTTGGGGAGGCTTTGCCTAATGCTACTTCTTCTCATGAAGATGTCTGGTTCTCTTATCTCTGCCCTCATGATTTGCATTACAGCCTAGGGTCGTCTTATAGTGCCAATGCTCACTATGGCATCGAGGTTTACATGCCTCAACAATTTGCCCACCAGTTCAGCTTGGTGTAGCAAATTCCTTACCCTTTCGCCCGCACTCTCAATACTTACCTTACCAATCGGCCTAACTTGGCAGATGTTAATGTTCGGGAGGTCGCCCATCACAACTCCCTTGCCTGCCGTTCCTTCCATATGAACTCTTTGATCGAGACATTTGATGTCTTGAAGATTTTCAAAGCTTGGTTGAAGCATTATATTTCTTGGCAGTTTGATAGTGACATGACCTCCGTTTTCCACCATATAAACTTCCCAACACATATCTAGACGTCTCCTAGGGCAGGCCTAGTCCAGATTTCTCCCTCTGCCTCAGTTCAGTCTGCGGTTGTTGACCTTGATATTGTGTCTTTCGCGGATTTGGATTCCTCAATTATTCCCTCTTCTCCACAAAGTCCTTGCCATAAGACAAATGGTGATGCTCTTCCATAGTTCCTCCTATGTCCACCTCACATGCTTAAGTCAATGAGGGACATGATTATGAAGATGATGCCCCCCTTGTGCTTCGTGTTCGCCAACATGACGGAACTTTTTTGTCTGCGTCCATCTCCATCGGCGCATAAGCCTCGCAAGAACCAATTTTTGCGAACCTTGAGCCCCTCAGGTCAGATAATGTTCCTATCTCTATGGCCTCTTCAATGACCATAATCGACTTAATTCCCCCAACACCCTATTTCAATAATATATCCATTGATGTGACAGATGATGTCGAGATTATGGACCTTGAATAGGAAGATTCAACCCTTAGGCAAGAACCTCTTGATCTGCCGAAAAGGTCATATTGTACCTTTGGCTGCTGAGACTATCCAAGTCGCAACCCCAACCTAGACCGCTTTTCTATCTTCAATTACCATTCCTCCATCTAAGACTGACTTGTCTTCTGTTCTAGATTCTCTAAAATTTTGCCTTTCCTTTCGACCTATCTCCTAGAATTCAAGGTTAATCTTGAATCGCAACTTTGAAAGTCATCGCAAAAATGGCATTGCTGGTCATCACTGCCCACCTCGCCATTCTGGTAGATGAAGTAAATCTTCTTTAAGGAGTGACTTCACTCAATCAGGTTGCTGGCCGCCTCACCTTTTATTGTTGAAAAAGACCACCAGGCACTAATGCATTTGGCTTATGAGCTTTTGGCCATCCTTCAAAAAGCAGGGCTATTGTATCAAAAACGTCAAGACTGCCTTGCCATCATCCATGATAAACGAGAATAATTGTACTTGTTTTTTCATTTCCCATATGACAGTTGACATGATTGTGATTTAATTGGCATTTATTACCATTTAAATCATATCTTCGTCGTTTGATCCTTGTGCATACATTCAGGCACTTTGACTGTCTTAGAAAATGATGCTTTATTCTCCTCCCATTAAACTTCCATAAATGTTGGCTATTTTCGAGGTGAGGCCATTAATATATTCAAATTCATCATGGCCTATAAATATCCATGAAGTGCTGGGCAATTTGGAGCAAACCAGATACTTTTCAAGGATGTCTCATTTCTTATGGCCATGTTTTGTTTCCCTCCTTTGATCTTTAGATTTACTGTAGGATGAGTTTTCTCAGCACCCATCTGGAATGGGGAAGTAGAGAATAAGGAAGGTCTGCAAGTTTGGGAAGTTTCTGATTGGCAGAGGCGCGTGTCAAAGGTCTATACTCTGCCTCATGAACCCAGGCTTTCTCTTCCACATCTGCTCATTTCTTTGTCTCTGACGTGCAAGTTGTCATCTTCAAACTAGGATGACAAACTTCCAAAAACAAGCTATTTTGACCCAGCACATCATTTTATTTGTATTATACAAATTGTATTCAGTGAACTTGTATAAAATTCTATGAATAAAACTTTTAAATTTATTCATCCATTTCCATCTTGTTGTTGCATTTCTTATAACTATTGAATGTTAAGACGAATCCCATAATAGTCATTAGCCTGCCCTAGGCTGCTGGCCATGACCTCTTATCTTTAAAGGTCTTATTCGCATTTCACGGTCTCCCAGACCATCAGTCTATAGGCCTTTAAGAAGTGTCCATTAATGGAGTGATTATGACACTCTCTATCCAAGTCTTTTAAGTGGTAAACACCAACTTTCTTAATTTCTAAGACTTCAAACGACCTTGCCTAGTTGGCAGACCATTTTCCAAATCTTTGGTCATTAAGCCCTAAAGACAACCTTGCCTTCTATACCAAGTCACCTACTCCAAAAGTCTTGTTTTTTACTCTTCTATTGTATGCCCTGGAAGCCCTTAGCTTTTGCACCATTATGCAATCTAAAGTTCCCAACCGCACTTCATCTAAGTCATCAAGCTCGATCATCATGGCTTCATTGTATTCAATAGGACTTAGGTTATGTTGAAAAGCCACTCGCAACAACTTTACGGTAATCTCCATAGGCAAGACCGCGTTGTGCTCGTAGGTCAACTTGAATGGTGTAACTCCGGTGCTGGACCATTTGGATGTTTTGTACACCCATAGTATTTCTGATAGTTTATCATGCCAACCCCTTGGATTGTCTTCTATCATTTTAGCAAAAATTTCCTTCATCACTTTGTTGGTAGACTAAAAAATTTCTTTATGCTTTGTATGGGGTTGAATGAATGATGTTGAAACCATATTCCTCTACAACACCCCTAACTTCGCTTCCTGCAAATACTGTTCTTTTATCGGCTACTTTGTTTTGGGGAAGCCTAAATCGGTGCACTATGTTTTTTAATCATTCGAATGATGTCAGTTTGATTGACAGTTCCCATTGGGATGCCCTCTACCCATTTAGTGTAATAATCGGTGGCCAAAATGATTAAAGAATGTTGTCTTGTAAACAGGGAAAAAAACCTTCCAATCAAATCCATGGCACATGCCCTAAATGGCCATGCCTTTATTATGGGTTGCATCTGTATTACTAGCGCCCTCTAGATAGGTCCATGGCATTGCCATGCCTGGCTTCACGACTTCTTTGGTCTTCCTATACTTATCTTGGCCCTAGAACTTCAACGGCCCTCCTCCTTCATCATACAACCAAACGTCAGTCATATGGACGTCGTCTACAGATAGGGTCTGATCGGCCTCTACCATCTGTAAGTCATCGAGGTTTCATAGTACCAGTTGCTGATGAAGGGTTGATGGGATGCACTCACTTAAATGGATCCAATCTCGAGCCAAAAGAGCATTGTAGGACACCATTGTGTCAATTACAAAGAAAGGAGTGCTATTGATCTTGCTACCAATGGCCAATTCAAGGGGTAGGATTCCTACCATCTTGTTGATTCCTCTTGTGAATTTGCTTACTGTAAAGTTAATGTGGACCAGATCTTCCTCCTTCCTACCCAACTTCTTCATGGTAGCTGTGGGTAGAATGTTGACGGCTGCTCCATTGTTTATCTGGACCTTGTTGAAAGGCTTCCCCTCTAAGTGTGCCTGGATGTATAGAGGCTTCAAGTGCAGGGTTATGGGACGCGTAGGTTTGTTAAACGACCATCCTCTCGGGCCACTAACTATGATCTTCTTGTTTTACTCTAACTCCTGTGTAGGGCCATTCTTAGGAGAATGCTCCATTTAGAATTATACCACGGCAACATTGTCTAGGAATGTTTATCCCGGAGCCTCAACATCCCTATCCAAGGACCTTGATTGTTGGCCTGAAGTTTTGAAGGATGTTGACAACAACCCAAGAGCTTTGAGCAATACTAAAGGCTCCAGAGAGCCAAACTGGATGGAATTTCCTCCATCACTATTGTCTTCAGCCGTAGAGTCTTCTTTCTTTCTCCCCTTACATGTTTCTGGAAGAATGTTGAGTATGGCCTTCAAATGTTCTACCATCTTCCGCACCATTCTTTCTGCGATATCTTCCTCGAGTGAGGAGACGAGCTCCACCTTCATCTTCCCTGTTTCCTTAGTCATGGCTTTCTTTGAAGTCAGTTGTGGAGGTGGAGAGAGACCGAATCGGGACCTGATAACCCCCATCTAATGATACTGCCACTAGAAAGTTTCTTGCGCTTCTTGGGTGTCTAGCTCCTGGAAGTCCTCCCACTTCCATAACTCCGCCTAGACACGTTGCTTCTTGCGTTTCTGGGTTCTGGATAACGGTCGTGGCTGATGATAATAAGGGAACTTCGGATGTTGGGCCACGTACCTACGACATTCCAATAGCTCTATTAGCTTTATCATCTTGGGTTGGTACCGATAACCCTTAACGCGAATGGGTTGATCAGGCATCAACCTTATGGCGAATTCTTCGTGGCTTGTCCCAAGCTGACCTCATGATGGCTCTAGTAAATCCCTATCATGCTATTTTTAGCTCAGCCTCATGAACTTGCCTGGTCGATCTTCATAATCCCGCTTAGGTAGCGGCCACTCACTTGGCTGCTCCTAGTGGGTGCCCTTGTAATGCCACCTCTTTCGCGACTTCCGTCTACTTTTTCCTCGCTCCTCCTTGTTTGGAACGATTTTGTAGTAAACCTTGCACTTGGGGCATAGACCATTCTTGACCATGTCAAGCTACTCCTATACTCCAGTTGAAATGACAAACTTGCTATGAAGGTCCTCCTCCAAGGCAGAATCATTTTGGGGAGTGGTGTCCTTTTCGCCCTTAGTCCTTTTCGCCCTCAAAAATTCGATCTGGTTCCCAGAGATTCTGGACCTAGCCCCATGTATGAGTGGGATAAGTGACAATTCCCCAGTTTACCGACTTTATGGAGTGATAGTTCACTTGGATGTCATGAACGCTGCGTTTTCTGGTCACTATGTGTGCTATGTTATGAATATTCAGAACAAATGGTTCAAGATTGATAATAGTAGAGTATGTTCTATTGCAGATCTGCGAATTCAACTTCGACCGGAAGAGAGAGAGAGAGTGGGTGTGTTAGGGCAAAAAAATACATAACATGTGTCCTTAATAACCCAAAAAAATTGCTTCTGGATATATTAACAAAAAAGATTCTCATATTATATTTGGTTTTAATTTTTACTTTTTTTAACTTTTGAATTTTTGGTTTTTAATATTATGGGTTGGATCATGGGCCTGACAAATCCTTTAGACAATTAAGTGGAATTTGAAAGACGGTACAAAAATTTGGACTTAATTGAGCTAAACTACATTAAGGAAACTTATTTGACCCTAAGTGCATTTTTTTGAAAAAAAAGACTAAAAGGTCATTTATTACTCTATTATTCTCTCTCACCATTACTCTCTCACTCCCTCTTCCTTATTTTCTCTTTATCTATCTCTTTCTCTCTCACATTGATAATTTATTTTTTTGTCAAATATGTAAAGATTTAATTTAATTTTTTTAACTCTCTCCTCTATTTTTTTTGTCTTTATTTCTCTCCCCCTATTTTCTCTCACTGTTACTCTTTCCCTCCTTATATCAACGTTAGAACAACACAATTACACCAATCAGTTATAATTACCATATTTTACACCAAACAGTTACTCATGTGTTATAATAAACTAAACAGTTACACTAAACAATTACACGAAATTACAACATTAACCCAATTTGTCATTCAATTTTTTACATAAACCAAAGAGTTGCACCATTTAGTATCACCACATGGTTACCATCATACCAAATTTGGTGTATATAATTGGTCTAATTATGTCGTGATAATAAATGGTGCAACTCTTTGGTTTATGTATACAACTGAATGAGAAATTGAGTTGGTTTCATAATTTTGTGTAATTGTTTGGTGTAATTGTTTGGTTTATTAGAACACATAAGTAATTGTTTGGTGTATTATAGGACAATTGTAACCAATTGGTGTAACTAATTAGTATAATTGTGTTGTTGTAACGTTGATATAGAGAGAGAAAATAAGGATAGAGAGTAACAGTGAGAGAAAATAGGGGAGAGTGAGAGATAGAGAGAGAAAATATGAGAGATAGATGAAAAAATTAAATCAAATCTTTAAATATTTGAAAAGAAAATAAATTATCAATGAGAGATAAGAACGAAAATAGAGAAGAGATAGGGAGAGTAACGGAGAGAGAGAGAGATTGAGAGAAAATTGGGGAGAGAGAGTAATGGAGAGAGAGGGAGAGAGAGAGAGAGAGAAATGGAGAGAAAATAGGGGAGAGAGAGATGGAGAGAATAAAAATTATGCAAAATTTAAAGAATGGTAAGTAAGTAAAAAATTCAAATGTTATTTAAATTTTGTACTTAATCACAAGAAATTTTATTAAAATTGAACTAAATAGAATAAAATACTTATCCATATATTTTCTCTCAAATAAGTTTAAAAAATGTACCCACACCTAAAAAACCGAACAATTAAATCATTATGTCCAAACTAATTGTAATTTTTTTTAGACACAACCACCCTTTTAAATCAAGAAGGGCTACCTGGAGGAGGAACCAGACTTTGTCCCTTCGTCGCTATCGTTGATTTTTGTGATATTATTTGGTCCTATTTTCTTTCCAATTTTATCCTCTGTTGGATTGTTAGTTCTGTTGAGACTAAAAATTTCCTATCGTCTTGGTCAAATCAAACATGTTTAATTTCATTTAGTTCAGGATATTGAGTAATGTGCTTGTAGTTTGGGATATTATATCGCATGAGATCCTTCATTTTTACCAAAATAAAAATAAAAGAGAAAATGTTCAGGGTGCTTTGTCCTCTATTAATTGGCCTTTTTTTATTTTTAATTGGTATTTCATTACTTACATATCATCGTTTTCTGTTGGGTCAGTGCTTTGTATGGCTTGCTTTTGTATAATGCATTATGCAATCAATAAAATTGGGATTTTGTCCAATTTTTTGTGGATTTTAAGTGTGTTTTGGGTTGGTTATTTGTGAATTTTGTGGTCTACATTGGGTTGGTAATTAGGAGATATCACACCAAGAAGATATTGCGAGTAGTCTTGAACAATTTTAAAAAAAGTTATTGTGATTGTGTGACTGTTATTGTGATTGTGTGGTTGTTATTGTGATCGTGTGACTGTCAAGTTCACGTTATTGTCTAGTTCCGTAGAATTTTAATAGTGAATGTGGTTGTTACTGTGATCGTGTGACTATCTAGTTCACGTTATTGTTTAGTTCTATAGAATTTTGACAGTGATTGTGTCTGTTATTGTGATCGTGTTGCGGTCTAGTCCACCAACACTCTATGCTTTAACTCTACTACCTTTTATAGCACCTCTATTCCCAACCATTACCCCTTACACCCCACTCATACAAGACATTGTTGTTACTGTGATAGTGACTGTTACTATGTTGTTGTTATTATTACTGTTTCGCTGTTACTGTTACTGTCCATTTCGTAATATAGTTTTTATGTCATTAAGGGTAAATTAATTTTTATGTCTTTAATTGTCCTTTTTTGATCATAACGCACATTGTCCTTTAATTGTCCTTTAAGCTCTAAAAAATAACGCACGTCTTTATTGACCCAAATGTCCACAAATGTAGACCGACTTCCAAAAAAAACTCTTAAATTTTTTTTGGGCTAACAATATACCTAAAATTATGGTACTTTAAAAAATGTGGAACCTAAAATTCAGGTTTTATTAGCCTTGAGTAGAGGTTGGGCGGGCCTTGCTCTCTTCTTGTTTTCAAGAGGACGTATTTTGTTCTGAAGAGAAAAACATAACTTGATCGCCTGAGAATTGAATCTACAACAGGCATATGTTTTCAGAACACACCAAGCATTTCCTCTCGTTGGAGTTCTCCCAAGGATGGGCTGAGCATCTATCTCTCCTTATCTCCCTTCTACTGTCGCACAATGCATGCAATGTTATCTACTCGAGCGACTGACCATGATTCCGTTGGATCGACCAAGTGTCATAATTATGTATGCGTGAGAACCATTATGCTACTGTCCCTCCTCATATCATGCATGTCCTGCATAATTTCCACAATTATTGGGGGAAGGTTAGAGCTTGCAAATGGTCCACCATCTTGCACACAAATTATCCCTGCTAGGAAGCACGGATCCTTTTCGGAACGGTGTTGTAGTTGTGTTGAACACGTTTTCGATACAGTTGGAAGTGTCTTGAATAGTGACCTAGTCGGACACGGTCAGAACATCATTAAGATACGGCAAATTTTTTTTTTTTTTCAAAAAAAAAAAAACCTACTGTTAACTATCAAAAGAGATGTGATTTCTATTTTTTTAATGCAATTTTTGTTATGTAACTTATATACTATGAATGTTAATGGATATAATAATGTTTGATGAAAAATGTGGATATTTATTTTGATATATTTTAATTTTAATCAAAATATTAATAATTTTCGGTCTTATTATTAAAATTGTTATAATATATGCTTTAATTTTAATATATTATAACTCTATTATTATTTAATCAAACTCAGTTAATGTTAATGTTAGGTCAAGGTCTCACACACACACACACATATATACGGGCGGCTGGGAGAGAGAGAGAAAGAGTTTAAGCATATTTTTTGAAGTGGCAAGTGGTCGCCAACAATGGGGACCCAACAGTCTACTGATTTTTATCTTGTGCTTCTTCCCATGGTGAATTTTTCAGTGATCCCTCCCAAACAAACTTGAATAAATAGGAAAAAGGAAAATGAATTTTATTATGATTGGCTTATGGTTTGTGACATGTAGTGATATACTGTCCAATAATTTTATAATATGTCACATGTAAACTAGATTTGAGGCCTAGCACGTGAATATTTTTTTTAATAATTAGGGCTCTCGTACAATATTAAACAACAATATACTCAAAAAGCTTAAACTGTTTGAGATGGTGTAATTTAAGTATTTATACTTCAACATAATATGTTATTAGGTCATGTCAACCGCCACAATATTAAATCAGCTTATTATATCTCAATAACGTTGATTTAAGTAAAATACATGCATGTGTGCTTACACGTACTCTTTAATTTTTGAATAAACAAAGAATGGGCCTTGTAAAAAAGCTGTTGATGGTTACTATAATCTTTAGGCAGAAAGATGATGTCTTTAGGCTCGTATTAGAGAACAGAAAGCAGATTACTTTTGCTAACATTTGCAACTGGTCTGAAAACTTATTATTTTAGTTATTTCTCACCAAAAGCTTCACTAGGTTTTGTTTGGAAAGGCTACCTAATGCGTATACCATTATTCAATAAAAAGTGTTCAATATTAAATGCCATATTTTTAAACTCCACCCACTCAAGGAACTCAATAAGATATGTAGGGAGAAGTTTTGTCTTTACTAAGGAAGCAAAAGGCTACAATTGAGTGGGCATACTAATATTAATTTACATAAGTAAAAATCAGTTAGTTTTTGCCAAACAACAACATTAATTCTTTGTTTGGCTAGCCGGAAAACATGCGAGCTCAGTAGCCTTAAGACAGCTTTGGATGTCCTCCAATATGTTTGGGGCTTGGCTTGCTGATTTTCTTGGCTATTGCGACTTTAATATGATATTGGATAAAGTATAATTGAAAAATTATGCGTTAGTACAATCTCACGATTTATTAAAACTTCAAGTATAAGCACTGAATCTTTAAGGCTCTAAGGACATGTGTTTGTAACATGAGGTGTGTGGTCTCAAGTTGTTACTTTTAAACTTTTTAATAATAAGAATACCTTTATCTTTGTTGCTTAGAATAACCTTATCTTAATTATTATATTTATGAGTCTCCTTTGGAGAGAGATACATATAGATTGCTTGACCTCTAAAGTGGGTAAATAATAAAATGGGTTCCAATCGTAGGAATATATCGTTTAGTAACTCGGTCGATTACCGAGGTCATCTTATCAGGGAAAAACGGTTGCAACTCAAATGATGACGAGTAAAACGAAAAATAAAATCCTTGAATTTTGAAAGTGTTTAGGAAATCAATGAACTAAGAAACAATATTTGAAAGAAATCAGACAATCTTTAGTGCTCATCTCACTGCAAATTGGAATTTGAACCTAATTTATAACTTACTCAAGATTGTAATCAAATGCTCTTGAATGGAAAATATTCAACTTAGAATCAAGAAAACAACAAATGTGTATTTAAATTAATTGAATTAATTGGTGAAAGAATTATAGTCAAGTTGATTGCAGTGATTCCAAGAATTATTCGTGCCAAACCTAATTATCTATGGATAAGCAAAGAAATATACACATCAACCATGTTTCCAAAATCAAATTGTTCAATCAATAAAATAATTTTAACATGGTAAACCCTAGTTAGGTCAAACTAACTATTCATGGATGAGAATTCCTTATCCGATCATATCGGAATTTACTCACTCATTGCAAAAGTAAAACTAGAAGCAATTATTGAAGACATAATCATAAACAAAATAGAAACTGAACTTGAATTGAAATCAACAAAATAACTTGAACTGAAATTGAAATTGCAAACAATTACAAGAAGTAGAATCAACGTATTCCTTCTTGCTGGAATCAAAAGACTAAAAAAAAAAATATTTTGGAAATATAAAGAACTATAAGCAAAGAACATGTAGAAAACCTAAAGAACAAAACCCTAGTTTCTAAGGTTGGAGAAGAAAAGAAACAGGTAAAGAATAATAAAAGATTGATTGATGCCTTCTCCCTTGCTTAGCCTTGATATTAATAGGAAATATTGGCTGATTTGCCTTTTATTTTTCCAACAATAGGATGATTTAAAAGACCCCAACTGATTTCTTTCCAAAAGAGTTCTTGTCAGCATCAAACGCTGAGGAACCAGTAGGAAGCAGGTCCAAACCTACCGGTAGAAAAGTTAGTGTTTTATATGAACTAGTAGCTCTTCAGAGCTACTGGTGCAACTGCTCTCTATTTTGAACCTACTGGTAGGAGAGTAATAATCTACTACTAGCAAAGTTTCTGTTTTGCTTTAACTGGTAGAACTTCACAGCTACCAATAGAACCTCTATATGTTGCCTGATGAATCGGTAGAACCAGCCTTTTTTTTGAATTTCTATTGTAATGTTGCTGGTTCAAATCTTGGCTCACCTAGCTCATTACCAAAGTCTTCCAAAGTATAAAATCAATGTAAAACCCTTGTCTTTACATTAATTCACATGCAACCACCAAGATTTCCTATAAAACAAAAAACTAAATTAAACCAAGATAAATAGATAACAAACAAAGCTAAGATGAATGATACGAGACATAAAATATGCAATATTATACACTCATCATACCCCCAACTTAGGCTTTGCTAGTCCTTTATCAAACTAGAAATAAAACAAAAATAAAAATCCTTACATTACACTTACAAATTTCAAAGCATAATCCAAATAATCAACATCATAAATTGAAATGCATATGCTCAAAGACCCCAAGACACACATTGCAATCAAGAAAACTTAATATATATTTGTATTTTGCTTTTGGGTACAAAAACCAAAATGTAATAGCCTCCCTAAATCCTAAGGTTCTTCTACTTAGGCTATTACTACCCAAAAAGACATCCTAAACTACTAAAACCCAAATACTTTCCTAAAAACAAGATAATCAAAAGAAAATCCTAAAAGTAGGATCCTGTGGTCAATTGTCACTCCGAATCAAAAGAAGCATCCTCCTCATCCTTATCTCCATCATCATCCCTAGAAGTGTTCCCCACTACTACTCCCCTCAGCAACACTAAGCGGTGTAGCAGCAATGGGTCACGATCCTACCGAGACTGTAGTAGGATATGCAGCTGTAGGTGCTAGAGCCATCCCTGGAGGTGTTATTCCTGGTATCAAAACCTCAAACATCCTCGTACAAGTCTAAAGCAGTCATCCATCTTCTCCTTTAACCTACTCTGTGATGCTTCACCACCCGCATATCACTCTCAATACCTCCTAGCCTCTCCTCCAACTTACTCACTATCTGATGCACTGTAGCACTAGAGGTATGAGTTGTCTCAATAGCAGAGGTAGTAGCAGTAGTAGTACGCTTCGACTTGCTCCCATAACCACCAACCTTAGACATTATCGAGCTTTTCCTCTCTCCACAGCTGCTAATAGGTCCAAGCTCAGGAGGGAAAAGCTAGTCTGATGTTGTTTTCCTCACCCCAGCACTATGACAAAGCTTCGTTACCATATTACCAAAGGGCATGTTCCCCTTCGGCTTCCTCGTAGTGGAGTAGTCTCTCAATGCACCCCATATAATCAAGGCTTTATCAATCCTCGACCTTACCATGATCTCAAACAACAACACAATCTTAGCCATCCCAGGCTTCTTCTCAGACCCCTTAGGGTAGACATTGTAATTGAGGATCTTGTTCATCAACGAGTGCTCGTCTTCCAAGTTCCCATGTATAAAAGTGCCCTTGAAGTACTCGGCCCTATCATACATCTCCTTGACATGCTCAGAAGGTTCCTTCACTGCAAACTCCGCATGTGGGTAATCAATCCCAGATGGGTCAGGCCTCTTATAGCCCAAATACTTTGCTATCTTCATGCGGAGTGACCTCAATCACCTTCCGTCAGACTGTGGTCCTCAGAAACATCAAGTCAACATCAACTACAGTTAATCCAGTGTAGAACTCAGGGTAGAAAAAATAATATGTACCCCTCAACTAGCTTGAAAAAATACTCAAGGCCACAATCAGTAATTGCCTGAACATGTGCATTCTTCCCAAAGCTATTCGCATCCACCATGCACTCACACATCACTCCCTTCTTCTCTATTATCTCCTTGTAACCTGTCTTCTTTTGCTTCTTAGGCACAATAGATGGCTCGGGCTCAGATTTAGATTCGACGACCTTTAGCTTCCCTTTCCCCTTAGCCGTTGTGTAAACCCCCACATAATAGAACTTGTACCAACTATGTTTGATATACAAATGTATGATGTATAAGTTTGGGTTGGTTTTGGAATGGGTTTGGAATGGATTGGAAATGAAAAACAGGTGAAAAAGGCAATCCGAACAAACTGTATCGGTACAGCGTACTGGTACCCCGATGTCCCGAGAGCCGTACCGGTACAGCGTACCGGTATTGTCGGTAAAAATCAAAAATTTTAAAACAGTAAAATTCGGGATTGGGCTGAGTTTAAAACACATTTTTATCATATTTTCTTCTATTCTTTCACGCCACTCTCACCCCAAACCTCTTAGAACCCTAGGGGAAGATAAAAGGAAAAAAAGAAAAGGGAGGAAGGAAGTCTCTAGAGCTTGGGTTGTTGCTTGAAACTCTTGATTTATGATAGGGGTTTCTTCTTATTCTCTTACATTGAGGTTAGGGCTTATATATATGTATTCTTTTGACTCTAAATCCTATATGTATGCTATAAAATCCTTGATTCATGATATTCTTGTAAATATTACCATGTTTTGGACAATGATATGGTGGGATAACTATTAAATCTCTTTTCTTGACTTAAAACCCTAGTTTTCAAGAGAAATAGATTTTTCTCTTGATTCTTCATTTTTCCTCGATTTCAAAACTTTAGTACTTTGTATTGAATAACAAAATGGTATTGTGGATGATATCTTGTATATTTTCTTAAATGGTTCTATGGTAATACTCCATATGAAAGTTGGGGATTTTTGGATTTGTTTGTGACGTGAGGAAATTGGTTGGGTATTATATCTCTTGTGGATGTTCGGATGACCATGGGTAGCCGTTGACCGGGTATCGTAGAGTGGGTAGATGCGTTTCTTACTCCGTACGGGTTTGAATTTTTCCTACCACTCGTAGTGGGGTTGGTGCCTTGTGAGGGCCAAACCACTATTCGCTCACGGGTGCCGTGGTAGAGGGTTAGTATACTATTCCTGGATTGGATTCGTCACTGCCATGTGTTGGTATACGCCTTTCCTAAAGTTGTATATCCTTGAGAGGATTGGGTGTCTGTGTGTGGGTCAGGATATTCTCGATGTGTTTATTCATGCGATATCATACATCATACTTGAGATACATAATGTTGTTGAAGATACAAGTTGTGGTTTGAAATACATTGTGAGCTATGGTTTATTGTGCCAATGGTTGGCTATGGTTTATGGTGATTTGTTGGAATTGTTCGTTTTGGAAATTGGTTTTACTTCTTCATTTACTTCATTGATATTGCTTAAACTTGAGATCGGATAAACTGTCACTGTTTTCTTTCAAAAGTTATATATGATAATTGTGAAATGAGACCGACTTGTTTTATATATTTCTAAACCTTGTTTGAGTTTAGGAGGATTTTCCTACAGAGCTTAGTGCTCACCCCCTACAAACAATATACTTTTCAGATTTGTGTGCAGAGGAAGAGCTCGGAGTTGAGGAGTTGGTAGCATGGGAAGCTCAAGTGGATAGACATGTGGACCCGGAGGGGGATGTTTAGATTGTGCTTTTCTGTTCTAGACTAGGAGACACATTTTGAGATAATGTTCATGTTAGTATTTTTGTTATTCCGCTGCAAGATAATAGTTGACATTCTTTTAGGTATATTTGCCATAGTTGGAATATTCTTTTTGGGGATGTAAAGGCCATGGTTTGGCCTATGCTTTTCAATGATGTTGTAGATATTATAGATGATGAAGGAATTTTTCTTTACCAATGGATGGACGGTAGACGTGGACGTGGACGTGGTGGCCAAGCACACCCACCACCACCACCACCACCACCACCTCCAGATGCCATGAATGGCATTTATCAATGTTTAAGGGAGCTAACCACTCTGGTACAACACCAAAATGGAAACAACAACCACAATGGTGGGGTTCATCCCTTAGCTCAGGTGCCGGGCAACGGGGACGAAAATCGAAGGATGGTAGTTCTTCGAGAATTCTTACGCCAACAACCACCTACCTTCCAAGGAAGCTCTAACCCCGTGGATGCAGATAGATGGATTCGCCATGTGAAGAAGATGTGTGATGGCATGGGAGTTGCCGAGGAACACGGATGCTCTTACTTGGGAGGAGTTTGATCAAATCTTCCAAGACAAGTATTTCCTTGAATCGGTCCGAGACAAGATGAGTGCAAATTTTCTCGCTCTACGACAGGGTAGCATGACGGTGACGGAGTATGAGGGAAAGTTTGATGAGCTATCCCGTTATGCCACGGAGTTCATATCTACCGAGGCCAGGAGGGCCAAACGCTTTGAGCAAGGCTTGAGACCTGCCATCAGGGAGAAGCTTGTGGCTCTCAAGATCCGGGACTATAGGGATCTTGTTGACAGAGCTGCACTAGTGGAGAGAGACACTAAGGACAACCAGAGGCGACAGAACTTTATGAGGGGAGGTCCGATCCGGATGGGTGCTAGTGGTAGTGGAGTGCAGAGGGCGGCACCATACCGTCGTCTAGACCAAGCGGGTGGATAGAGATTCAGATAGATCGAGGAGTTGGAGGCGTACCAGAGAGAGCAGACACTGATCCACGTCAATGCTTCGTATGTGGAGGTTTTGGGCACTTAAAAAATAACTGCCTATTATTTTCAACAAAGACCAATCAAGCAGCAGGACAAGTAAATGCAAACAAGCCACTCCTACAGAAGCCGCTACATCAGAGACCGTTAGGAGCTCCAGCCCCAGCCGGTGCAAATCAGGGAAGAGTGTTTGCTTTGACCCAGCCGGAGGAAGAAATTTCCAATGCAGTTGTGGAAGGTATCGTGCTTCTTTATAATTCTTGGGCCCAAATTTTATTTGATCCCGGTGCGACTCATTCATTCATACGCACTACATATGCTCTTAATTTGGGATTATAATTTGAGAAGTTAGAACATGCTTTGAGTATTGTCATGCCTACGGGAGAACGGTTGGATACAAAAAGGGTGTGTAGAGGTTACGTGCTTCGAATTGGGGAGCAAGAATTGATTGTAGATTTGGTTGCGTTAGACATAAAGGGGTATGACATAATATTTGGGATGGACTTGTTGTCCACTTTCCGTGCGGTAATGGATTATTTTCGCAAGCGGATTTCATTTCAATTACCGGGAGGGGTAGTTTTCAGTTTCATGAATGATCGAAATTCTTCCCATCCATTCCCTACTACGGGTAGTAGATTCTTAAAAGCTAAGGCGGGGAGTCATTTGAGTTTCTTAGCTAGCTTGATGGGAGATGATCGGGATATATCCCAACCGGACGTGGTATTGATAGTGTCGGATTTTCCAGATGTCTTTCCAGATGAACTACCCGGGTTACCCCCACACAGAGAGATCGAGTTTGCAATCGATCTATATCCGGGAACCGAACCCATATCCATTGCTCCTTATAGGATGGCACCCTTGGAGTTAAAGGAGCTAAGGAAGTAGTTAGACCATCTGTTGACTATTGGGTTATCCGTTTAAGCACTTCACCTTGGGGAGCCCTAGTCCTCTTTGTGAAGAAGCATGACGAGACACTTCGGCTATGCACATATTACTGAAGGTTGAATCGGGTGACAGTGAAGAATAAATATCCGTTGCCACGAATCGATGATTTATTCGATCAACTGAGGGGTTCTAAGTATTACTCCAAGATTGATCTTCGCACAAGATATCATCAACTACGGATCAAGGAGGAGGATATTCCTAAGACAGTTTTCCGTACCAAGTATGGTCATTTCGAATATACGGTAATGCCGTTCGGACTGACTAATGCTCCTGCAGCCTTTATGGATTTGATGCACAGGGTATTTCGGCTGTATCTAGATCAGTTTGTTATCGTGTTTATTGATGACATATTGATTTATTCACGGACACAAGGGGAACATGAACGTCATCTCTCGATTGTGCTATAAACATTGAAAGAGCATAAGTTGTATGCTAAGATGAGCAAATGCGAGTTTTGGATGAAGGAAGGGAAATTCCTTGGCCATGTTGTGTCAGAACGAGGCGTAGCTGTTGACCCCGCAAAGATTGAAGCAGTGATGAAATGGGAACCACCAAGGAATGTGACCGAAGTACGTAGTTTCCTGGGATTAGCAGGCTACTACCGGAGGTTTGTGGAAGGGTTCTCAAAGCTCGCGATGCCAATGAATGACCCGCCTCACCAAGAAGGGGGAAAGGTTCTTGTGGACTCAAGCGTGTGAACAAGCCTTTCGCACTTTGAAGGAGAGGTTGACAACAGCTCCTGTCCTCATTATTCCTAGCAGTGGGGAAGGATACGATGTTTACACCGATGCTTCGTTACGAGGGTTAGGATGTGTGCTAATGCAAGGAGGCAGGGTAGTCACTTATGGATCGAGACAACTAAAGGTTCATGAGCATAACTATCCCACTCACGACTTAGAGCTCGCCGCTGTGGTCTTTGCTTTTAAGTTGTGGAGGTGTTACCTGTATGGAGAAAATTTTCAAGTGTTTTCTAATCATAAGAGTCTCAAGTATATATTCACACAGAAAGATTTGAATCTCCGACAAAGAAGGTGGATCGAATATTTGGAAGATTACGATTTCACACTCAACTACCATCCGGGGAAGGCTAATGTAGTAGCAGATGCACTGAGCAGGAAGTCACGGGGAGAAATCAATGTTCTTTTTGTTAATAGGTGGAAGATGATTGATGTTTTGGAGGACTTTGATCTATTGGTGGATAGGCAGGGGGATCGACCATGCTTATTCAATCTTGTAGCTCAACCAATTCTCCGACAACGGATTGTAGAGTTGCAACGATTAGACACAGAGTTGGAAACTATCTGGGAGAGATTGAAGAGGAATGAGGTTGTTGAGAACTGGTCCATACACGATGAAGAGTTAAATTTTCGTGGAAGACTATGTGTACCAAACAATGACCAAGTAAGGGAAGGAGTGTTGGGTGAGTGTCATCGTTCAAAATTCTCAATACATCCGGGTAGTACTAAGATGTATAGAGACATGAAGTGTCAATATTGGTGGAAAGGGATGAAACAAGACGTGGCTAAGTACGTTGCAAAGTGCGCGGTGTGTCAGCAGGTGAAGATTGAGCATCAAAAGGCCGGAGGATTATTACAGTCCTTGTCTATTCCAGAATGGAAGTGGGATCCCATCACCATGGATTTCGTGTCTGGTTTTCCATGGACTTCACGAGGGCATAATGCCGTATGGGTCATTGTAGATAGACTCACCAAGTCCGCTCATTTCTTGAGTATGAAGACCACTGACACTTTAGAAACCTTGAGCAAGCTTTATATTCGCGAGATTGTTCGCTTGCATGGAGTTCCACACTCTATCGTGTCGAATCGTGATTCTCGGTTTGTGGCATAATTTTGGCAAAGTCTACAACGAGCTATGGGGACAGAGTTACACTTTAGCACCGCCTTTCATCCTCAAACAGATGGCCAATCCAAAAGGGTGATACAAATTTTGGAAGACATGCTACGAGCTTGTGTGTTGGACTTCAAGGGAAGTTGGAGTGATCATTTGTCGCTGGTGGAGTTCGCATATAACAACAGCTATCAAGCAAGTATTGTAATGGCTCCTTATGAGGCATTGTATGGAAGACCATGTAGGTCCCCGACTTGTTGGTTGGAAGCTGGAGAAAGTAGTTTGTTTGGGCCAGAGGTGGTACGGGAGACTACAGAGAAAATTCAACTCATCCGGGAAAGACTACGCACTGCTCAAAGTAGACAGAAAAGCTATGCGGATAGAAAAAGAAGACCCTTGGAATTCCAAGAGGGGGACTATGTGTTCCTCAAGGTATCACCCAAAAAGGGGGTGTTTAGATTTGGCAAGAAAGGGAAATTAGCTCCAAGGTACATCGGACCATTTGAGGTGATCAAAGCAATGGGCAAAGTGGCGTATTAACTTCGGTTACCAGCTCAGTTGTCAGGGGTACACGACGTGTTCCATGTTTCAATGTTGAGAAAGTGTCAATCGGATACAACGCATGTCGTGGATTTAGTGGTTATTGAAGTTCAAGATGGAGCAACATATGAAGAACAACCGGTGAAGATTCTCGATACCAAGGAGAAGGTGCTTCGCAATAAAGTCATCCAACTGGTGAAAGTCTTGTGGCAACATCATGGGGTGGAGGAAGCTACTTGGGAACTGGAGCTAGAGATGCGAGAGAAGTACCCTCATTTGTTCGCTACCTGAGGTAAGTTTCGAGGACGAAACTTTCTAACAAAAATCCTAAAATTTATAATTTTCCCTTTTTTTCAAATTAAAAACTAGACTAATAATCTAAATACTAAGACTCAAAAATGTACCCATAAAAGCCTTTAATCATATTTCATGTGTGCCCCAAAATTCTCAAAGTATATGCAATGCAATTCATTCCCAAACAAACATATACAATGCAAATGATGAATTTTAATATAATAAAATAATCTAACAAAAAAAATTAATGTAAAACATATAACCACTTTCATAGGCAATCATGAATGCATTTAGCCTATGCACTAAGTTGTTAAACCCTTAGGTTCCCCCTAGTGGACTAGTTTTGTCTTGTGAAAATTTCTTAAGAAGATACCTACAAACTTCATTTGACCCATCTAGAAACATTATTATTCCTTAATTACTAAGAAACTAAAGACATATCATATCTACTCAAATTAATGCACAGAAAAATCCATTACAAGATTAAATGTTATATAAGAGTATTCACAATTATGTTAATATCCAAAACTCGTGTGTGTGTGGTATGCATCTACAATTTAAGATATTTATCAAAACAAATTCAAATCTCTAGTAGCTATCCAATGCTAGTTTCAATGCCAATCTCACCAAGGTTCCCATTCTCAGAAAAGAAGATCTCTAACTAAAGTGACTATTCACTCATAAGTTATATGTGATGATCGAATTTATGCAGACAAAAATAAAGTATACTCATAAATGTATTTAGAATAAAGAGCATCAATCAAATGAAACAATCTTGATATAATCTCATGAGAGAATGTTAAGAGACATAGAAGTGATGCAATTGGTATATCCCCTATTCAATAAAGCATACACACTCATCCACCCTCTCTAAAATCATATAGGACTTTTTCTAGTTGTAATTTGGTTTCGGGTAAAGGTTTAAAAAACAAAGGGTAATAATGATTCAAAAGAATTTATCCCATGGATATATTATTTATTCAACACTTGCATTCTTTTTTATCAAAATATAACAAACATATATCCTTCATTCTCTTCCTTTAAACAGCCTTTGGCTTTTTATACTTTTCAACTCTTTTTTTCTTTTGAGCATCTCTTTTCTCTTTTATTCTTTCTTCTTCTTCTTTCTTTTTCCTTTTATGGTCGAGCATTCTACCAATAATTCCCAAATATATAGCAAGTACATAGCAAATCATGGGATAACCATGGTAGGGTATACATCTTTTATGTTCAGCCTGGTTATTAATTGGCAAAGAAATGAAAATACATTAAAGCTCAATCATTGTTTCTAAGGACAATGAAAATAAGGGATGGGCTTAAAGCTCAAATAAATTTAAAAAATGGCCTAAAATCATTTCTCAGAAAGCATGGAAGGGTGCTACTTAATTTTTAAGATATAACCAACTAATCACCCATACGCTCCTAACTAAAGCAAAATAATGAGATTATTGAATCAAATTGAATAAAAACGAATATTCTTGAGTAAATGTATTCTAATCCTCCAAAAAAATGATAGGCACAAAACTTACAGGTCTATACATGCATCTCCACTATAGATGTCAAGCTTTTTTAAAATATAAACCTTGTTCAATAAATCAAAAAAATTAATATGCTCATGGTGGACATAGTTTGGAGTGTCAAATACAACATAAGTATGATACTCAAACATAGAATAAAATCGTATAGAGTACTTATATGCAATCAATCTGAGTTTCAACTTGCAAATCTAAACTTCACAGCAATACGAAACAATATAATTCAAATAGACTTTTTTTTTTCATTTTCTAATTTTTTTAAAATTTTAAAATTTTAAAATTTTAAATTTTCAGTGGTGTAACCCTCACCCCTCAACTTAAGTTGTGAATTGTCCTTAATGCAAAATAAGTAATGCAATGAAAAAAATGAAAAAGATAAGGAAAGGAAAACACGTGGGGAAAAACTCCTAACTAAAATAACTAACTGTAAAACAAAGAAGAAAAATTAACAGAATCATAAAAAGAAATAAAAAAAAAAAACTATCTAAAACTACTATGTACAAAGATTTTTTTTTTTTTTTAAAGGGATTATCCGAGCTCCAATTGCCCATTGCCCATCCCACAACTCCTACAAAGAATTTAACAAATCAGTAGAAAACACAGACTTAACTAAACAAGCTCACAAAGGACCCGAACAAATAGATTTATTAAATCTTCCTCTGTAGTCTCTTCCACTTGCTCCACTTCACAAAATTCTCCCTTACCACCTAGTTGCTTAACCACATGAAAAATGTTAAATTCAGCAGTCATATTTCCAAATAAACATTTCATGGCACCACTCCGACAGTTTATTAATGCATTTGATGTGACAAAGAACGACTGTCCTAAAATTATTGGAATCTACACAAAAGGGTTAGCAATAGGTTTAGTATCAAGAACTATGAAGTCATCAGGGAAATAGAACCTATCCACTCGAACCAATGCATCTTTCCACTATCCCTCTCAGCATCTTCACACTCTGGTCTACAAGTTGGAGAGTAATCAACGTAGGCTTCAACTCTCCCAAGCTTAGCTGCTTGTATACCGAGAAGAGTAGGGGATTGATACTCGCACCCAAGTATAGTAGTGCTTGCTCCGCCCGACTGTCTCCAATGGTAATAGAAATGGTGGGACAACCAGGATCTTTTTACTTGGGCAAAGTATTGGTTTGTAGGATAGAACTTACATGCTCTATCAAGAATTCTTTCTTCTGAACATTTAATTTCCTTTTGACAGTGCAAAGGTCCTTCAAAAACTTCGCATATGATGATACCTATCAAATAACATCAAGTAAAGGAATATTAATTTTTACCTGCTTAAAAAAATTAGGAATTTCAGTATTATTTGTTTGTTTAGCAGGAATTTTCAATCTATTAGGGTAGGGTGCAGGAATATGACATGTAATTTCATAAGACTTAACAACCTTTGGCCGCTCAAGTGTCTCACTGTCCCTAGAGGTACCTTGAGTCTCTTTTTCTGTAGGTTTGGAGACTTTAGGCATAATGGTTTTGTCAACCTCTTTTCCACTCCTAAGGGTAGTGATACTACTATGTCGTTTTAAGACTAATTGTACTTTGATGGAGTTTAAGTGATGTCATTTCAGGCCCTAAACTGAACAAGGACTCTAGAACAACAAGTATCACACTTGAATGCAACACCAGTACATTAGAGCACAAAATTGGAGAAGCTTGGAGCACAGCCAGAACGTTCGAACGCCAACTCACGTTCGAACGGCCACATTGAACTGTAGCAGACCCAATTGCTAAGAGAAGGCGTGTTGCAGCTAGGAAAGAAGATTCTGAAGCTCTGAGGCACTTGAGTGACACGTTCGAATGCCAACTCATGTTCGAACGTGCACTTGAGTTGATTAAAGACCAGACTACTGCATAGAGTGTGGAACTGAACTTCACAGAAGACCAACAGATCACTTGAGTGAGAAGGTCAGACCACATCTGGCGTTCGAACGCCCATAGTGCAAAGACAGAAGAAACGTTCGAACGGCAGACAACGTTCGAACGACCATAAAGCAAAAACATAAACAACGTTCGAACGCCAACTCACGTTCGAACGTTCTCCATAGACTGGCAGCAGAGTAGTTGGTTTTTCACTTGGACTTAGGCGGCATACACTATTCCTTCACCCCCTTTTGTCTCCTCCTCTTGCCTATAAATACTCCCATTGTTGGAGAACCTAAGGGAGCCAAGTAGAGAGGTTGATGGAGGCTTAGACTCCCACTCACATTGTAGATTTAGCTTACATGTTCTTGTATGAAGTCTTTATTTTAGAGATTAGTTTGGCTTTAGTCCAACATCTCTTTGCTTGTTATAAAAGTAGTTTTATGCTTCTGCTTTCACTTACATGCATAGAAGGGAGTTAGTTCATCTTTTGTTTGAGGAAGCAACCCTCCATTCCTTGGTTGAGGAAGCCACCCTCCAAATGTGACTAGCTTTCTTCTACTTTTATTGTTTGTGTACTTCACTTCCATTGCTTGAGCTTCTTTCTTTCTTAGAAGAGTAAAACTCTTCCACTTTTCTAGAGCTTTACCAAAGCCGTGAAGGGTGGAACGTGATTCACTCATTCTTTGTTAAAGATTGGCTCCTTGTTTATTGTTATTTCATTTTGTAAGTCATCTACTTGGAGGGATGAGCATCACCCACTTTCTAGCTTTACCGAAGCCACGAAGAGTGAGTAGTTTCTCATTCACTCTTTAGTAAGAGGAGAAGGGTATGTATAAGTTATCCGGGAATTATATTTGTGCACTATTCTTATGCTTAACGTTTATTTCTTCTTGTTTATTGGATGATTGATTGCATCTAGCAAAGCTAAGGTACTTTGTATAATTGTGGACTCTTTCTATGACACGGATGACTCTTGCATAGAAAGACTCATTGGTTCAAGGCAAGTACCCCAGCTAGATCTTCATGACTACCCTTCAATCCTCCCCCTTACTGTGCTTCATTTAAAGAATGGAATATTAATGTCATGATTGGATGTCTTGTAGAAACACTTGCTTATTTGTAGACGGGTTAAGTCTCGGCACAGACAATTCTTGTAAACTTCTAGAAAGACATCGGAATCATGTTCTTAATTCTCACAGTCCATCTTTATCTTCCGATTAACTTGTTGTTGACACGGGAGTTAATTGAGTTATCAAGCACAAGTATGATAAACCGGATAATTAACTACATGTCCAGATCCTTGAACTAAAGAGTGACTCTTTTTCATTAGCGTTTATCTCCTGTTTTGTTAAGAAAATTCTCTTGGAAAGAATCTTATATTCTGTCCAGGAAATCTCACACCTCACAGCAAATCTCAAGGGTTACAATCAATAGGTCTCCACCATTACTTATCTCAAAAATACCAAAAAAATTTCCCTGTGGATTCGACTCCGGACTCAAACCGGATTATTACTACAGCTTGACCGCCTGCACTTGGGTGTACACATTTCGGATCAAGTCAAGTTTTTGGCGCCGTTGTCGGGGACCTTTGAAAGGTGTTTTAAGGTAAAAGGTAAAAAGACCTTCATCTTTGTATATATTCTTTGGTTTACTGTAAATAACTTTGTTTTATTTTCTTTATGACTGAGGGCACTCCTCACTATCAAAATTTGCCGGCAGAATCTTGTGAGTCTGTGAATCAGCCTGAACCTAATTCACCTAGATCAGTAGCAGACTCTTGTGAGAGTAATATGGCAAATAATGAAAGAAATGGAGAAGTCCCTATGAGAGAGGAGGAAGGGCCTAACATCCGAACTTTGCAGGATTACTTAAATCCCACACGAAACAGTGTCCCCTCCTGTTTTATATTTCCTGAAAATGCTCCCCTCTTTACTGTAAATTTGGGGACAGTGCAGTTATTACCCGTGTTTCATGGATTGGATGCAGAAAATCTATATCTGCATATAAAAGATTTTGAGGAAGTGTGTGGAACATTTCAAGACAATTCTGAACTAGCCAAGATGAAACTGTTTTCTTTCTCTTTAAGGGATAGAGCTAAACAATGGCTAAATTCTTTAAAATCTTTTTCAATACATAACTGGCAGGCATTGCAAAATGAATTTTTTAGAAAGTTTTTTCCTCTACACCGCACAAATGCACTGAAAAGGCAAATCATGAATTTTGCAGTTAAAGAAGGAGAAACTTTTTATCAAAGTTGGGAGAGATTCAAAGATCTGCTCCAATCCTGCCCACATCACGCTTTTGAGAATTGGACTTTGGTAGGATTTTTCTATGACTCCTTACCCTCTAGACTACGTCAGTTTTTCGAAATGATGGCCCAAGGAGAATTTATGAGAAAAAGTCCGGAGGAGGCATTCAATTTTTTTGACACCATATCTGACAGTTCTCAGATGTGGGACTCAGCCTCTCCTACCATTGTAGAAGCCAGACCATCTACTTCCCAAAGAGGTAAATATATCTGGAGAGAGGATGATGACTTGATAACAAAAATGTCTACGTTGTCTTGAAAGCTTGAAGCTTTAGAGATGAAGAAAGTCCATCAAGTTGATGTTAGCCCTTCCACAGAACAAATGTGTGGAATCTGTGCGCTAACATGACACCCTACTGGGGAGTGTCCCACCATCCCAGCGTTCAAAGAGGTCTTGTTGGAATAGACACATGCAGTTTCCAACTTCAACAAGCCTTACTCTAACCCATACTCTGAAACATACAATACAGGGTGGCGGAACCACCCTAACTTCAGTTGGAAGAACACACAACCAACGCCCATGAACCAACAACAAGGTTCATACCCATCACCTCAAGGACCTTTCGCATATCAACCATACCAACCACCACAAAAGAGGAGCCTTGAGGACACACTAAATCAGTTCATGCAAAGCCAAATGAACTATAACAATAATTCCGTACAGGCTTTCACTGATTTCAAAACCCAAACCACTTAATCTTTTGAAGATCTTAAAAGCCATATCCAAAAATTGACCCAATCCATGGTCACACACGAAAAGGGCAAGTTTCCTGCCCAACCAAAGCAACCACAAGGCCAATTCCATGTGGGGAACCCTTCAACAACAGGAAACACACAAGACCAAGCCCAAGTTGTCACTACACTAAGAAGTGGCAAGGTGATTGACAAGACCATCAGAGACATACTCATTCCAAAGCTAAGACCTGAGTCAAGCCCACTCAACCCATCATCTGAGCCTGAACCAATTGAGACTGAACTTGAGGAAGATCCTGAGCCTATGATTGAATAAGAGCCAGAACCTTCTGAGGAAAGGGAACATTCGTATTCCATTCCTGCTCCGTTTCCTCATAGACTCAAAACCAAACAGAAGTTGAAAAGTCAGCCTGAAATTTAGGAGTTTTTTAAGCAAGTAAATATCAACATCCCACTTCTGGATGCAATCAAACAAGTCCCGTTGTATGCAAAGTTTCTAAAAGACTTGTGCACAGTCAAGAGAAGCCAGAATGTCAAAAAAAGAGCCTTCCTAACAGAACAAGCTAGTGCCCTTCTTCAACACAAAACCCTTCCAAAATACAAAGACCCAAGGTGTCCGACTGTGTCATGTATCATTGGAAATTTCAGAATTGAACAAGCACTGTTAGACCTTAGAGCCAGTGTTAATTTGCTACCCTACTCTGTCTATCAACAGTTGGGTTTGGGTGAACTTAAACCCACTTGTGTCACACTCCAGTTGGGCGAAAAATTTGTCAAAACCCCCAGAGGGATTGTTGAAGATGTACTTGTCCAAGTGGACAATTTTGTCTTCCCTGTTGACTTCATTGTTCTGGATACTCAGCTAGCAATACATTCGGAGAACCAAATTCCCGTCATTCTTGGTCGACCGTTCCTAGCAACTTCCAATGCACTAATCAATTGCAGGAATGGAGTCATGAAATTAAATTTTAGGAATATGACTCTCGAACTGAACATTTTCAATATTGCTAAACATCCAGAAGAAGAAAAAGAAGAAAGGGAAATAAACTCCATTGAATCTTTGATACAGGAACATCTGAATGACACATTTTGTGAGGACCCTAATGAATCTTCGCTGTTAGAGTTCATCTCATCTGAAACAACAAATGATGGCTCAAATCCACAAAGTTGCCCTACTCATGCTGTTGAGACATGGGCCCCCAAATTCGAAGAGATTTCACCAAGTGGCACAAAGCCAATCTCATCAAGTGTTAGGCTACCAAAGCCTGAATTGAAACCTCTCCCATCTGACCTGATTGAAGTTCTTCAAAGTCATAAAAGCACCATTGGATGGACCATCGCTGACTTGAAAGGTATAAGCCCGTTAATTTGCAATCATGCTATATACCTTGAAGAGGATTCAAAACCCTCTCGTCAAATGCAGCGACGACTAAATCCTCACATGAAGGAAGTGGTGAGAACTGAGGTACTCAAGCTCTTAGATGCAGGGATAATCTTCTCCATCTCTGACAGCAAGTGGGTTAGTCCAACCCAAGTTGTGCCCAAAAAGTCTGGGGTCACAGTGGTAAAAAATGATGTAAATGAACTAGTACCAACTCGAGTCGTCACGGGATGGCGAATGTGCATTGATTATCGAAAACTCAATTTGGTCACTAGAAAATATCATTTTCCTCTTCCATTTCTTGACCAAATCCTAGAGAGAATTGCAAGACATGCATTCTACTGTTTCTTAGATGGATATTCTGGATACAATCAAATTGAGATAGCACTAGATGATAAGGAGAAAACAACCTTCACATGCCCCTTTGGCATCTTTGCATTTAAAAGGATGCCATTTGGACTTTGTAACGCTCCTGCAACATTCCAAAGATGTATGCTAAGCTTGTTCAGTGATATGGTTAAAAAAAATTTGGAAGTATTCATGGATGATTTCTCTGTATATGGTGATTCCTTTGATTTGTGTCTGACCAATCTGGAGAAAGTGCTAATCAGATGTAAGGAAGCCAATCTAGTGCTAAATTGGGAAAAATGTCATTTCATGGTAACCCAAGGCATTGTCCTTGGTCACATTGTGTAGTCTGAGGGCATGAAAGTTGACAAGGCAAAAATAGATCTGATTGAAAATTTGCCTGCTCCTAAGACTGTAAAGGATTTTCGATCATTCCTAGGGCATGCAGGTTTCTACAGGAGATTCATAAAATATTTCAGTACCATAGCAAAACTCATGTGTCACCTTCTAAGTCAGGACGTAATCTTTGATTGGAATGAAGCATGCCAGAAAGCCTTTGACAAGCTAAAAGACATGTTAATTTCTGCCCTAATAATGCAACCCCTTGACTGGAATCTACCCTTTGAACTAATGTGTGATGCAAGTGATTATGATGTAGGTGTTGTATTGGGATAGAGAAAAGATAAGAAACCCCATGTGATTTACTATGCAAGCAAAACTTTGAATGATGCTCAAATGAATTATTCAACAACTGAAAAAAAATTGCTTACTGTAGTTTTTGCACTGGAAAAATTCCGTTCTTATCTTGTTGGTTCTTTTGTTACTGTATTCACTGACCATGCAGCCCTAAAATTCTTGCTCACAAAGAAGGACGCCAAGCCAAGACTCTTGAGATGGATACTCTTGCTCCAAGAGTTTGATCTTGTCATCAAGGACAAGAAAGGTGTCGAGAATGTGGTGGCAGATCATCTGTCCAAACTAACATGTGAATTTCGTGAGGATGGACTGCCAATCAATGAAAAATTTCCCACTGAACAATTGTTCATGATTGATAAGACACCATGGTACGTGGATATTGCTAACTTCCTTGTCACTGGTACACTCCCTCCATCCTTTACCATGATGGACAAAAAGAAATTTCTGAGGGAGGTTCGTAACTTCTTTTGGGAGGATCCCTACGTATTCAAGTACTGTAAGGATCAAATCATAAGACGTTGCATCCTTGCTCATGAAAGCAGTCAGGTAATAACATTTTTTCATTCTGAAGCATGGAGGTGGGTTCGGTGAATACCTTTGCGGATTGGACTGGGGGTATTGAGAGCTAGACGCTTGACCTTGACCTTGGTATTGACTTTGCTTAGGAGGCATGGTAGGTGAATATGCATTAGACCCATGAGGAGTAGGATTCTCATTTCTCCAACTAAAGTTCGGGTGATTGCTCCAACCCAAATTGTAAGTGTTTGAGTGCGGAGAGAATGATTGTCTCGTTTGGTTGAAGGCATTGACTTGCTCATAGTACACTTCCTTAAGTGCCAGAATGTTAGGGCACTCCGATATGGAATGCCCCACACTCTCACAAATTGAGTAACCCTCATCAGTCTTTGAAATATTGGACACCTCGTGTCTCCTATTGGCTTCTAAAATTTCCTCCTTCTAAGATAACTTGGTGATTTTAGAGAGAAAATCTTCCCGATCTCTCAAATCATACATCCCTCCCCCTTGTGCTTGATTACTACCCGGAGAAGACCTCGGTACATCAGTGGGATCCGTGATATCCCATGATTGGACATTTTGCGCCAATGTACTAAAGTATTCCAGGGCCTCATCGGGGTCCTTATTTAAGAACTCTCCATTGCACATCATGTCAATGAATTGTCTATGGCACGGTGTAATCTCTTCGTAGAAGAAACTAACCAATTGCCATGATTCAAAACCATGGTGTGGAATGGATTGTAGTAATTCCTTGTAGAGATCCCAACAGTGATAGAATTGCTCATTGGGCTTTTTCGAAAAGTTTTGGAATTTCTTTTTAAGAGCGGTGGTTTTAGGAACCAGAAAAAATTTGTTCAAAAATTCGGAAAGCATTTGTGCCCAAGAGGTTATGGATCGAGGCCTCAAGGAATTCAACTACGTTTTGGCCTTGTCTTTAAGGGAAAAGGGAAACAATTTCAAGCAAGCTATGTCTTCCACAACATAATTGGTGAGGAAGGTTGCAACTATGTCCTCGAATTCCTTAATATGTAAATAAGGATTCTTCCTTTCAATTCCATGGAATTGAGGAAGTAGTTGCAACATTCCTGGCTTAACTACGAAGGCATGAGCTTGAACCGGTAAGAGAATGCATGAAGGAGTGGTGCTATGTGTGGGTTGGAGAAAATCCCGCATTGACCTCACTGGAGGATCAATGGGGATATTGTTCCCTTCATTCCTAGTAGGGAAGTGCATTCTAGGGTTTGGAATTCTAGGGTCTTGCACTCCCCCTCCCTTTGAGACATCAGCCTCCTCATTCTCAAAATTATCACTGGCATCCTCGAGTGGGTCTTGGATAATATTAATGTTGGGGCCTAAAGGTCGTCTAACCAATCTATTTTGGTCGTCCCATCCCCACATACAAAACAATAGCTACAAATGAAAGCAAGTAAACAAAAGTATATACAAGAGACAACGTACCTCAGCCCGTGATGAGAATTCACAAGACTTACCTCTGTTGTCCGAAAATCACATTCTCAAGTTAACGCTTTGCCTTCCCTGGCAACGGTGCCAAAAATGCTTGAGTTATTCTCGTCGACCTTAATCTCCGAACACCATCCCATAATATGTGTATGGCTTATACAGATATGTGAGTGTCATTCTCCCTCGGAATGATGCAAGAAATGGGGTAAACGTGTGTGTGGGATGAAATGTGTGTGTGTGTATAAACAAAAGTGCTCCCAAGCACAGAGAGACTTTCAAGGGTCGTGTTTTACTTGGAATTCGTATTCTAAGGTCGTCTCCTTAGGGAATGAAGTTGAATTATTTTGAAGGTGATTTTGGTGAAAAGGGAAAAGTGTAAAATCTTTTGAGTTTGAGTTTTGATGAGTTGTGTTCTTGATGAAAATGATTTGGAAAAAGTGTTGGCTAATCCAAATAGGTCATTCCAATGGGAATGCCAAATCAACTCAAGACCTTCCTCCAATGGTGCCTAGATGTTTGATTGATTCGTAGGAAGCGAGTGACTAAAATGGAGGTGAGGATTCAAGCATACCCCGTGACAAGTCTACGGTGTATCAAGAACTCACAACCATGTCCACACTCAACCTAGTCAAACCAAATCATTGTACACTACGAGGAGGAATGAAAAAGAGTTGATTTAGCATACCCAAGAGGAATTCTCCCTTGGATTAGCCAACTTAAAGCTTAGCTACTCATACTTAATGTAACAACATAAATGAAGTAAAGAGAAATTGTAAAGAAATGAAGATTGGAATTTAAATTAATGCAAGAAAAGTTAACTAAGAATAAATGCATTGAATACCTGATTAGCACAAAATAATGTATATTCTTGTGTGCTAATCATCTCACTTCATTTGCTTTTGCAGTTTAAATGATGTGAATTGTGTTAGTTGAAGTATTAACGATGCTATTTGGTGTTTGCAGTTGCAAGGCCCTAAATAAGGCTTCTTAAGGCCTTCCCAAATGCATTAGGATGTTTGGGGGCGAAGGAAATGTTAAAGTAAAGCTCAGAAGTTGAAAAAAATCAGAAAGAAACAGAGAAACTGTACCGGTATGCAGTATCGGTACGCAGTACCGGTACGCCAAAGCTACTGGTGTTCAAAGTACCGGTACGCAGTACCGATACGATACAGTACCGGTACTCAGTACCGGTACTGTCTGTTGAGTCTGCCCCGAATCTCTGCATTTCAAGATCTGTTGCTCTGAGGGTCCCACCATCAGCTCTCCTTGACACGCCCACAATACTATTCACCACTTTTACACTTTTGATTGGATGTTGGAGGCTTGGGTGATCAATGAAGAGAGAGAAGAGAGGAGGAGCTGGGTGTGCAGACAAGCTCTGCACTCCCCTGTCCAGGCCATCCCTGTTGCACCCTACTGATGGGGGTCACTTCAGGGAGCTACAGGACCACTCCAGGCACGTTTTTTGGGAGGCCAAGCTCTCCAATGTTCAGCATTCGATAGCATTGAAGAGAGATGAATAGAGGGGGATATAGAGATAGAAGCTCCAGGCGTAGAAGAAGATGAATAGTAGTTTTAGAGAGAGAAAGTTATGATTTTTGCATTTCTTCTACTACATTGTCTTGTAATCAATGGTATGAACCTTTAGAATTTCATTGAATGTCATTAATGCTATTTACCTTCATGTTCCTGGCTAGTTTAATGCTCTTCTAAAGTTTCTACCATTAATGCTTCAAGTCTTTCATTGTCTTAGCTGTAAAAAATGGGATTGAAATGCTTTCATTTTTAGCTTGTGTTTTATTGCATTTAGTGACTCTAGAACTTCATATTTTTTCAATGCACTCTCTTTACATTGTCACTTTCATTTCAAGTATGAGTAGCTAAATCCTTCAGTTGGCAAGACCAAGGGGAATCTCCCTTTGGGTATACCATTTCAACTCCTTCTCCTCCCTCCCTTTAGAGTCCAATGGTTCGGTTTGACTAGATTGAATGTGGATGATTCGGTGAGTCTTTGATAATCCGTAGGCCTAGTCACGGTTTATGCTTAGATACTCACCGACATCATCCTCGGCTTTCCATGAATCAATCGTTCATTCATGCTCAATCAGAGAAGTGATTTGAGTTGAGATGGTATACCCATTGGAGTGACCTCTTGGAATTGCCAACACTTGCTTTCTCATTTCATTTTCACCAAACAACTTTCCACCACAAGAATTCTTACACTTTCTTTTCTCAAAATCACTTTCAAATTGGTTTACTTCCTTCCCCGTGGAAACGACCTTGGAATACCACCAAGTAAAACACGACCCACGAAAGTCTCCTTGCGATTGGGGAGCATTTTTGTGCATTCACATATCACATTTCCACCAACCTATTTCCTTTCCCCTTGCCCTTTTCTTTTGACACTATCCCAAGGGAGAGTGACACTCCCTTTTGTTCATACACTTTGGCTTCTAAGGGATAGTATTTAAGGGGTTAGGAATAACACCGTTTTTGCTCAATCATTTTGGCGCCGTTGCCGGGGAAGGTAAGTGTCAAACCAAGGAGGTGATTTTCGAACAACGGAGGTAAGTCCCGTGATCTTCATCACGGGCTGAGGTACGTTGTCTCGTGTACATATTCTTGTTTGTGTATAATTTCATTTGTATATATCTTGTTGCATGTGGGAAAGGGACGACTATCACCGATTAGTTAGACAAACCTTAGGCCCCAACATGAACATTGATCAAGACCCACTCGAGGATGCGGGTGACAATTTTGAAAATGTGGGTGCCAACCCAAACATGCAAGGGGGCGGAAACTTTGATAATGTCGGTGCAAATCCAAATGCTCAAAGGGGTGGGGGATTACCCGAACCTAGGATGCCTAACCCATGAGTGCAATATCCCCCTCCCGATGCTTTTGATAATGTGGATGCTAACCCGAATATGCAAAGGGGTGGGGGATTGCAACCACCTAGGATGCCCAACCCACGAGTGTAATTTCCCCCACCTAGGAATGAAGGGAACATCTAACTTGACCCTCCGGCAAGGACAATGCGGGAGTTCCTTCAACCAACCCGTAGCACCACACCATCATGCATCCTTTTTCCCGTCCAAGCTCATCTCTTTGTAATCAAACCATGGATGTTGCAACTACTCCCTAAATTTCATGGGATCGAGAATGAAAACCTGTATAATCATATAAGGTCTTACGAGGAAATGGTTGCAACCTTTATCCCAAATTACAACATGGAAGAGATAGCGAGGATGAAATTGTTCCCTTTTTCCTTGGATGGTAAGGCAAGAATTTGGCTTGATTCCATGGGGCCTCGGACCATGTTATCTTGGGACCAAATAGTTTCATTTTTTAAAAACAAAAAAAATTCCAGTTCATAGAACCACTTCTTTAAAAAAGGAAATTCAAAATTTTTTTGAAAAACCCAATGAGCAATTCTATCAATGCTGGGATCGCTACAAGGATTTGATTCAATCCATACCACATCATGGTTTTAAATCATGGCAATTGGTGAGTTTCTTCTACGAAGGAATCACACCAAACCATAGACAATTCATTGACATGATGTGCAATGATGAGTTCTTGAACAAAGACCCTGATGAGGCCCTCGACTACTTTGGCACCTTGGCTGAAAATGCACAATCTTGGGATGTTAGGGATCCAAATGATGTACCTAGGATATTGCCAGTTAGTAGTCAATCACAAAGGGGAGGGATATATGACTTGAAAGACCGGGAGGATCTACTTTCACAAATTTCCAAATTGTCTAGGATAGTAGATAGCCTTGAGGTGGATAGGAGACCAGAGGTGTCTCATGTGTCAAGAACCGAGGAGGCTTGTTCTATTTGTGGTGGTGTCGAGCATTCCACATCGGAGTGTCCGAGCATTCCGGCACTTAAAGAAGCATACCATGAACAAGTCAATGCCTTCAACCAACCAAGGCAATCATTTCCTTCAAATTCCAACACTTACAATTCGGGGTATCGTGATCACCCTAATTTTAGTTGGAGGAATGAGAACCCCATCCCCTTTGGTTCAAATACATACACATCTCCTACACCTCCAAAGCAAGGTCAGTACCAATCTCAATATCAAGCCCAAGGGCAAGCTTCTAGCTCCCAATACCCACGGTCCAATCCGCAAGGGTACCAATTCAATCCTCTCCCACAAAATTTCTCTCAAAGTCCAAATTCACAAAATTTCTCCCAACAAGGCCCATCTAGTTCTTCTAGCTACCAACCACCTCATAAAAGGAGTTTGGAAGATGTGGTCCACGCCTTCATTCAAAGCCAAACTACCTTCAATAAAGACATTTCGGCTCAACTCACAAAGATCACCAATCACATAGGCTTGGCTCAACAAGAGAAGGGGAAATTCCCCTCTCAACCCCAACAAAATCCCAAGGGCCAAAATGTGATTGAAGTAGTTGAGCCCACCCAAGAGAGTTATGAGCACCTCAAGGCGGTCACCACTCTTTGTAGTGGCAAACAAATTGAAAAGACCATAGTGCCAAAGGTTCCACCCAAGGCACCATTGCCAATAGAAGAGTCCATCGAGGGTGAGTCCATTGAGGGTGAGGCCAAGGAACGTGTGGCCAAAAAAGGTGAAATGAGTAAAGACAAAGAAAATGAGCAAATTGAAAATGAACATGTGATTGATGATAGCTTGTGTATTCCTCCTATGCCTGCCCCTTTCCCCCATCGTTTGAAGGCACCTGTCAAGGTGGCTAATTACTCTGATATTTTAGACATGTTTAAGCAGGTAAAAATCAATATCCCGCTCCTCGATGCCATCAAGCAAATACCGTCTTGTGCCAAAATTTTGAAAGATCTATGCACGGTAAAGAGGAGGCTAAATGTTCGGAAGAAGGCATTCTTGACAGAACAAGTGAGCTCCATTTTGAGGACCAACACTCCTCCCAAATTCAAAGATCCCGGTTGTCCAACAATTGCCATCACTATAGGAAATTACCGGGTTGAACAAGCATTGCTTGATCTGGGAGCAAGTGTCAATCTCATTCCCTACTCCGTGTATCAACAACTCAAGCTTGAGGAGTTGAAGCCTACTTCAATCACACTTCAATTGGCGGATCGTAGCATCCGCACCCCAAGGGGAGTAGTGGAAGATGTGTTGGTTCAAGTTGATAAGTTTTATTTTCCAGTCGATTTTATTGTATTGGACACTCATCCTGTTGCTAATCTTAGTTCCCAAATCCCCGTGATACTTGGGCGACCTTTCCTTGCTACATCTAATGCAGTGATAAATTACAGGAATTGTCTGATGAAATTGGCGTTCGGGAACATGACAATGGAACTTAATGTCTTCAATTTGGCAAAGCAACCAGGGGATGATGAGGAGGCAAATGAGGTCAATAGAATTGACACTTTGATTGAGGAGCATTTGGAGTTAGAAGGGATGTTGAAACTCAAGGAGGAAGAATTGGTTGAATTGGAGAAGTTGGATGATCAAGAAAAGGTTGAAGAGTTTAAGGGGATGGAAAGGTGGATCCCCACATTTGAAGAGCTACCTAAACAAGAGAAGAAAATTTTCCCTTCGGATGAGAAAAATCCAAAATTGGAATTGAAACCATTGCCCGCACACTTGAAATATGCTTATCTTGGCAATGAGGAGACTTTCCCGGTAGTCATTAGCTCTACCCTAACCATGGAACAAGAAGAAAAGCTTTTGGGGATATTGAGAAAGCATAAGGGAGCGATCGGGTGGACTATTGCAGATATCAAGGGAATAAGCCCTATAATTTGCACCCATCGCATCTATCTTGAGGAAGATGCTAAAACCTCCCGACAACCTCAAAGGAGATTGAATTCGAACATGAAAGAGGTAGTGAAGGATGAGGTGTTAAAGCTACTTGATGTGGGCATTATCTTTCCAATTGCGGATAGCAAATGGGTAAGCCCCACACAAGTCGTCCCAAAGAAATCCGGAGTCACAGTGATTGAAAATGAGGAAAATGAACTCATACCTACAAGAGTCATTACCGGATGGAGAGTTTGCATTGACTACTGGAAGCTTAATGCTTGCACACGGAAAGATCATTTCCCAATGCCGTTTCTCGATCAAGTCTTGGAAAAGGTAGCAGGGCACCTATTCTATTGTTTCCTAGACGGGTACTCTGGCTACAACCAAATTGAGATCGCATTGGAGGACCAAGATAAGACTACCTTCACCTGCCCATATGGTACCTTTGCTTATCGCCGTATGCCATTCGGATTATGCAATGCCCCGGGGACCTTTTAACGGTGCATGATGGGGATTTTTAGCGATATCGTGGAGAAAATTTTGGAGGTTTTCATGGATGATTTTTTCGTGTTTGGTGATTCCTTTGATGGATGCTTAGAGAACTTGGAAAGAGTATTGGAGAGGTGTGAAGAAAAGGATCTTGTGCTTAATTGGGAAAAGTGTCACTTTATGGTGACGGAAGGAATCGTGTTGGGCCACATAGTATCGGCAAGGGGCATTGAAGTTGACAAATCCAAGGTGGAGGCCATCTCCAACCTTCCCACGCCGACAACCATCAAGGAAATCCAGTCATTTTTGGGCCATGCAGGTTTTTATCGCCGATTCATTTAGAATTTTAGCACATTGGCCCGACCCCTGACCAATTTACTGTCTAAGGAGATTCCCTTTGAGTGGCCGGATGAGTGTGAGGCATCGTTGAAAAAAATAAAAGCATGCTTGTCACGCCTCCTATCATGCGACCACCCAATTGGGATCTACCTTTCGAGCTCATGTGCGACGCGAGTGACTACGCGGTTGGCGCAGTGCTTGGTCCGAGGAAGGACAATCGACCGCATGTTATACACTACGCTAGCAAAACACTTAATGAGGCTCAAATGAATTACACTACCACTAAGAAAGAATTGCTAGCCGTAGTGTTTTTGCTCTAGATAAATTACGTTCATATATCATTGGTGCACCTATTGTTGTCTTTACTGACCATTCTACCTTGAAGTACTTGTTATCTAAGCAGGATGCGAAACCAAGACTCATTAGGTGGATCCTCCTCCTACAAGAATTTGACTTGACAATTAAAGACAAGAAAGGAGTTGAGAATGTTGTGGCAGATCACTTATCCCGACTGGTGGTGTAGGAAACTAATGAGCATATTCCTATTCCTGATTTTTTTCTTGATGAACATTTACTCTCAATCCATTCAGTTTGTCCTTGGTATGCTGACATTTGTAATTACCTTGCAACAGGACAAATACCGCCACAATGGAGCCCGGAGGATAAAAGACGATTCATGGCAGACGTGAAGTATTTTTACTTCGACAATCCGTATTTGTTCAAATATTGCCCAGACCAGGTCATGAGGAAATGCGTGCCCGAAAATGAACAGCGGAACGTCCTTGCATTCTGCCATTCCCAAGCTTGTGGTGGACATTTCTCGGCAAAGAAAACTTCGGCCAAAATTTTTCAGTCAGGTTTCTATTGGCCCTCTCTTATTAAAGACTGTGTTTCATATTGTAAGGCATGCGACAGATGCCAACGATTGGGTAGTGTGACCCGCAGAAATATGATGCCCCTTTCCCCCGTCCTTGTCATAGAAATATTTGACTGTTGGGGCATCGATTTCATGGGTCCATTCCCCATGTCTTTTGGTTATCTGTACATTCTTCTGGCAGTGGACTACGTGTCCAAGTGGATAGAGGCTATCCCAACCAAGACTAATGACCACCAGGTCGTAGTCAAGTTCCTCAAAGAGAACATTTTTTCGAGGTTTGGGATGCCTCATGCGATGATCAGTGATGGTGGATCCCACTTCTGTAATAGGTCATTTGCATCATTAATGTTTAAATATGGCGTTACACACAAAGTATCCACTGCATATCATCCACAAACCAATGGCCAAGCTGAATTAGCCAATAGGGAGATTAAGAACATCTTGGAAAAAATGATTAACCCAAACATGAAGGATTGGTCAGTCAGATTGACCGATGCCTTATGGGCGTACCGTACTGCCTATAAGACTGTTTTGGGCATGTCTCCCTACCGGCTGGTTTATGGAAAAGCTTGTCATTTGCCGGTTGAAATGGAGCACAAGGCCTACTGGGCCATAAAGACCTTGAATTTTAACTTGAGAATGGCCAGTGAGCAGAGAAAGTTGGAACTGAATGAATTGGGAGAGATCCGAAGAGATGCATATGATAGTTCCAAAATTTCAAAAGAACGGGCTAAAGTTTTTCATGACAATTCCATCACACAGAAATCATTTGAGCCCTGACAAAAAGTACTCTTGTATAATTCTCGTCTCTCCATGTTCCAAGGAAAACTAAGATCCCGTTGGGATGGCCCCTATTTTGTCGAGGTGGTCTATCCCAACGGAGCGGTAGATATCACAAACCCCAAAGATGGCCAAACATTCAAGGTCAATGGCTAAAGACTCAAGCCATTCTTTGAGGGTTTTGAAGGACAGGTGGAGGAGGAGGATTTAATTGACCCGGTTTATCCGGAATTGATGGAGGGTTAGCTAGCGTTTATCCCTCCTACTGTACAGTTACTTTTAGTTAATTATGTCATTTTTATTTTATGTCACTCACTTGATGTGGTTGTATAGATTGGGTTCTCTTAGATTCAGATCTTGGTGTTTTTGTCAAAAGCGCAATTGTGAGGTGTTCTCTTACCCTACTTATCTTTTTACTTTCTTCCATTGCATACTATATCTTTTTGTTGCATTGAGGACAATGCATGATTCTAGTTGGGGGGTAAGGTGCACCATTTGTATGATACACCAAGGTTGCTTGGAAATTTTTGATTTTTGCTGCATTAGTGAAAAATAGGTGAAATTTTTGATGAAAAAAATATCTAATTGTTGATCTGTATTCCTTCATGATGAGTGTGTGAGTTTGATGACATGTTGATCTTTGTTGTGAACTTTGTGCACATGAGTATTCTATGGAAGTTGATCCTATGCATGAGTATCATTTATGTATTGATTTTTGAACTCAACTGTATGTGACTCTTGAATGTGTAATTTTGGCAATTTACGGATTGGATTCATGTTTTTAAGCTTGACATAAGTAGTGGAGATGAGTAAAGACCCTTGAGAGCTTTAGTGCCAAATCCTTTTTGGAGGGAATTTACAATTACTCAAAGAACATTTTTTTTGTCAAGTTTGTTCAATAGTCTCATTATGTTTGTGTTGGTTAGTGCATTTGGATAGTAGACTAATTTGTCTTGAACATATAATGCCCTCCCATGCGGACCTGGAAGTGATCTTAGGCCATCATTGAATATTTTGAGCCTTTATATGTTTTTCTTGTGCAAATATTATCCCTAGTGCCATGATTGAGCTTATTTGAAATTCGTTTCTATGCCACACAGTTGACCAAGCCTATGAAAATAAGAAAGATATACCTTACCTTGGTTGTTCCTAAAAGCATAAATGAGTGATTGCAAAAGCAAAGGAAGTGTGGTGTGGAAACCCAAACAAAAGGGATAAATGATGTTGAAACTCAAAGAGTTCAATGGAAAAAGAATGAAAATTCAAGAAAAGAAGAAAAAAAAGGGTGAGAAGAAGACAAGAAAAATGTTAAGGAAAAGAAGAAAAAGAAACAGACAATGTGGTGATGGGGGGAGAATCAAAATCCCATGAAAAGGGAAGTGTTTTTCTAAAGTAAAAGTCTCTCACTCGGAACAACCCTCTTTGTTACCCTATATCCTTCATTTCATTTTCCTAGATACCACCCCAAGACCCCATTATAACCCTTAAAGTCCTAAGTGATCTAGAAAAGTTGGGAGGTGCATAATTTTAAAGGGAATGATGAGTTTAGTCTTACTACCTAATGCCCTAATATTCTGTTCATGAGACTATGCCAAGTTCGCTTCATTTTCATTTATTAACTTCATTTTTGGATTACATGTGAGCACACTTTGTTTTGAACACAAGACTCTATCTCACATGTACACATGGAGTGCATACCAGGATAACTTGAGTGTATTTCATTGCATTAGAGTGTCCCTTGGTGAGTTTTTGCATTGAAGCTGAATTTGTCCAGCTATTCGAATGTGAATCCTGTTGTGTAACTGTTCAAATTACTTGTTTAATTCACACACACGCAAGTTGAAAATGAATTTGTTGGTGCATACTTTAGACTAGTATCTAAAACTATGGGTTTGCTCATGTTAGCCTAGTTCAATCATTTGAGAAATTTGTTAAATAACTCCATGCTTGCAAGAATGAGGGAATATTGCTCAAGTTTTTTATATTTGAAAAGTATTAGAACTATGTGTGTTGTTTGAATCCGTATATGCATTTTGGGATATTCCTTGTGATAATTAAGAATAGAAATCCATTCCCTGTATGTTGAATGCATCAAAGTTTTAAATCACTTTGCAATTTTGATAATAACTTGGGCTTGATGTATCAAATTGTGGATAATAAGCGGAGTACATCTTTGGGGAGTGAGTAGAAGTCATAAATTGTGTGGTAAGATGTCTAGGAAGGTCCTGATTTGGAATGGAGTGGAGAGGTATGCTCAGCAGGAGTATTTTGGCAGAAACAAGGAAACAGTACCGGTACGCAGTACCGGTACGCCTAAGCTACTGGTGTTCAAAGTACCGGTACTGTCTGGTGAAACAAAAGGGTTTTTTAATTTAAATCCCTCGGTGACCCTTTCATTTCCCCACCTAAATTCCAACCCTAATTCTCTCTCTCTCACTCGAAAACGTCCCAGGCATCCAAGAACCCCTTCTCCCCTCCTGCATTCCTAAATCCCTTATCTTCTTCAAGCTTAGTTCTGTGCAACCCACACCCGAAACCCTAGTTGCCAAAAACCCCAAAGTCCCTCCAATTTCTCCAATCCTCCTGAACTTTCAAATTTCTCCAAGGAATCCCCAATGGCTCGTCGTTTAGAGGTATGTTCTGAAGCCTTTGACCCGATTAAGGGTCTCCTCCATTTTCTCTTTGCCTTGTTCTTGATTGGGGCAATGGTGCTTGGCATGGCTCGCACCAAGAGAGCCGGAACCAGTCCCCCACCACATGAGGAACCCAGTTGCCGCAAGAGAAGCGACGACGGGTCAAGCGAGGACCCGAATGAGCAAAGGAAAAAGGCTAGGAAACAGGCATGACTCCAGTGGATTCAGGAGAAAAATGTGACCTGTGAGCGTCAACTTGATCGCATTTCACTCACCCCTATGCATCCGGTTGTGAAAATCATTGAAGGGCATGGTATGAATTTCTGGTTCAAAACAGTTGATTTGGCATTGTGTAGAGAGTTCTACCAATCACTCAAGGTGGTTGTGGAGAAAGGTGGGGAGGTTTTGAGAACAAATGTTAGAGGCAAGGGGATCGCGGTGACCCCTGATGTCATTGCCACCCTCCTAGGGGACTATCAGAGACCACCAAACTTCCCACCTGTCTATCCTCACAACATCACTAGAGCCAAGACCAAAGCTTAGTTTGTTGATCTGATGTATGAGGATCCTTCTAAATTCAGGGGCACTGTTCTGAGTGGAAGGTTGAAGCATGTCTATGGGCTTCTGAATAAGCTGCTCCTTTATAATTTATTCCCAAAGGCCGCAGA
The DNA here is from genome assembly GCA_951799425.1 of Ilex aquifolium. Classification (NCBI taxonomy): domain Eukaryota; kingdom Viridiplantae; phylum Streptophyta; class Magnoliopsida; order Aquifoliales; family Aquifoliaceae; genus Ilex; species Ilex aquifolium. Next base: position 3,689,669 of record OX637407.1, read on the forward strand.
AAAGAAGCCAAATATGGAGAAGTTAGCCCTTTTGGACGCTGTCGTGTCAGGCAAAACGGTTGACTTTGCCCTTTTTATATGGGAGGTGATGAAAGACTTTGCTGAGACAGAGAAGCCTATGACCAATTTGCCATATGGGAGTCTGGTAACCCGGATGTGCAACCACTTTAAGGTAAAAGGGTACGTGTTTGACAAGCTTACCCCTCCCGAGACTGGGGCTATTGGGAAGGCCAGTAGCAAGAAGAGAAAAGCAATGAATCGGGGGAAGCAAGCTCTTTTGGATTCTGATGAGGAGGACTTTGCACTGACTGCACCCACTATGCCATTCAGAGCCGTACCATCACGCTCAGTACCTCGGCATCTTGATGCACTAGAGATAGCAGTGCATGAGACCCAAGCTACTGTGCAGGGTATGGCAGCTATGATGAAAAAGTTGTATGTGCATACCTTCCCTGGGAGACCTATCCCAGAAGTTCCCGCTCCACCAGCTGCTCCCTCTACCTCCAGAGTGAATGAGGATGATGATGATGGTGATGAGGAGGATGAGGATGATGATGATGATGATGAGGATGATGATGATGATGGAGAGGGTGATGATGAGTAAATTGTGCTAGTGTTGTGCTTTTGTTTAGGTTTGGAATTTATGTAGTTGGGATGGGAACGTAGGCCATTTTGTACTCCAACTTCGTGCACATGAATGGAAAACCACAGTTTGTTCAATCTAATCCATGTTTATTTTGAAATTGCATTATGATTTTCACTTTGTGATTGATTGGATGAATGGTTAATAATGGATTGTGTGCATGTTGTGCCCATTGTTTTAATTTGGAGAAATACTCTTTTGCTAAGGGACTAGCAAAACCTAAGTTGGGGGGTGTGATTAGCACAAAATAGTGTATATTCTTGTGTGCTAATCATCTCACTTCATTTGCTTTTTCAGTTTAAATGATGCGAATTGTGTTAGTTGAAGTATTAACGATGCTATTTGGTGTTTGCAGTTGCAAGGCCCTAAATAAGGCTTCTTAAGGCCTTCCCAAATGCATTGGGATGTTTGGGGGCGAAGGAAAGGTTAAAGTAAAGCTCAGAAGTTGAAAAAAATCAGAAAGAAACAGAGAAACCGTACAGGTATGCAGTACCGGTACGCAGTACCGGTACGCCAAAGCTACTGGTGTTCGAAGTACCGGTACACAGTACCGGTACTGTCTGCTGAGTCTGCCCCGAATCTCTGCATTTCAAGATCTGCTGCTCTGAGGGTCCCACCATCAGCTCTCCCTGACACGCCCACAATACTATTCACCACTTTTACACTTTTGATTGGATGTTGGAGGCTTGGGTGATCAATGAAGAGAGAGAAGAGAGGAGGAGCTGGGTGTGCAGACAAGTTCTGCACTCCCCTGTCCAGGCCATCCCTGCTGCACCCCACTGATGGGGGTCACTTCAGGGAGCTACAGGACAACTCTAGGCACGTTTTTGGGGAGGCCAAGCTCTCCAATGTTCAACATTCGATAGCATTGAAGAGAGATGAATAGAGGGGGATATAGAGAGAGAAGCTCCAGGCGTAGAAGAAGATGAATAGTAGTTTTAGAGAGAAAAAGTTATGATTTTTGCATTTCTTCTACTGCATTGTCTTGTAATCAATGGTATGAACCTTTAGAATTTCATTGAATGTCATTAATGCTATTTACCTTCATGTTCCTGGCTAGTTTAATGCTCTTCTAAAGTTTCTACCATTAATGCTTCAAGTCTTTCATTGTCTTAGCTGTAAAAAATGGGATTGAAATGCTTTCATTTTTAGCTTGTGTTTTATTGCATTTAGTGACTCTAGAACTTCATATTTTTGCAATGCACTCTCTTTACATTGTCACTTTCATTTCAAGTATGAGTAGCTAAATCCTTCAGTTGGCAAGACCAAGGGGAATCTCCCTTTGGGTATACAATTTCAACTCCTTCTCCTCCCTCCCTTTAGAGTCCAATGGTTCGGTTTGACTAGATTGAAGGTGGATGATTCGGTGAGTCTTTGATAATCCGTAGGCCTAGTCACGGTTTATGCTTAGATACTCACCGACATCATCCTCGGCTTTCCATGAATCAATCGTTCATTCATGCTCAATCGGAGGAGTGATTTGAGTTGAGATGGTATACCTATTGGAGTGACCTCTTGGAATTGCCAACACTTGCTTTCTCATTTCATTTTCACCAAAACACATTTCACCAAACAACTTTCCATCACAAGAATTCTTACACTTTCTTTTCTCAAAATCACTTTCAAATTGGTTTACTTCCTTCCCCGTGGAAACGACCTTGGAATACCACAAAGTAAAACACGACCACGAAAGTCTCCTTGTGATTGGGGAGCATTTTTGTGCATTCACATATCACATTTCTACCAACCTATTTCCTTTCTCCTTGCCCTTTTCTTTTGACACTATCCCAAGGGAGAGTGACACTCCCTTTTGTTCATACACTTTGGCTTCTAAGAGATAGTATTTAAGGGGTTAGGAATAACACCGTTTTTGCTCAATCAATACCCATTTTAAAACTTGAAATGAAGAAAACTTACTACAACAATGGTAGAATCTAAATGGTGTATTTAAAATTGAAATGTAATTGAAATAAATGACATTAAAGACAATAAATGAAGTTGACAAGACTCTTACAAAAGATTACAAGTGAAATGGATGGAAGAAATGTAAAAATCTAAGCTTTCACTCTCTAAACTATCTCTTCTTCCTTGGAGCTTCGCTTTCTATATCTATACAATGCTGAATAATACTCAATGGAACTTGAAAATTCATCCATGGAAGTCCCCCTAGACGTGTGACAGCCCTCCCATCCATAGGAGGCTGAAGTGATGGCTTTGGGCAGGCTAGGACAGCCTACCCAGCAACTCCCAGGCTTAATCTCTTCTCTTTCCTCCTTATTAATGCTTGAGCCTTCAAAGTCCAAGGCTAGGGTTGAGGAGACATGTCTGTGTGTAAGGGGTGTCAGGGAACAAGTGGGAGACTCATAGGTGGGACCCCCATGTGGCAGAGCTTGAGTTGCAGAATCTGACATTTTTCAGCAAAACCTACCGGTGGGTCAATGGCCAAACCTACCTGTAGGTTTTACTTCAGTAGCCAAAACCTTCTGGTATTTTTCCGGTAGAACTCACTCTAGTAGCCAAAATCTACCGGTAGTTTTATGACAAACCTACTGGTAGGTTTTAACTTATTTTCCTCAATTCTTGGTTCTTTCACCTTCCAGACCATCGTCAAGCCTCCCCCTCATCTCCATTGACCTTAAGCACCATGATAGGGGCCTAACATGCACCATTTAAGATCTTTTACCTGCAAACACGCCGAAACTCCATTAAAAGCTCGAAACATTGCAATTCCTCTCATTTTTACCATAAAAGCAAGCATAAAAGGGGTGCAAATGTACACATGATGCAATATTTTGTGCTAATCAATCTTCTCTCCTAAGATCCTTGGGATGCACACTTCTTGTAGAAATCCAAATAAGATCTTCTTCTCCAATGTGTGAGGCTGAATAGAAGAATCAAGATTGATGGCCTTTGGGGATTTAGGGGTACAGGGTTGTTCGAAGATATCCCAGGTTTAGGAGGCTGGAAATTAGGTCACAAAAGAGATACACGAAAGGCTTACCCTTTGTGTAGATCCAAAATCAGGTCAATCTTAGGGTCCAAGTAAACCAAAATTCGCAAATAACCACTTGATTAGTGGGCGATGGTCACAGGGCGGTTGTCACTAGAATAGAAAAATGGTTCAAATCAGATTTGGAAGTCAGGGACTGCTCGAGCAATCTTGGGCCCGATCAAGCTGTGTTAAGACCGCTCGAGCGGCTTGAGAGTGACCTCTACTACCCAACTCATCAACCTTTCCTGATTTTATCCTTAAGTGCTTGAAAGACCGATCTAGCAGAAGGAAAGCGAGTAGAAGACTTTCCCTACTGGTTTTAAAACTAAAACCAAAGTAAAAACTAATCTTCTTGAGCACTAAAGGGTATTGCTCAAATATGATCCAATGCATGACTTATTCATTGTTTTCAAAACTCAATTAGTGTTTAGAAAAAAATTTCTTGAAAACCTAAGAGTCATTAATGATTTTAAAAATTCCATTTTCATAATCCTAATCATCCTTAATCTAAAATTAAACCAGGGTTCTTAGGTCTCTAGGTCATTACCTTTGTCCTAAACTTGAAGGTGCATCGGAGAACTCTTGACAAGGATTTGTAGCTTGAAATCCTCCCTTCCTTGATGTTTACAGATCTTGATCTTTGAAACATCATGACCATAAAATTTAAGTTGAGATTTACATCAAGACTTCATGAAATTTTCCAATTACAAACAATTTTCTAACAAACACTCCCTTTGGCAATTTCATAACAAAACACAATAGTAAGAATTTAAAATAACAAGTCGAAAACCACTAAGAGCAAAACAAATTCTAAAGTAATCCCAACATTCATTATACAAGTCTAACAATTTCAAAACTAAGTACAAAGACTATCTTATGATTAATGCCTTGAAGATCATAGTCCTGCACATCACATCACATCAATCCATTGTGAAAAATAGCATATATATATATATATATGTGACATAATATAATTACACGCATGGAAATCACCAAGAGAAGCATAGAGCACTTTCATTTTTAACATCATGCAAGTGCAATCTGTGTAACATTTATAAGAAATGAATATGCTTGAGAACCTATAGTTATATCAAAGACAATGCAAAATAAGTTCTTCGCCTTAGTTGGTGTTCACATAAGCAAATAAGCTGTGTAAATTAACAAAGAAAAATGAATGACTTCATGCCAAAGTTTATAAATGTACTCCCCCTTACTTTGTTCCTAGGCAACTAACCCTAGCTAGCTCAAAATTTCACCTAATTTATTCCAAAAATTATCCCCTTTTTGTCACGAACTGCTAAATTCACAACATTAACAAGTAAAGTAGAGAAACGTGGTATAAATGAGATAACCATACAGAGTATCTAGCATGTGTCAAGGATAGCCAATGTGGAATAAGAAAAGGGATAAACATAACATATAACCACAAGTCTAAAATGAATATCCAACATAAAGCATAGAGACAAGAATTATGTAAAATAACAGATGAAAACTAAACAAAATAAAACATAACAAAAGAAAACTAGAGTACTTAAGCGTAAGACTAGGAATGAATGTAAAACACTTAGAAGCTTCCATAAGGTCCTATACTAAGTCTCCTAAGGCAAGCAGCTCTTGTGGCTGCGTCATCTCCACCATTAGCACCATCATCTCTCTCTCTCTCTCTCTCCATCATCACGTGACCGTGCCTCATGCTCAACATCAACATCAATAGGTAAACTAAACCCTTCATTTTGTAGCATACACCTTATGCACCTCATCTCCTAGCTAATAGAGCTTTGGTCTCTCTTAATGCCAAAAACTCTTCCATCAAGAGAATCTAGTCAAAAACCTATGAAACTACGCTGCTCGTCCATAATACTCTGATGTGACCTCATGCATCCATAATAGTTATCCACTGAGAAAATGAAGATATAGGAGTAGCCCTAGGTGGTGGTTCATGTGAAGTGCTTGTGTTCATCTATGTGTTCATCTATCACCAACACATAGAGTCATATAAGGTAATTATTCGTTCAAACAAGCAAGACTCCTTAGTATGAAGTTGAATGGTCAGGCGTATACATGGTTTTATGAATTTTCACAAAGTTTAACACTATCCAATCACGCTAGAGTGAAAGAGACTTGATTTAACAATCAATCACTAAGACTATTAACCACTAAGTTTTCTATCTCCTAATGTAACTCACAGTAATGAACTCATACTTTGATTTAAAGATGGAAGAGATATAATTCGAATCAAAGTACGCTTACCATGATCTACAACAAAAAACAATTGAATTTTTTTTCAATTCTTTTGGATTTTTAAAAAATACCTAAAACATAAAATATGCACAATATGCAATAAAAAATGAAAAATAAATCATTTAGCCATAACTTCTAAAAGAATGTACAACTAGACATCAAAAATATTTTAAAATTTTTTATTTCCATTTTTTATTTTTTAAAATAAATAAACAAAGAAATTGTTTTTACAATGCATGAACTTAGGGTGTTTTATGCAATGCATGACAAATGCACCTAGGTCCACACTCTCACCTCACCTAATTCTTAGGTGACTCAACCTCATTTGTAGCACTCGGGGCTTCCAATTTGGTTGAGGTATTGAGCCTCGCAAGGTCCTTTCTACTCACCCATACTTGTTTTTACTTTCAATCTCTCGAGTTTGCTCAAGGAATGGGTGAATGACTCAATCTCTTTTCTCTGGAAGTTTCTAAATTACTTTTAACTTTGGGAGTAGAAGGGGTCTTATTTACCCTTTTAAAGGAAAATAATTTCAAGACTTAAACTCACATGACCTATCTATGAGATTGGTAAGATTCAAGACTTGATCACTTTGTTGGAACGCGAGTCCCAAGATTCATTGAAGGCACATATAAATCAAATACAAAAAAAAATTGTTAACCCTATAAGGCAGAATTAGGGTTTACCTTCAACGAATTGATGTCATCACATACAAATGAAAACCTAATGCAGACCAAATAACCGGCTCGGCAAACCTCACAATCTTCTACAGTATGTCCTTCAATGCCAAAAACTCAAATGTAGTGTGGTCTACAATCCTTCAAATTTTCTCTCTTTATCTCTCTCTCTCTCTCTCTCTCTCTCTCTCTCTCTCTCTCTCTCTCTCTTCTAAATGTGCAGGTAGGTATAGCTGAGAGAACCATAAATAGCGAATATATATATAGGCTACAGTAGAGACTTAAGAAGAAATGAGGGACGGGCTTCCAATGAGCCTAGGAATCTTATGTTCAACTCAGAACAAACATCCTACAGTCCATTAATAATAAGTTAATCCACTAACAATTTATTATTGATCCCTCAACCTTATCTCAAAATTATATTTCGAGCTCCTTGTTCTTATATGTTTTATAAGTTTTCCACATTTAAGATTACAAATTTCTGTCAATTAATTAAAATACTGATAATTATATTTAATTGAATTTTTTTTATCTTTGATATCTTACCACAACTTATTTGTCATGTCGGATAATTAAATCCACCTACAAGGTTTGATATGGACAAAACTTTTAAACTTCCTCAAGAAAACATCATCAACCCATTTAAATACTGGAACATGGTTTCTTTTAATAATTAATTTTCACCTTACAAATAAAGTCATCTCCCAATGCACCAAGTTTGTTGACTCAACTATGAATCTCATTTTTTGATGAATTAAAGTAACAATCATTATATGTACGTGTCCATTAAATATCTTAGGATTAAAATCCAGAATATCTCATGTACATAGGTTGATAAACAAGAATTGACACATCGAATATATCTAGTCCATAAAACTCCACATTCTCAATCAAACCCCATAGACAACAAAAATTTAGGAACCATGTATACTGATGATTAGCACAAAATATTGCACATTATGTCTGCTTTTATACCCTTTTATACTTTTTTTGGGGTGGAAATGGGAAGGAATACAATTAATCAAACAACTAATGAAGTTGTTGTGTGATTGTAGGTAAAATGTTGGTTATGGCTTGAGTTAAGCCCCCATCGTACTGCTCAAAGTCAATGGAGATTGGGGGTGGCTTAACGGGAGGCTTGGAAGGTGAAGAGATCAAGAAAAAGACAATTCAGGTGAAAACCTTCCGGAAGGTTTAGTCATAGACCTTCCGGAAGGTTTGCACACTGGAAAGGCAAAGACTCTGCCCCTGCCAAAACCTTCCGGAAGGTTTTGCATACTGGAGTTAGAACTACCTCAAACCTTCCGGAAGGTTTTGCACACTAGAGTAGAACCTACCGCAAACCTTCTGGAAGGTTTTGCTTACTGTTTTGCTTTTACCTCTGCCCCTGCCAAAACCTTTCGGAAGGTTTTGCTTTGACCTTCCGGAAGGTTTTGCTGAAAATTGTCAAACACCTACAACTGAAGCTCTGCCACTTGGGGGTCCCACCTATGATTCTCCCACTTGTCCCCTGACATATTCTACATACATACATGCCTCCCTACACCTAAGGTTGAACTTTGGAGGCCAAGGCATTAATGAGGAAGAGAGAGAAGGAGGAAGCCTGGGGAGTTCCAGGCTAGGCTTGTCCTAGCCTGTCCAAGCCATCAACTCAGCCCCCCATTGATGGTAGGCCTGCACACACAGGTTATAGGGCCTCATGGACAAAAATGCAAGGAGTCACACCATTGTAGAGAATTATTCAGCAATATAGAGAGAGAAGCTCAAGGAAGAAGGCATAGTTTTAGAGAGAGAAAATTGGTATTTTTGCATTTACTTACCCATTTCACTTGTAGTTTGCTGTAAGCCTCTTGTAATCTCATTTATGACACTTTAATGTCATTTATTTCAAGTGTATTGCAATTTTAGCCATGTATCTTTGAATCTACCATTGTTACGTTTAAGCTTTTCTTCTCAAGCTTTCCAAATGGGTTTTAAATGCACTTATCTATGTAGTTAACTTTTCTTTACATTAATACAAGTTTTAATCTCCATTTAATTACCATGTATTTTTATACATTGTATGTATTTGCATTTAATATGAGTAGCTAAGTTTTATGTTGGCTAATCCAAGAGAGATTTCCTCTTGGGTATGCTAAATCAACTCTCCTCCATTCTCCCTCGTAGTGTAAAGTGTTATGCTTGACTAGGTTGAGTGGGACGTGGTTGTGAGCTCTTAATACACCGTAAACTTATCACGGGGTATGCTTGAGTCTACACCTCCATTTTAGTCCCTCACTTCCTATGAATCAATCGAACACCTAGGCACCATTGGAAGAATGTTCTGAGTTGATTTGGCATTTCTATTGGAATGACCTCTTCGGATTAGCCAACCTTGTTTCCAATACATTTTTATCAAAAACTCCACTCACCAAAACACACAAATTCACAAGATTTTACACTTTTCCATTTTTACAAAATCACCTTCAAACGATTCAACATTCCTTCCCTAAGGAGACGACCTTAGAATACCCATTCCAAGTAAAACACGACACTCGAAAGTCTCTCTTTGCTTGGAGAGCACTTTTGCACACACACACAATTTCATTCCACACACACGTTTTCCCCATTTCTTGCATGATATCCAAGGGAGAGTGACATTCACCTAACCGTATAAGCCACATACACATTAACGGAATCATGGTCAGAGATTAGGGCCAAAGCGAATCAAGCAACTGACGCATCCGTATTTAATGAAATCTTCCCATGAATAGTATACTGACCTTCAGCCTCGAATACCATGAATGAATAGTGTGTTGGTACCCCGTAAGGAACCAACACCCCACTACGAGTAATAGAAAACCTCGAACGCCTCGAGGTAAGAAATGCATCTAAATACTTTGCAATATAAGTTCAAATGTAATCCAAGTTCATAACACCCACGCTAGAGATTTACATCATGTTTTTAAAAAAATCCCCATGTACCACGAACAATAATTCCACAATTCTTAAAACATAGGAAACTTCAATAAATATGCATGAGATCGCAAGAGAAACATTATTCAGTTGAGCATTAATCAAGATCTCGGGTTTTAAAAACCAAAAATGTGCATCAAATGTAAGTCAGGTTTTTTTTTTCAATAGAAAAGAATCATGAATAAATCCAAAAACAAGGGTAAATATATAATATATGTATAGGTTTGATTCAAAAATTACATATATAATAGCCCTAACCTCAATGAATACGAAAAGGAAAGAAACACTACCTTAATTCCATGGAAAATTGCTCCTAAGATGTCTGGTGTGATTGTCTACGAGTTGATGTCCTCAAGATCTAGCCCAATCTATTCCTTTTTCTTTTTCTCTACAAGACTCTCCTAGGCTACTTAGGGTTGAAAAGCATGTATCGAAACCCTAAAACACATCCATGTGATATTTATAGTGTAAACAATAGAGGAAATACTTAAAACATGTCAAGGCCAACTTTAGACGCAAGTTCGGACGTGTGCTTTTGCATCCAGATGGACCAAACTCACTGCAAGAAGTGTTATAGGTGCGTCTGGATGCATGTTTTTCCCGTCTGGGCATGAGTCTTTTTGCCCCAAACTTTTGGCTTGATTTTGACCTAGTTAGAAGCCGATTCATAAAATTTTTATGAAATAAATTTTTCTAAGAATTAGACCAATCGAACATCAGGGTAAAAAGTGATGTCCAACAAACTGAAGCAGTGTCAAATTTCTTCTTGCTCAAATTCTTTTCAAAATGCATTTAAGGCCCAGAATATCTCCCATAGATTTTTTGGCATTACGGATCTATTATTATTATTATTATTTTAACCTGAAAACATTTAGTTTAATGAGATACATCAAAACTAAAGTTAATTTATACCCGAAATATCAAAATTAACATTTTACCCATTTGGGCCTCTAAACAAACCAAATGTTTGTCTCAATGTTTCTTGGCCTCCCGAATTCAATGAAATTTTTATTTTTGATCTAAAACTTTTAGAAATTTTACTAGCTAGCTTTCTTAAGTTTAAACATCTCCAAAATTAAATTTGATCCGAAAGTTAGTATGTGCAAAAGTCATGGGTATTCTTTAAACAACTATTCAAAGTTCTTATAATCATTTTAGTTATTTTTTAAGAAATCTTCTGATAATATCACCCATATCTATTTATAGTATGGGGTCTTACAATATCTTTTTCATCTCTCTTCCCTCACAATCTCTCTCTTCTCTCTTCCTTAAATGTCTATCATTCTCTTCTCTATTCGTCTCACTGTATCTCTCTCCTCTCTCTTCCTAAAATTCTCTTATATTTGCTCTATTTTCTCTATCCCTCTATCTTATATAGTATACATATCTTTATTTTTCTATCTTCTCTATCTCTCTTTTGGTTGTCTTTAATTTCTCTCTTTATTTTCCCCATTTATCTTTTCTTCATTTTTTTTTCTATTTCTTTTCTCCATTTGTTCCAATGTTTTTTTTAATTCTTTTTTGTTTTGATATGCTTTTTGTGTTAGGTGTTCATGTAACCACATTGAGCAATGTTATTGGGACATAATTTGGGGACTTAATAATTGTGGCCATTAGATTGTCAGTAGGTCTCAACATTAAATTATCACTGAATCTCAACACTATCAATCTAATGGTCATAATATATTAAGTCACCAAATTATGTTCCTAAATTATGTCACAATAGCATTAGTGAACCACATTTGGTTATATATGGTTTTTGATCTAATTTTTTATGTTGTTATTCATTTTCCTAGCTTTTTTGATACATATGCATTGGATGTATCACAACTCTTTTTTGATATCAGTTCAATGTTTAATATGCATTTGTCAATATAGTTCTGTCACTATGACTATGTCACTATACATTTTTCAATGTTTTTTTTCGGAAGGTTACATTTTTCAATGTTATTTTGTGTCATGATGCAATTGTTTTCTTGATATCGAATTAATTTTTAATTTGTCACTATGAATTTGTCAGTGTGATTTTTTTATTATGATGTAATTACATAATTGATATCAGATCAATTTTTAAGTTGCCAGTCGATATGTCACTGGGAATATGCTACTTTCATTTTCTATGTATGATGCAATTGTTTTCTTGATATTGGACCAATTTTGAATTTGTCACTATCTCTATATCATTATAAATTTTTATGTGTCATATATATATCGCTATATATGTGCGTGTGTGTGTGAGAGAGAGAGAGTTCTAATATTGAAAAATTCTAAAATTAAATAGTTTTAAATTTGTTTGAATTTTGAATTATGCAATTTCTGTACAAATTATTAATTTTATTTTTACTTCAATCAAAAGAAATGAGTCTTTTCAAATGCAATTTTTCTATAAGACCCATAAAGGCAGTATTTGAATTGTCCTGTTGTTTGTGTTCATCACCAAAAAAAAAAATATTAAGAAGAAGTGAATTTGGCTCTTCAAGTGAATTATCTATTTTAACTACTCCAAATATAAAGCATGATAATGGTAAATTTGGCACGAGCTTGGCAAAGGAGCTCTGCTACTCGGAGGAGGAGCTCCATAGCTCGGAATGACCCAACCTTTAGCTCCTTGCTCACCATCCAGCTCACCAACGTCCCAGCTCAGCAGCTCCGCGTGCTTTGACTAATTCAAACTAGTTGAGATATCCACGCTAAAAAGTGTCATCATCTGTTCCAACTCATTGAAATAATAGCTAAGCATCTTCCAACGATTCAATCTTCTGGTCTATAAAAAGGCCAACTAGGTATAATTAAGGTAAATTGACTACTCCCAACAAAATACAATCACTCCCAATCATTATTTTTTGATTTTATCATCGAAAGGTCGATTACTGAAACCCCTCTGGGCGTCAACTGTCTTGCAAGAACACCTCCATTGGTGGCTAAGGCATAACTTTGATCATCCATCCCGGTGGACAGTTTTTGGGATCAATAAAACATATTAAAGATTAATTTTTAAGAGTTGAACTCCATAAAATAGAGAATTGAGTAAGAATAGAGACTGTATTATGAATGTTCTTCTCATATTGATTGAAACTCGGGTATCTCTTCGGGAGAAATGAGATGGTTATTACTAATTAGAGTTACTTTCATCCAAAAGGTTAAAGAAAAAAAAAAAAACAAAAAGGAAAGACCAACCAGTAGCCAAAAACAAAAACAGGGCAGCAAACCCAAAAGCAAATAAATCCGCCACCATTCTCCCTCTTTTTCTCTCCACCTCCCAAAACCCAAAAGCAAAAAAATGAGCTACCATCTCATCCTCTGCAAAACATCAGCCCTACCAAAACCGAAACTACTAGTTTTGTTAGTGGTGCTGCTACACCTTTCAACTGCTACCACCACGAGCACCACCGCTCCCACCACCGCTCCCACTACCCCGACAGTCCATGCAACAACATACCCCTCCTTCCAACAATTGAACGTGAAGGAAACTCTCGCGGCAACACCTAAACCAAATGAAAATCATGAAACATCCGAATACACTGATCACAGTGATGGTGATCAGGGGAAGTGGAAGCTCAATATAGTTCATAGAGACAAAATATTCACCCATTTCCCAGATCATCATCACGGTTTCGAAGCCCGCGTGCAAAGGGACGTTAAAAGGGTTGCTACCCTGATTCACCGCCTGTCAGGCAGCGGAGCAGCCAGTTCTGGCGGCGGTGGAGTTAGTTATGCGGTGGAGGATTTCGGGTCAGAAGTGGTTTCAGGCATGGACCAAGGCAGTGGAGAATATTTTGTGAGGATTGGTGTTGGTAGTCCCCCAAGGAGCCAATACATGGTTATCGACTCTGGTAGTGATATTGTATGGGTACAGTGTCAGCCTTGTAATCAATGCTACCGCCAGTCCGACCCGGTGTTCGATCCGAATGACTCTGCCTCGTTTTCTGGAGTGTCATGCAGCTCCTCAATCTGTGAACGTCTTGAGAATTCGGGTTGTCATGCGGGCCGGTGTAGATACGAGGTCTCGTATGGTGATGGGTCGTATACCAAGGGAACACTGGCCGTTGAAACTCTTACTTTTGGGCGCACCGTGGTCCGGAATGTGGCTATCGGGTGTGGTCATAGGAACCGGGGGTTGTTTGTTGGAGCTGCCGGTCTACTGGGCCTTGGATGGGGCTCCATGTCACTTGTGGGTCAATTGAGTGGGCAAACGGGTGGATCCTTCAGTTATTGTCTCGTAAGTCGAGGCACCAACTCAATTGGTTCACTAGAATTCGGGCGTGGAGCGTTGCCTGTGGGTGCTGCATGGATACCGCTCCTTCGCAACCCACGGGCCCCCAGTTTCTATTATATTGGGCTCTCGGGTCTTGGGGTCGGAGGCTTGCGGGTACCCATACCGGAAGATCTTTTCCAACTAACCGCATTGGGAGAAGGAGGGGTGGTTATGGACACCGGGACTGCTGTAACAAGGTTTCCCACAGCGGCCTATGTGGCTTTTCGTGATGCTTTTATCGTGGAAACTGCCAGCCTTCCTAGGGTTTCTGGAATTTCAATATTCGATACATGCTATGATCTTAATGGGTTTGTGTCGGTTAGGGTGCCTACCGTTTCATTTTACTTCTCCGGCGGGGCAATCCTAACTCTTCCGGCAAGAAACTTTCTGATTCCCGTGGACGAAACAGGTACTTTCTGTTTTGCATTTGCTCCATCGCCATCAGGGCTTTCCATAATAGGGAACATCCAGCAAGAGGGAATCCAGATCTCTTTTGATGGAGCAAATGGGTATGTGGGATTTGGGCCCAACGTTTGCTAAGTAATAAGGCAAAGTAAATTTTGCTTGTCTAAGTAAAAGTAGTGTATGTGGGCATTAATTATGTGTATTTTTTTTATCATGTTTCTATTCTTCTTGGCAATGATTACAAAAAGCTTGTGCTTTTTACTTCTAGGGAAGGATTAAAGTGTGGGATAGAGCAAGGGATGTTAATAATAATATTATATTAATTAACTTTCTACAGTCAGTTTTGTATCCTCTGAAGGTAGTGCTACTAAACTTGACCTATGTAAATGATTTTCTTTCTCTATAAAAACATTTAAAAGGTAAGTTTATGTCAAAATAGTTATTCTAAACCTGAACTACGTGAATGTTTTTTTCTCTCTCTAGAGACATTTAAAAGGTAAGTTTGGGCTAAAGTAGTTATACGATTAGAATTATAGAGTTGACGTTCAATAACATGATTGACATGAACTGTGTTTAATTTTCGAAGCAAGTACTGAATCAAATTCTAATCAAATAATTCATTTTTTAAATTTTATTTAAATTCATAAAGGCCCAAATTGAGATTAACCTACCATGATTGAGTCAAACATTCTTATAAGGGACAGCCCGGCAGAGTCAAAAGTATCCCGCAAAAGGTCTTTACTTGGGTACAAGAGCACTCTTTATGTAACATGAGAGGATCCAAGATGGCTCTTTTTACTCCATGGCCTTACAATTATTCAAGTATCTACTGGTGAGTGATGTGAACATGACCCTGATACAACATCTTGCTCATTGTCCCACACTTTCTTCTTCATTTCCATGCTGGAGACTCTTTTTTTCTCTCTCTCGCTTTCACATGATCACCCTCACACATCTTGCTCATTGCCCCAGCATTTCCTTCTTCATTTCCACATTGAGACTCTCTTTCTCTCTCTCTCTCTAAATCATTAGACAAGGGAGCCACCACCTTGGTGGACATGTGAAGCAATGACTAGGCCGGGTTTAGGCCTGCCTTCTGTGGAGCCTAAGTTTGAATGCATTGGAGCAATGACTTTTACAAAGACGTTTGCTTTTTGCTTCTTTTGAAAGAGTGACATTAAGATTGATGGGCAAAAAATGATAGTGATATATTTTTTATTCTTCAATAAAAGAATTTTTCATTTTCTCCTTTATGTATGGTAGAAGGGATGAAAAGTATGAATGATTGATTGTTTTGTATTTCGTATGATGGAAAAGTAGAAAGATAAAAAAAAGTATAAATGCATATTTTACCATTATATCTATATATAAAATTAAAGTGTATTTAATATGTAATAGATAAATAGAACATATACACATATTAAAGGATATAAATACAATAACATACATTTCAACATACATAATTAATTTTTCATCAATTTCTTTTTGCAAATTTTAATGGAATAGATTTTGATGAGTTAAAAGAAAGATTAATCTATCATTTTCTATTATTCCTAGTTTCATTCATTGCCAAACATAATATCTCTCTATTTAACTTTTCATCATTCTAACTTTTGTTCTTTGTAGATAATATTATCGTTCCCATCTCTATTCTGACACAAAAGGGACTATTAACAGGAAATACTGTGCTCTCAAATTAACCCTCCTTAGGCTCTGAAAGAGCATTTTAGAGGCCCCACAAAAGCTGACTATTCGTTTATGAAATCGGTGAAAAGAAATGGAACCAGTAAAAGCAGCGTAGTCTTTTCTCAACACATTAGGATCTTTGAGCATATACTAATTATTTTCTTTTGGATTTTTTGAAACTTAAATATATTAGATAGAACAATATCTGACAAAGCAACCGACAAGTCACTATTGCTTCCTGTCACGGGCAAAATTTGTCTCTGTGATAAAAACCCGCATAGTTCATGTGAAATGGTAGGATAAGTCAATTACCTTGCCAAACCAAATTCAAGCTCTTCATCACCTTCGGACACAAAATTTAAGTGGTGGAGACCTTTAAAAATCTTGAACTTGCTTTTGAGAGAAATTTTCCAGCAAGAGTAGACAGCATGTCACAATTGTGGGCATGTCAAAGTCTTAGAAGACATAATTTTCAACAACATTACCTACTCGAACTAGTGCGAGATTCTAAAATCGTAACTGTTCAGATGATTAAAACGAAGTGTAAGGCTATTTCTAGATTCTTTTTTTTTTTTTTCTAGATTCTTTTCTTTGCTTTAGAGATCAAACACTTAAACAATTTCCTTAGTAGAGAGCAAATGAACTGAAAGTTTGAAATAACTTGGAAAAAAGACAATAATGTAAGCGATAGAAAGGATTTTTTGGATGAACTACTGTACTTGGCATAAAAACAGAAAAGAGATAACCGGAGTGGCAATTATAATGTAAAAGAAATAAACTAACCTAAATAGTGCAAAGGAAGGCTCTGGTATACAATATGTAAGTGTGTGATCGAGAGACCCCTTATATCTAGCCTAGGCCTATGTATTTATAGGCGGTGGCTATCAACATCCAGAGCCATTTTTTTTTTGGCCAGGAGGCCAATAATCATGGCCTTTATTTCCAACGTCATCTATCGTGCATTTAATCTTCTATAACCATCGGCTCATGATGTCACGTCTCTTCATTATCCGATATCAATGAAGACCCTCTTATTTGTCTTATCTCTCTTGAATCTTTGTTGACTTGATCCTAGCTGTTGGCCCTTGCAACATGTCCATCCTAGATCTTTTATTATTTGGGTGTAAACATTATCCCCCCCCCCCTCCCCCCCCAAAAAAAAAAAAAAAAAAAAAAACGACGCGATGATATGCTTCTCCTTTAGAGTGTCATTTTGGTTCTTTAAATTTGAACCGTTGCAGCTTTAATCCCTCTACTTGCATGTCATCTCGGGATTGGCCATTGTGTTCAGTGCCTATGACTTAGTTTCCATGTTAGACTCCCAACCTTCTTCTGTCTTTTCAAATTTGCGGGAAATGGCTATCACATGATCCGTTCATATCCTTTCATCATTACGACAATTCACTGACTGTGCCTATGTAAACTCTTCCTTCAGACTTGATTCTTGTCATCATTCCAACTCTTCAACCTTTCTGCTTCTTATAATGGTGATCCCTCATGCTACTGCTCTTCAAGAAGCACTTCTAGAGGTTCCTTCTCACAAAATTGACCATAATACCTTTATACCTGAATTTGACATTTCTTCATCGATAATGGCATTGGTCCTACTTTTTCTGAATATCCACCCAACCAATGTTTGCCAACTGTATCATGTATCCTATGAACCTCTTCCATTCAGAGAACATTTATAGTGGTCGAACTGGAGTTCTGGAACCCCTGTTCGTTCTTGGAAGGCTCCTTCTCCAAAATGGGTTTCTTGGGTTACATTTATTAAAGCGGCTCAAGGCCGCTTGTGGCAACATTTTGGTATTTATGATGCCAAAAAAATTAGTACCATAAACATGCCCCTCGATAGATCATTGCTTTGTTCGGCTCTCTGATCTGACCTAATTTATGTCATACACCCAAGTATAAGTGGTCAAATTGCAATATTTCTCGGTTAAGTCCGAGGTCGAACCCATAGGGAGCTAACTGTTGGTATTCAAAACAGTAACGGTAAAATTGTTGTGTGTGTAGTGTACAACAAAATAGCTTGTGGTGGTGAGCTTAGAATTATCAAATAAACACTTAACTAAAACTTTGAAAAATAATGATAAAAAGATACTCTTCAGTGCGAGGATCCAACATGCTTTATATTGTTTATTTATGAAAATGCCAGCTTACAATAATTAATTTCCATATTACTGGAAAGCTAACCAATAGGTTTGATGCATAACTGAACCATATCACATCAACTGATTTGGTTAGCCGGAATGTCTATGTACCATACATCAATCAAATAACCTTAGTAAACTCGAAGGTGAACCATTCAAAATGTTTACTCTAGCTATTTAATCGGCAGGTTGATGATTCAATGATGACGTAGTTCCGGTTTATGCATTGAATCAAAAGCATTAAATACCGCATAACCTGACACCACAACACAACATCCCCTTTATCGGGATCACAAACAACACGGAATTTAGGCAGAGTATCCCTTGTATCGAGTACCCCCAAACGCATAACCTGTGTACAATTCAATCACATGACCCTTCCAGGGTCCAATATACATCAATTTAACCTTAATTATTATCCATTTTCATCATTTGAACAAAAATACTCAAGACTAGAAAGATTGGCAAAACCATTTGAATTTCTGAAAATTTAAGGGAAACTTATCGGTAGAAGAGTACATCGTTCAACCGGTAGGAAAACTTTATGGAATAATTCTACCGGTAGGTTTACCAGCGTTCTACTAGTAGGAAAATTCACTGGAAATATTCTACCAGCAAAACTCAATGTTCTACCGGTAGAAAAAAGCCTATTGAAAATATTCTACCGATAGAAGAACTCATCGTTCTACTGGTAAGTCTTCCCAGCTTTCCCCCGATTCCATCATTTTTCAATTCCAATCCATTCCAACTTTATACAACATCAACCCAAACTCATATAACATCAATTTTTAAACAAAATGCAGTTCATACGAGTTCACTTTACAATCCTTTGCAATATTATATGTTCAAAAACTAAATTACATCTTAGTTTTACAAAAACATAGTTTAAAGCCACATATCGGCTTTTCTTCAACAATGAGGGCCTGAGTGAAAGCCATTCGCCGACGCATGTCCCGCACCTGAAATATTCTCCCCATAAAGGGTGAGCCACGCTTAATAGAGTATCTCCTAAAGAGGCTACTCCCCAACCTAGATGCATATGAAATGTTCACATGCAATTCACAAGCAACAATCACTTCATTCAAGAATATGCAATTCAATAATGGAATCCTCAATGTCATGCCATGATATAAGATGAGACTCACACATACAACTTAAACCGAGCCTTCACAGGCTCCCTCAACACATGCAATGTCATGCATATGAAATTGGGCATCCCAAGTCCCCGCCATTGATGATACACATCCAATGACTATTTAATAAAAGCAATCATGTGTCTTTGTTGGGTACACGGATTCTGGTGTCTCACCGCCGGTTCCGCACACCAATACTATTTTTTGGACTTACACCGAACGAAGTGTATAAACCAGTAATCGAGTCTTGCACCCGAGGAAGGATCTAGCCCTTCTTGCTATACCCGACACAAGTTTTTCATCCAACCGTGCGACTCATCCGGACCTAGGTCCAACCTACCCGAGTCCATGCCTCAACCACCAAGAATGGTGTTTGATTCATAAACACACACACCCACACCCACACTCATGTCAAATGCCCACGAATGCGATGTTTCCCGTGCATATGCAAATGTAATGTACAATTGCAATTCCAATATCACGTTCAACATGTCATGAGCACAATATAAACATTTCAATAGCCATCAACATTTTTTTATAGTCAATTACATCATAAGCATATAACCACCATCAACAACCTCAATGTCAATATATCATATTTCATGTACTAACATCAAATTTCAACCATGTTATAACATAACCAATGCAATTAACACACTTAATCCACATAGGCATTTTATCAAACACCTTCAAGGCACAAAATTATGTAACACATATTATGCCCAAACAATCATCTTTCTCAAGAAACCACCAACAAGTAATTTCACAAACTCAATTCAAGCTAGAATTGATTTTAACCATTCTTATACCCATTTCCTACATTTCAAAATCCCATAGGTATGTGCTATACATGAGATTACATCTCTAACACCCTACTCATTCCATATATCCACCTTAGGTTAGAAATAAACCTAATTAGGAAAGAAACCCTACCTCTTGAAGCGTAAAACAATGGTAGAAAACTTTCAAGACCCGAAACAAGCTCTAATCCTTGATTTTTCCAAAATTCCGTCCTTGGAACTTCACCCAAATCTTCAATTTTTGGTATGGTCTTGTAGCCCACGACGAGTAGAACACACTTTGTTCTTGGCCCGAGGTGATTCGACCAAAGGAAAGTCGTAGATCGTAGAGAGAAGTTGGAGAAAACCCTAGCTTCTCTCTCTTCTTTTTATTTTTTGGAAAATCTTATGGGTATGGGGAGAAATTTTGATTTTCTCCCCTATTTATACCCTTTAGGTGCTTGGTTCTCATTGGGCCACATGTTCTCCTTTCCCGAATTTGGTTTTGTCCCGAATTAATTAAATTTCGTTTAGGTTCAAGTTCAAAATATTTTTATTTGAGCTAACTTTAAATTATTTTTCACTTTTCTAGATTCAATTCTCAGTCTCGTTTATTGGGTCACGCGACACCCGATCGCCTCGTAAAATGTGAAAAATCTGACTGTCTTGGAATTCAACGAAAATTGATTGGGTAACTAGATTTCGCGAGAAGAATCCAATGGTGAGGTCCATTTCGTCATCCTAGTTCTAAAAAAAATTTAAATTTTCAACCTGTATCGTAGCGACTAATTATCGTTTTACCCTTTTTCATAAAAAATTAAATTTACACGGATTTTACACATTGGCTATAGCGAGATTTAACCCGTCTATAATTAATCTCTCAACTGTTACATAAAGCCTAACAACGTGCATCACCGTATCATACATAAAGCATGTAATAATAATATATAGAATGGTGTATATCAATAAACTTTGCTCGGTGTTCATAACCATGAGCATATTATAAATGTAACCATCCATCAATTAAGGGAGGTATAAACATTAATGCATAAGTAAAGCATCGGCATTTCCATAACTTAAATAGTATTACACATGCATTCACCCTTCACCGAAGAGTATAAACGGACTACTCACGCCTCATTGCTATAGATGAGCAAAATGAGTGAGATAATCCCATTACAACTGAAAACAAAATACAACACATCCTTCCCCGAGGAATAGCTGAAATACTGTCACTCTTATTACCAGTTAGGGCACAAAAGTGGGAGAGGTTTAACCCTCCAAGTAGAAAGGATAAATAGAAATGTAGAAGTACAAAAAATTCTAGCTGGGAAGTGATTAGGGCAGGGCTCCGCTCGTTTTTCGGCTGGAACACTCACTGAAGTCTCCCTTTTTCTCTTTCTTTCCTTCTTTCTCTCCTTTCTTACGCTGGACAGAGCTCTCGTGACCTCCCCTGAAAAATGAGCTGAGGAGGGCTATTTATAAGCACCGGTAGAGGGTTGTAAGGCGGAAAACACCTTGGATGACCAATGGGGTGCTTGTGTTGCTTCAATGAACCAATAAGAGAGGAGAGAGAGTTGAGGCGATTTAAGGACCGTCCGAGCACCATCACCACCGTCCGGACGGTGGCAATTCTCTGGTTTCCTTGCTTGGCAGCTGCTTGACTACGTTTACCCTAATCTCCAAACCTCAATCAGGACTAAGTGTATATGGCTTATATGAGTAGGTGAGTGTCACTCTCCCTCGGATTCGATGCTAGAAATGGGAAAAACGTGTGTGTGGATGAAATGTGTGTGTGCAAAAGTGCTCCCCAAGCGTAGAGAGACTTGCAATGTCGTGTTTTACTTGGAATTGGGTATTCCAATGTCGTCTCCTCAAGAAAGGAAGGTCAAATTGTGGTGAAGGTGATTTTTGTAAAGAAATGAAAAGTGTAAAATCTTGTGAGTTTGTGTTTTGGTGAGTGGAGTTTTTGATAAAATTGCAATGAAAACAAGGTTGGCTAATCCGAAGAGATCATTCCAATGGGAATGCCAAATCAACTCAAAATATTCTACCAATGGTGTCTTGGTGTCTTGGTGCTTGATTGATTCGTAGGAAGTGAGGGAGTAGTGTGGAGGTGTAGGCTCAAGCATACCGCGTGACAAGTCTACAGTGTATCAAGAGCTCACAACCACGTCTGCACTCAACCTGGTCAAACCAAATACTTTACACTACGAGGAAGAATGGAGGAGAGTTGATTTAGCATACCCAAGAGGAAATCTCCCTTAGATTAGCCAACTAAAAACTTAACTATTCATAGTCAAAGAAAAAATATGCATAATGTAAAGAGACATAGTGAAGAAATGAAAATTAAAACTTGTATTAATGCAAAGAGAAGTTAAACTACAAAGACAAGTTCATTTCATACCCAAACGTAAAGCTTGGAAGGAAAAACTCAAATGTAGACATGGTAAATACAAGAATATGTAGCTAGACTTGAATACACTTGAAATAAAGGAGATTAAAGTACAAGAAGTAAAGATTACAAGTGATTTAAAGCTTACTACAACTAAAATGAAGAAGGAAATGCAAAAAAACCTAACTTTTTCTCTCTAGAACTTCATCTTCTTCCTTGAGCTTCTCTCTCTAAAAGTAAGTGTGTAGCTGAATAAATGTGTAGAGAGCTCTCCAATTTCACCCATAACCCCCCTAAGGTCTGTGTGACTGAATTGCTATGAGTGGACAGTCTTTGGGGACTACCACAAGCAACCACAGGCCATTTCTTGCCTTTTCCATGCTTCCCCAACCACTCTCTTTCTCTCTCTTCCTCTTCCATGATTTTTCTTTCAAAGTTAGACATTAGGTGTAAGAGAGCATGCTTGTATGTAGAATATGTCAGGGTATGTGTGGGAGAAGCAGAGGTGGGCCCACGAAGCAGTTGGAGAAGAGATTGCAGCTTTCTGGCGTTTATGGGCAAAACCTACCGGTAGAACGATGATAACACCTACCGGTAGGTTTTTTCCAATAGGCAAAAACTACCGGTATGTTTTCACCTGTTTTGGCTTTTTCTTGATTTCTTGAAATATCGAGCCACCCGTTAAGCCTCCCCTTCTTCTCCATTGCCTTTAAGCACTTAATGGAAGCTTAACACATGCCATTTCCTACTCTTTACCTACAATCATACAAAAACTTCATTAATTGTTAGATTAAATGCAATGTCCCCCATTTTCTCCACAAAAACAAGTATAAAATGGGTGCAAAGAGATAAATGATGTGTAGTATTCTATGCTCATCAGTAGCCTCCTTGTTTGACTTCTAATTGCACTTGTCTCCCTTTCGTTATTTAGCCTTTACACTTTGATCCCCTGCAAAATGCACAAACTACACATTAACCCTAATTCTTTATAACTTAATCATTTTAACCTAATTCACACACATAATGAACTTTAAAACCTAATTAGTTTACACATTATTTAGGGTTAATTGACTTGATCCGAAATGTGTACACCTAAGTGTAGGTGGTCAAGTTGTAGTTATAATCTGGTTAAGCCCGGAGTCGAATCCACAGGGAACTACTGTTGGTGTTTTGAAGTAATTAGTTACAGAGACCAAAGTGACTGGAATCTTTGAGATTTGAAGTTATGATGATTATAGAATTTCCTGAACAGAATATAAGATTATCTCAAATGAAAGAGTCACCCTTTAGCTCGAGGATCTGGACATGTAGTTAATCATCCGGTTGTTATATTTGTGCTTGACGGCTCAATTAACTCCTATGTCAATAGCAAGTTAATTGGAGAATAAAGATGGACTATGAGAATTAAGAGCATAGCTTCGATGTCTTTGTAGAGATTTACAAGAATTGTCAATGCCATGACTCAACCCGTCTACAAACAAGCAAGTAATTCTAAAAATCATCCAAAAACTGCTATATTATTCCATTCTTAGTTAGAGCACAATAATAATGAAGATTGAAAAGTTGTCATAAAGACCTAGCTTGAGTACTTGCAAGGAACCAATGAATCCTCCTATGTCAAGAGTTAACTTGCCTTAGGAGAGACTCATGATTGTACAAAGTACCTTAGCTTTGCTAGATGCATTCAATCATTCAATAAGCAATCAAAAGATAAAACGTTAAGCATAAATAAAATGCACAAATTTAACTTCTGAATGATTTATACATGTCCATCACCTTTTACTAAAGAGTGAATGAGAAACTACTCACTCTTCATGGCTTTGGGAAAGCTAGAAAAATGAGTGATCCTCATCCCTCAAAGTAGAGAAATTACAAGATAACGTACACTACACAATAAGCCTATCTTCGACAAAGAATGAGTGAAACACTAGCCACCTTTCAAGGCTACAAGACAGCTAGAAATGTGAGAGAGGTTCACTCCTTTAGGTGAAGAAGGAAGCTTTTACAATGGAAGCTAATGAAATTAATAATGAAGTAGAAGAAAGCTAGTTACTTTTGGAGGGTTTTTCCACTTCCAAAAGATGATCTTTAACAAGTTCCAAGGGAAGGTATTTATAGGCAATAGGGGGAGTAAAAGGGCAGACCTAAGTGCTTAAAGTCCAAGTGAATGCTACAAAATCCGGATGAAAGTCTAATCTTCCTCCAGTCTGTCTGGGGTTTATGTTCGAACGTTAACAACGTTCGAACGTGTAAGTATTTCTTCTTTGATGAGCGTTCAAACACTGTTGGAGTTTGAACGTGGTACTCATGTAGCTTTTGTCCTCCACAGTATCTACCTGCAACAAGCCTCGTGTCATCACCCTAGCAATCTCTTGGAGGTCCTCAATTATTTCAAAATGGAGTTCGAACGTGGACTGGCGTTCGAATGTGGGTGCTTTGTTCCCTCTTTCTTCCATTCTCTTTTAGAACACGTGTGTGTTGCTTGAAAGTTTGATGTTGTTAACTTTAGGCCCTTGTACAACTTTTTCCCTGAAATGTTATCATTAAAATTTCTTCAAAGCATAATTAATCTTATAAAAGCATAGCAAGATATTAATTTTAACTATGCATCACACCCCCCCCCCCCCCAACTTACATATTGCTAGTCCCTAGTAATACAAAACATCTAAATGAAAATATATTTACAATGCCATTTTTCGTAGGTCATTCGGTTGCATTTAGCATATGCAACAAGCCGTTAAACCCCTAGATTTCCCCTAGCGGACAAGTGTTGTCTCGTGAGGGTTTCCAATGAAGCTACCCATAAACTCCAGTTGAAATATGTGTGTATGTAAGATTTATTTTCAGAATGAGTTAGCATCATGATCGTTAAGACACCCATCTCTCAATTTCGAATTGTTTCCCAAACACTTCTCTGTCATAGGTACGTACTCTATGCAAAAATAAAAACTTGTTACATTGGCATTTGAAATTCCCTATGTGTTAAGAATAATCAATCTAGTGACAAGAATTAATATATAACAAACATTCTTTTTTACAACCTTCCATGGATAGCTTTGATTTCACAAACCTTTCTTAGAATGCCCTCAACAAAAATTCCCTCCGATTATTGTGACTTTCTCTCAAAGATACATGTGATAAGAAGAATGTCAATTGCAAATTCACATGCATGAAATTTACGGGAGTGAAATCCAAGGAAAATGGACTAATCATGTTTGACATAATCTCATGGAGGAATATTGATACAAATAAAGTAACACTATTAACATACATCAAATTTTAATTGACTTTCTACACATGCATAAGACCCGAGATCAATTAGGGCTTTTTCCAGGTTATAATCTAGCCAGGGGCGAGTGGTTAAAGAAATGACGGATGAGAAGAGTTCAAAATGGGTTATCCAATTTTCTTATAGTTCTGCACATTGATTAACCCTAATTAATGCAAAATGTAATTAAATTAAAAGGTCAATTGTGTAATTAAATAAAGTTAAACTAGTCAAAATAAATCTAATTAGGGTTAATGTGTGAATTAAGGATAATGCATTGAATGTTGTTCTTTTCAGGTTTTTATGCGTCAAAACGACGGGAGCCAATTATCAAAGCATGGAGAGCAACTTATCAAAGCATAGGGTGTAAATTATTAAAGCTCAAAACAAAGGGAGATCAAAGTGTAAATCAAGATCTTCTTGATATTTGTAATTAAATATCTTTTAGGATAAATATCTTTTAGGATATTTGTAATTAAATATCTTTTAGGATAAATATCTTTTAGGATATTTGTAATTAAATATCTTTTAGGATAAATATCTTTTAGGATATTTGTAATTAAATATCTTTTAGGATAAATATCTTTTAGGATATTTGTAATTAAATATCTTTTAGGATATTTGTAATTAAATATATTTTAGGATAAATATCTTTTAGGATATTTGTAATTTGGATGCCTATAAATACCCCCCTTGGGGGCTTGTAATGGGGATCCTTCTCTTGTTTCATTTTTCTTGTAAAGAACATTTCTTCCTAGTGGAAAACACTCCAAAGGTCTTGAATCTTTTTCTTGAATCATCTTTCAAGTATTATTGCTTTATTTACTTTCTTGAGTTATTGTTTTCTTTTTATTAGATCTTGGTTGTGAATTAAACACCAAGAAGTTGTTGTTTTCTTTTTATTAGATCTTGGTTGTGAATTAAATACCAAGAAGTTGTTGTTTTCTTTTTATTAGATCTTGGTTGTGAATTAAACACCAAGAAGTTATTGTTTTCTTTTATGTTTTTATTATATCTTGGTTGTGGATTAAACACCAAGAAGTTGTTGTTTTCTTTTATGTATTATCATCTCTTGGTTGTGGATTAAACACCAAGTATTTATTGCTTTCTTTTAATTTAAGTATTGTTTTCTTTTACTTCCATTGTTGGAGCTTCCTTCTTCCCCTTAGAGGAGTGAAACTCTTCCACTTTTCTAGAGCTTTACCAAAGCCGTGAAGGGTGGAACGTGATTCACTCATTCTTTGTCGAAGATCGGCTCCTTGTTTAGCTATTTTACTTTAAAGCATTTCACTTCTAGTGCTTGAGCATTTTACTTTGTAACACCTTTTGGGGATGAGTACCATTCATCATTCTAGCTTTACCATAGCTATGAAGGGTGAGTAGTCCTCATTCACTCTTTGGGAAGGGATGATAGATATGTAAAAGATTAATCCGGACATTATGTTTGTGTATCACATTTATGCTTAAATGTTCTATACTCCACTTGATTTTTGGGTGATTGAATGCACCTAGCAAAGTAAAGGTACTTTGTATAATCAACGGATCTTTCTATGATAAATGGATGACTCCTACATGGAAAGATCCATTGATTCAAGGCAAGTACCCTAACTAACTCTTCATGACAAACTTTCAATGTCCACAATTATTGCACTTCATTCCTATCTTCCGATTAATTTGCCGTTGACACGGGAGTTAATTGAGTTATAAAGCAGAAACATAATGCACCGGATAATCAACTACATATTCTGATTCCCGAACCAAAGAGTGTTTGTTACATTTAATCATCTTATATTTTG
This sequence comes from Ilex aquifolium, assembly GCA_951799425.1. Classification (NCBI taxonomy): domain Eukaryota; kingdom Viridiplantae; phylum Streptophyta; class Magnoliopsida; order Aquifoliales; family Aquifoliaceae; genus Ilex; species Ilex aquifolium. Next base: position 3,717,047 of record OX637407.1, read on the forward strand.
TCTAGAAAAAATACCCATTGGAAAGAATTTTACATTCTATCCAAAACTTCCCACAACTTCAAAATCATAATATTTCCAGTTACAAGTCTTTCTCACTATTTACTTCAAAGAACACCAACCATAGTTCCCTGAGGATTCGACTCTGGACTCAAACCAGATTATTACTACAACTTGACCGCCTGCACTTGGGTGTACACATTTCGGATCAAGTCAAGTTTTTGACGCCGTTGCCGGGGAATCATAAAAGGTGTTTTTTTTTTTAGAAAAAAGTGAAAAAAAAAAAAAAAAAAACCTCTCTTTTTGTTTATATTTTTGCCTTATTGTGAATAATTTTGTTTTATGACTGACACCAATCGCCTCTTTCAAAATTTGCCTGCTGAATCTTCTGGGTCTGTAAATCAACTTGAACCACCTTCACCCAAATCAGAAGCCGATTCTTGTAACTTCAATATGGCAAATATTGATAGGCAGGGTGAAGATCATGTGAGAGAGGGGGAAGTACCCAACATTCGAACATTGCGGGATTACTTACATCCCACAAGGAATAGTGTCCCCTCTTGTTTTGTTTTTCCGGAGAATGCACCCCACTTCACTGTGAAGCCGGGGACAGTGCATTTATTGCCCGTGTTTCAGGGATTGGATACAGAAAATCCGTATCTGCATATCAAAGACTTCGAAGAAGTGTGTGGAACATTTCAAGACAATTCTGAATTGACAAAAATGAAATTGTTTTCTTTCTCTTTGAGGGATAAAGCCAAACAATGGTTACATTCTTTAAAATCTCTTTCAATCCCTAATTGGCAGGCTCTACAGAATGAATTTTTCAGAAAATTCTTTCCTCTGCACCGCACTAATGCACTCAAAAGACAAATCATGAATTTTTCGATCAAAGAAGGGGAAACTTTTTATCAAAGCTGGGAGAGATTCAAAGATCTTCTCCAATCTTGTCCACACCATGCTTTTGAAGATTGGACTTTGGTAGGATTTTTCTATGACTCCTTGCCCACTAGGTTACGACAGTTTGTCGAAATGATGGCTCAAGGAGAGTTCATGGGAAAAAGTCCGGAGGAGGCATTCAATTTTTTTGATACCATATCTGACAGTTCTCAAATGTGGGACTCAGCCTCTCCTACCACTGTAGAAGCCAAACCACCTACTTTCCAAGGGGGTAAGTATGTCTTGAGAGAAGATGATGATCTTAGAGCAAAAATGTCCACTTTGTCTCGAAAGCTTGAAGCTTTAGAGATGAAAAAGGTCCATCAAGTTGATGTTGTCCCTCCCACAGAACAAGTGTGTGGGATTTGTGCGCTAACAGGGCATCCTACTGGGGAATGCCCGACCATTCCGGCATTCAAAGAAGTTTTGTTGGAACAAACAAATGCCATTTCCAATTTCAACAAGCCTTACTCCAACCCATACTCTGAAACATACAATCCAGGGTGGCGGAACCACCCAAATTTCAGTTGGAGAAACACACAACCAACCCCCATGAATCAGCAACAAAGTCCACAACAACCACCTCAAGGACCTCCACAATATCCTCATCCACAAGGGCCACCACAACCACCTCAAGGACCTCCACAATATCCTCCATATCAACCACCACACAAAAGGAACCTTGAAGATACATTGAATCAATTCATGCAAACCCAAATGAGCTATAACAATAGTTCTACTCAGGCTTTTATTGATTTCAAGGCCCAGACCACACAATCTTTTGAGGATCTCAAAGGCCACATTCAAAAGCTGACCCAGTCCATGAGCACACATGAGAAGGGAAAATTTCCTGCCCAACCAAAGCCTCCACAAGGCCAATTTCAGGTGGGAAATCCATCAACTATGGAAACTCCACAAGATCAAGCCAAAACTGTCACCACATTGAGAAGTGGCAAAAAGATTGACAAGTCCATCAGAAACATGCTGATTCCAGACCCAAAACCAGTCTCAATTCCAGCCAACCCATTAAGTGAGCCAGAACTTGAAAAAAAAAATGACTGTGATCCCATGATTGAACAAGAACCAGAGCCATCAAGGGAAGAAGAACCCTCGTGTTCTATTCCTGCTCCTTTCCCTCATAGACTCAAGAGCATACAGAAAGCAAACAATCAGTCTGAAATTTACGAGCTTTTCAAGCAAGTAAAAATCAACATCCCACTTCTGGATGCAATCCAACAGGTTCCAGCTTATGCCAAGTTTCTAAAAGACTTGTGCACAGTCAAAAGAAGCCAAAATGTTCAAAAAAGAGCCTTCTTCACAGAACAAGCCAGTGCCCTACTTCAACAAAAAATTCCTTCAAAGTGCGAAGATCCAGGATGCCCCACTGTGTCATGTGTCATTGGAAATTTCAAAATTGAGCAAGCATTGTTAGACCTTGGAGCTAGTGTCAACTTGCTTCCTTTCTCTGTCTACCAGCAGTTGGGTTTAGGTGAACTGAAACCCACTTGCACCACACTCCAATTGGCAGATAGATCTGTAAAAATTCCTAGGGGTATTGTTGAAGATGTACTTGTTCAAGTGGATAATTTTGTCTTCCCTGTAGACTTCATTGTTCTAGATACTCATCCAGAAGTTCATTCAGAAACTCCAATTCCTGTCATTCTTGGTCGACCTTTTCTAGCAACCTCCAATGCACTAATCAATTGCAGGAATGGTATTATGAAATTGACTTTTGGGGATATGACTCTCGAAATGAACGTCTTTGACATTGCAAAACACCCAAGAGAGTACGAGGAGGTAGGAGAAATAAATTTCATTGAGTCATTAATACAAGCACATCTGAATGACTCATTCTGTGAGGATCTTAGTGAATCAACTTTGTCAAAATCTGACTCATCTGACTCTCTGGAACAAAACTCCATTGAGTGTCCTACCTTCAATGTGGGGACATGGGCTCCTAAATTTGAAGAAATTTCATCAAGTGGTACAAAACCACTATCTTCAAGTGACAGGCCACCAAAGCCTGAACTGAAACCGCTCCCATCTGATCTCAAGTATGCATTTTTAGGTAAGGATAAATCTTACCCAGTGGTAATTTCTTCAAAAATCACAGACTTGCAAGAAGCTCAATTAATTGAAGTTCTTAAAAGTCACAAAAGCACCATTGGGTGGACCATCGCTGATTTGAAAGGTATAATCCCGTTAATTTGTAATCATGCCATATACCTTGAAGAGGACTCAAAACCCTCTCGTCAAATGCAGCGACGATTGAATCCTCACATGAAAGAGGTTGTGAGACTGGAAGTGCTCAAACTCCTGGATGTAGGGATAATTTTTCCTATCTCCGATAGCAAATGGGTTAGTCCAACCCAAGTTGTACCAAAGAAATCTGGAGTCACAGTAGTCAAAAATGATGCAAATGAACTCGTGCCAACACGAGTCGTCACAGGATGGCGAATGTGCATTGACTATCGAAAACTCAATCTGGTGACTAGAAAAGACCATTTTCCTCTTCCCTTCCTTGACCAAGTCCTCGAGAGAATAGCAGGCCATGAATTTTACTGTTTCCTGGATGGGTATTCCGGATACAATCAAATTGAGATAGCTCTGAATGACCAAGAAAAGACCACATTCACATGTCCATTTGGCACCTTTGCATTCAAAAGGATGCCATTCGGACTTTGTAACGCTCCTGCAACATTTCAAAGATGTATGCTGAGCTTGTTCAGTGACATGGTCGAAAATTTTTTGGAAATTTTCATGGATGATTTCTCGGTATATGGTGACTCATTTGATTTGTGTCTAGCTAACCTAGAAAAAGTTTTGATGAGATGCAAAGAGGCAAATCTGGTGCTTAACTGGGAGAAATGTCATTTCATGGTGAATCAAGGCATTGTCTTGGGTCACATTGTGTCGTCTGAAGGCATGAAAGTTGATAAAGCAAAAATTGATTTGATAAGGAATCTTCCTGCTCCTAGGGTTGTAAAGGATGTTCGATCATTCTTAGGTCATGCAGGATTCTACAGAAGGTTCATAAAAGACTTCAGCACCATAGCAAAACCTATGTGTCATCTTTTGAGTCAGGATGTCATTTTTGACTGGAATGAAGCGTGCCAAAAATCCTTTGACAAACTCAAAGGCATGTTAATTTCTGCCCCAATAATGCAACCTCCTGACTGGACTCTACCCTTTGAATTGATGTGTGATGCTAGTGACTATGCTGTAGGTGCTGTTTTGGGACAAAGAAAAGATAAGAAGCCACATGTGATTTACTATGCAAGTAAAACTTTAAATGATGCCCAAATGAATTACTCAACAACTGAAAAGGAATTACTTGCTGTAGTATTTGCATTGGAAAAATTTCGATCTTATCTGGTTGGTTCTTCTGTTACTGTATTTACTGACCATGCAGCACTGAAATTTTTGCTTACAAAAAAAGATGCCAAACCAAGGCTCTTGAGATGGATCCTTTTGCTCCAAGAATTTGATTTAGTCATTAAGGACAAAAAGGGTGTGGAAAATGTGGTGGCAGATCATCTGTCAAGATTAACTTATGAATTTCATGAGGATGGACTGCCAATCAATGAAAAATTCCCCGATGAACAACTATTCAGGATTGATGAAACCCCATGGTACGCTGATATTGCTAATTTCCTTGCTACCGGAACACTTCCTCCATTTTTCACTCCCATGGACAAAAAGAAGTTTCTGAGGGAGGTCTGCAATTTCTTTTGGGAAGATCCCTACGTATTCAAGTACTGTAAGGATCAGATCATAAGACGTTGCATCCCCGCTCAGGAAAGTAGACAGGTAATTACATTTTGTCATTCAGAAGCATGCGGTGGTCATTTTTCATCTCGAAAAACCGCTGCAAAAATCTTGCAGTGTGGATTTTACTGGCCCACACTTTTCCACGATGTCCATGTTTTTTGCGTAACTTGCGATAGATGTCAAAGGTTGGGAAACATTTCAAAAAGAAACATGATGCCCTTAAACCCAATTTTGGTGATCGAAATTTTTGACTGTTGGGGTATCGATTTTATGGGACCATTTCCCCCCTCCTTTGGCTATCTATACATTTTAGTAGCCGTAGACTATGTATCCAAATGGGTTGAAGCAATTCCATGCCGAAATAATGATCATCAAACAGTGATCAAGTTTTTAAAAGAAAATATTTTATCTCGGTTTGGAATTCCAAAATCCATTATAAGTGATGGGGGTTCTCATTTTTGCAATCGTCCCTTCTGGAATTTAATGAAAAAATACTTGATTTTTCACAAAATTGCAACCCCTTATCATCCACAGACCAGTGGACAAGCTGAGTTAGCTAATCGGGAGATCAAATTAATTTTGGAAAAAACGGTGAACCCAGATCGCAAAGATTGGTCATTAAGACTAACTGATGCGCTCTGGGCATACCGAACTGCTTTTAAAACAATTTTGGGCATGTCTCCCTATCGATTAGTCTATGGAAAGCCATGTCACTTGCCTGTGGAATTGGAACATAGGGCATACTGG